>OZ037756.1:10387586-10875086 GCA_964035475.1 Salix caprea
ATCATTTACTAATTCAAACGTAGCATTTAGTTCATCATAATAGGGGCTGGTTTCATCATTTGAAGAATGTACCTTATTTTTTCTTTCAATTTCCATGAAACATGTGTTTTCCACTTGCTATTTTTCATCGCTAGAGCTATAATCTGAATTGTCACTCCAGATAACTTTTATTGTTCTTTTGTGATGATGATGATTCTTTTTACTTTAAATAAATGGATAATTTACTTTGACCTACCTTTTTTCTATTGTATTCAAAACATCTTAAAAGTTCCTTGATTGAATTTTCTTTATTATTTTTCTTCTTCTTAAATTTAAGAATATTTTATCCCTCTGTTTCTTTCTTAGAAATCTTGAAACTATCTTGTAAGTTGTGTAATATCCTTTTTAATCTTCTTACCATCATCAACATCATTGTTAACTTGATGTATGTTTTTTATTGCCAAAATATTCTTTAGATGTACTTCTTATTCTTATTTATTCATGGTGATTTCATGTATCATCAAAGAGCTGATGATCTCCTCCAATAGAAGTTTTGTAAGATCTTTGGCATTTTGAATTGTTATCATCTTAGCTTCCCAAGTTTTTGGCAATGACCTAAGAGTTTTGCTTATTGTATCAATACTAGTGAAAGTCCTACCAAAAGTATCCAAATTATTAGTAATAACTGTTATTCTAGTAAACATAATAGTTATGAATTCATTTATAACATTTTAAATAAACTTATATTGATGCACTAACATGTCAACTGTTTTTCCTTTACTTGTATCCTTTGCTCTTTATGAGCATCTTTAATGGATTCCATATATCTCTAGAATTATTGCATGATAAGATCCTATTCATTTCAATTCTACTTAATGCATAATATAAAATATTCACAGTTTTAACATTCATTGCTAATAACTTTTTATCACCATTAGTATACTCAATTGTAGGTTTAGGAACCGTTATATTATTTCAATCTTATTAGACTTGTATGGTCTATTTTCAATATATTGCTATAAATCATAATTAATAGATTGAAGATATATAATCATCCTAGCTTTTCAATAGGCATAGTTATTACCATCAAATAAAAATAATTTAGAGGTTGATGGTCAATCATCTTAAATATTAAAAACTAGTGGTTACCATTTACACAAAGTCTAAGTATATTAACATAAATTAGATTTAAGTTATAATATCAATTGTTATTATAGTATTAAGGCATCACAGATACCTAAAAAGAAGGTAAATTAGGTATGCAAAGTAAAAATATAAATTAAAAGTTTTTTACCTAATAATATGCAATTCTAAATACTTAACAAAATACTTAAGAAATAAACAATATAAATATGATGATTAAAGAGTGGGAATTTAAAGAATTGCATAAAGATATATAGAATTTTGGGAAACCTCCTACTCCTCTTCTTAAACTTTCATTCAAGAGTCTCATTATCATACACGATCTTCTTAATAGTTAAGACTAAATTGTTACCTGATCTTTTTATAGGCACGAGAGCAAACCTAATCTTTTTGTGGTTTTGATCAAACCATTATCGCTAATCCTTTTATGGTCTAAATATGAGAAAACCTCTCTTCAATACTTATTGAAGAACTAATTTTAAACCACATAATTGTCTTTATGAGACTTTTCTAAGTGTTTAAAGTGTCACTTACACTTTTCACAATATACTCTCGTATTAGAGTTGATTGGAATAACAATCAAGCTCTTTAAAAATAATTTTTCAATTCATACTTAACCTTATTTTGGATTATTATAAGTGAAACAAGAGTGTTATAAGTTCTTTTTAAGAGAGAGTATGCTTAAATATTTGTCATAGGAGTTCCACACCTTTTTTAGGTAAGTGAAAGGATATTTATAAACTTAGAAGAAACAAGTCGTTAGAAATAGTTTTTTGCTCAATGGTAAAAATAAATAGACTATTTTAGAATCGATCAAATGTTTATAAGAATTGGTCAAAACCCTTTTATAATTGATTAAACTCTTTTAGAGAACCTCAAGAGTTTCTGAAAATTTTCCAAAAATAGACTAGCCATTATGAGAAACATCTCGACTACTTTCAGAATTAGTTTGATCATTACTTAAAATAGTTAGACCTTTTTGGCTATTGCCTTGTCATTTGTAAGTTGTCGAGATCGTTTTGGCATTGTCTACATTTTGTCCTAGTTTTGTATATTATTCTTCTCTTGTTTTTCCTTGATTTTGTTTAGGTTTGTTTAGGTTGTGTAAGTATTATAAGGTTTATAAATGTTTTTTTTTTAAATCCCATTACAATTTTTAATTAGCATAGCCAATATCAGGCATACGGCCAAATAAATTGGACTTTCTTGCTATGTTTTGTCTACTTGAGTGATTATCATACCAAACTCTTGATTAAGCTTACAAACTTTTTAAATAATTGATCAATTTTGTTGTGATTTTATATTACTTGTTTGCGTCTTTTTTATAGATATATGGTGTGAATTATCATTACATATAATTTTGACTCTTCATTATAATTTTTTGTTGAGTCAAGTTGCAAACTACTCAAATATAAGACCACATCACCAACATCGACTCATCATAAAAGAAAAAAAAAGAAAAAAAGGAACAATCATCCTTTCTTTTTATTTTGTACTAATTTGGTACATGCAACTTATACTCTAAGACCAAACTTAACATGACACGAATCTTTTATTTAACAATTTTTTTAACAATTTAAATCTCCATTGTGAATCAATGAGAGGATTGCATGCGATCATTTCTACAAGCAAGTTGCCATGAGAAGCGATGCCGAGGAGACTGTGAATGAAGACGCTTTCGTTACTCGCAGTGCAAGGAAAGTAATATCTATGATACTTTAGCCAAGAAGGAGGAAAGAGTATATCTAAAAGCTTGGCAAAACACTTAGCCACGTGTGCTTATATGAACGAGTAAATTTATAAAAAAATTAGTTAGTAAACCTTGTGTTGTAATTTCTCTTTTTTCTTAATATACATAGATATATATATATATATATATATATTTTTTTTTAAATGAAGATGTAATTTAATGAAAGAAAGATGATATAATCTAATAACACAATTGTTTAGCAAAACATTTAAAAAATGCTTTCAAAAATTTGAATTTTTTTATTTTTAATTATTTTTTTGTGTTTTTAAAACATTTTCATATGCTGAAGTTTAAAATAATTTTTTTTCAAAAATAAAAAATATCATTTCGATGCATTTCTGAAAAAAAAAAAAAAAACTACAAAAAACAGCATCAACCACACCTCCAAATATCACTTTTAATTAATGAGAGAATTGCATGCGATCATTTCTACGGGCAAGTTGCCATGAGATGCGATGCCAAGGAGACTGTGAATGCAGATGCTTCCGATCTCGGCAGTGCAAGTAAAGTAATATCAATGATACTTTACCCAAGGAGGAGCAAGTATATCTCAAAGTTTAACTAAACACTTTCAGCCATGTGTGCTTATGTGAGTGATGAAATTTATACAAAAATTAGTTAGTAAACCTTGCGTTGTAATTTCTTTATATATATATATATAATGTTTTTTTTTAAAAAAATGAAGATGTAATTTAATGAAAGGAAGAAAGATGAGTTAATCTGATAACACAACTGTTTAGCAAAGTGTTTTCAAAATGCTTTTGAAAAAAATAATTTTTTTATTTTTATTAATTATTTTAAATTATTTTTTGGTGTTTTTAGATCATTTTCATGTGCTAATGTTAAAAATATATTTTTAAAAAAAAAACATCATGTTGATTAATTTCTGAACAAAAAAAACAATTTAAAAAACAATCTCAACCACACCCCCAAATATCACTTATTAATCAATAAGAGGATTGTATGCGATCATTTCTACGCGCAAGTTCCCATGAGATGTGATGCCATGGAGACTGTGAATGCAGATGCTTCTGTTCCTCACAATGCAAGTAAAGTAATATCATTGATACTTTACCCAAGAAAGAGGACTAAGTATATCTAAAAGTTTATCAAAACACTTTTAGCCGCGTGTGCTTATGTGAGTGATGAAATTTATACAAAAATTAGTTAGTAAACCTTGCGTTGTAATTTCTTTTGTTTTTAATATATATATATATATATATATATATATATATATATATATATATATATAATTTTTTTTAAATGAAGATGTAATTTAATTAAAGGAAGAAAGATGAGATAATCCGATAACACAACTGTTTAGCAAAGCATTTTAAAAGGGCTTTTGAAAAATATGAAAATTGATATTTTTTATTTTAAATTATTTTTTGGTGTTTTTAGATCATTTTCATATACTAATGTTAAAAATAATTTTTCTAAAAAATAAAAAAAATCATTTTAATGCATTTCCGAACAAAAAATACTTTAATAAACAACTTCAACCACATCCTCAAATATCACTTATTAATCAATGAGAGGATTCATGCGATCATTTCTACGAGCAAGTTTCCATGAGATGCGATATCGTGGAGACTGTGAATGCAGATGCTTCCGTTCCTTGCATTGCAAGTAAAGTAATATCAATTATACTTTACCCAAGAAGGAGGAACAAGTATATCTAAAAGTTTAACAAAACACTTTTAGCCACGTGTGCTTATGTGAGCGATCAAATTTATACAAAAATTAGTTAGTAAACCTTACATTGTAATTTCTCTTTTTTAATATATATATATATAATATTTTTTTAAAAATGAAGATATAATTTAATTAAAGGAAGAAAGATGAGAGAATCTGATAACACAACTGTTTAGCAAAGTGTTTTTGAAAAAAATAAAAATTTTATTTTATTTTTTATTTTAAATTTATTTTTGGTGTTTTTATATCATTTTCATGTGCGCATGTTAAAAATAGTTTTTTTTTAAAATTATTTTAATGCATTTCCGAACAAAAAACATTTTAATAAACAACTTCAACCATACCCCTAAATATCACTTATTAATCAATGAGAGCATTGCATGCGATCATTTCTACGAGCAAGTTTCCATGAGATTAGATGCTTCCATTCCTTGCAGTGCAAGTAAAGTAATATCAATGATACTTACCCAAGAAAAAGGAACAAGTATATCTAAAAGTTTGGCAAAACATTTTTAGCCATGTGTGTTTGTGTGAGCGATTAAATTAATTCGTAAACCTTGCATTGTAATTTCTCTTTTTTTAATATATATATAATTTTTTTTAAAAAACTGAAAATGTAATTTAATGAAAGGAAGAAATATGACATAATCTAATAACAAAGTTGTTTAGCAATGCATTTAAAAAGCGTTTTTGAAAAAAAAATTATTTTTAGATCATTTTCATGTGCTAATATTAAAAATAATTTTTTAAAAAATAAAAAAATATCATTTTAATATATTTCTAAACAAAAAACACTTTCAAAACAACCTCAACCACACTCTCAAATATCACTTATTAATCAATGAGAGGATTGATAAAAAAAAATTGTGGTGTTTCATTTTTTCTTCTTCTTTTTTTCTTAAATATTTATATTCTATATCCTTTATTTCCAATCTCATATTTTAATATTTTATTAATTAGAAATTGGTAAACATAATTTATTTTCATCTACTTCACTATTTATATGAATAGTAAAGTTTATTTTAACTTTTTTTTTCTTGTTTTTTAAATTGTACTTTCCAAATTTGTTTTCTTTCAATTTTATTTCTTAATATTTTATTGATTTTAAATTGATCATTATAATTTGTTATGATTTTTTTCTTTAAAGTTATCATAATCTCAAATAAGATGTTTGGTTAATATTTTATTTTTAATAGAGTCTATTTTTGTTATCATATCATTAAATAAAAAATAATTTTTTTGATAAAAAATCATAAACACAATAGAGTTCATTTTTGGCTCACACTATTGATTAAATTTAAAAAAAAATAAACATATAAAAAATTGTCCAAGCTATAAGAATATTGACTAGCATTTTTATTTAATTTTATCCAATATGTTAACCTTGAATTATCCTACCTAGAGTAATTTTTTAGTCTATATTTAAAAGTAACTATTTGAGAGTTACATTAACTTGATTTGATTGACTTGATAGGTCTAAAAATGACTCAGATTACCAATTAAAATGTTTGTGTTTAATTGGACGGGTTAAAAGTTCTTATGGATGGATTAAAAAATGTCTGTTTAATTAGTCCATTCATAAGTTGTTTGTTGTGATCAATTGATTTTCAAACTTGTATTTTATGATTTGATCCGTCCATAAGAGCTTTGCTTTTTACTAATTCTATTCAAAATATTTGTGTTTAATTAGTTCATCCAAGAGATGTTTGTTTTGACTAATTGATTTCAAAACTTGTTTTTTCTAATGGGATCATCCAAAAGTGGTTTATTTCTAATTGATCATATTTAAAATATTGTGTTTAACCAATCCATCCATAAACAATTTGTTTTGACTGGTTAATTTCAAAACTTGTGTTTTATGATCAGTTCACCCATAAACAATTCATCTATATTCAATCCTTTTAAAAAAAATTATGTTTAACTAATCCACTTGCAAGGAATTGGTTTCAACTAGTTAATTTAAAAACTTGTATTTTTCGATTAGTTCACCTATGAGCTATTTTTGTTCTATTAATCCTTTTCAAAACCTTGTGTTTAATTTGTTAACCTATGAGTGACTCATTTTGATTAATAATTCTAAGAACCAATACTTTTGTTATCGATTCACCCATACATGGTATGTTCTTAACTCATCTATTTTAAAACCTAGGTTTTCTAACAATTCTCCCTTTAGGGATTCATTATTGATTGACCACTAGAAAACATATTTTCCTTATTGTATTTCCCTTTTATGTAATAAAGTGTTGCATGTTGTATATTTACAACAACAACAACAATAATTAAAATAACAACAATCCCTCAAAGATGATTGGTCGATGATGATGATATTTTATATGTAGTTGTGTCATGTCCCATTAGTTTTGGTGTTTTTTCTTGTGTTACAAATATGGTAAAATCAAGAATTCCATCTTTGAGGTTGATAATTGGAATCTTATTTACTTATGTGTTTATTTTTTTGCACTCATTTTCGAGTCCTGAGACCATCATCTTCTTGAGTAAAAGATTCCTATGTTTTTTTTTTTTTTTAATTTACTTCACTCTTTTTATGTGTGTTATAACTAGAGATTTTTCTTATGATTAATGTGTGCACTGTGGTTGGCCTCAGACCAAATGGTGGTGGGGTATCGTTGATTGAGTTCATCTACCTTTCACATAACCAAACCCTTACTTAGACTTTGGTAGATCAATTATTTGGTTCCTAGGGTCGTTAATGATGTGATAATGTTGAAAGTGCATAAAATCACAAGAATTAGTAAAGTTTTTTTTTATGAAAAAGAGACTGTTGGACCCATAAGGATTAATTTTGGTATTGAGTATTAAAATTTACCAGATTATTTATTACTAAAAAATATAGCTAAGAATTTATAAATTTGACCACTAAAATAAAACTAAAGTGTTTGAGAAAAGTAATTAAAAGAAATTGAGGATAAAACTTTTAGAGATAATAAAATAAATATAGAGCTTTTGATTTCACCTAGTTAATCCTACATAGTTTTTTCCAAAATAATAATGATTCGTTACCACAATATTAGAATTGACATAACATCCAAGTATATGGTATTGCTTATGACCTAACTGAAATGAAAACAATGAGTTTGGAATGCAACTACTAAATTATTGTTAGCCATACCTATATATTTACAATTTTATCAATCTCTTTAGCTCTAATAAAGAAGCTAACAAGTTGTTATAATGCCTATATTTTCAAGGGACAATACAAAGCAAGTTTTATACCATTTAGTAAAAAAAATTTGTAAAGAAGCAAGATCGTATGGATAACAATTGTTATTATGTATAATTATCCATTTTATGTGAAGAACAAGGTGAATGATTACTTTATTCGCATGAGCATCATTGATAATAGTTTGTCTTTGAACCTCATGCCTCCTACCATTATGAGGTTTTTATGCTTTGATAAGAGATATATGAACTACGCATCAACAACTATCAAGGTCAAATCAGAGAATTTATTTTCAAATAAAATGTCATGTTATGGCGGATTTCCAAAAAAGAATGATGTGATGGTAATTAGGGATGTTCATAGTCTGGTTTGGGACAAAAAAATTAACTTAACCAATTTTGTTTAACTTCTAGAAATTTTGACTAAAAAACCTAGCTCTAACACCAACCCCAACTCAATTTTTTCCTTTACAAAAATAGAACATCCAATGCCTGAGCTTGTTTTTGGGCTTCTAATGGGCTTGTTTAAAATTGGGATTGAACATCTTCTTATCGGTTTAGGTTTCGTTAACAGATGTTTTTGTATTGGGCTTTCTAAACCAAACCAGCCGAACCACAAACTTTGGATATCAATAATAATAAATCAAATTTGCTATAGGAATTGACACCTAGCTATCTTGTACAAATATGAACACAAGACATATTTGCCGACAGAAAATAGACACTGAGAAACAAAAAATAAAAGCCTTAACTAGTTCGATGTAATTGGTTTTAGCTTATTGAAACAAAAAATGAACAAACCAGATGCTTTTTCTTGTTTTTTAATCGATTAGTTCAGTTTTTTTTTGTCCCAGTTTGGTTCTTACAGTAAATATTCTTTGGTTTCTTCGGTTATTTCAGTTGGTAGGTTTCTTAGAACACTCTTAATAGTAATACATGTCAAGGTACAGTAAACTGTTTTACAATTTATTCTGACTTGTCCCTCATCAACCATACAAACTACGGAGACAGTCAACCCATGTTTTATACCATTCCCAGAAACAATTGTCTTTATCTCTTGTTTCAGCTCATCCCCTCTATCTCAGCTATCTCCGAATTTTCGGACCTGGGACAGCAATCACCTTAGAATCTAGCTACAACCATTCACACAACTTCCTAATTAGCAGTCCAACATAAGAAAGGAAACCCATTTTGCAGGGAAAGAGGAGGTTTACAACAGAGAAGTAATCACGCAGCAATATCATAACGAATGTGCTTCAGAAGCACGGGGATCACAATATCCGGAGAGCTCAACTGGGGCAGGTGGCCGTCTGATGACATGACTTCGACAATTGACTCACCACCAAGATTTTGGTGCAGATATTCAGAGACAACCACAGGCACTGCCAAGTCCTTCATGCTCTGCAGAATGTGGCAGGGCACTGTGACCATGTGCAGGATTGACCTCATGTCACTTTGGAAGATGGTCTGTGCCACGCTAAGGGCTATGTCTGGTCTCATATTGAAGAGGGTGCGGCTGAATTCTTGCACCGCTACAGAATCCATGTCTCCACCCACGGCTAGTGGGGCAAAACCTGAACACCATGCTTTATAATTGTTTTGCATCGCTTCAAACAACTGGTCTAAATCTTCTTGCTCAAATCCTCCAAAGTAATCAGCATCATTCAAATACCTGATAAGAAGAATATTGACAAATTTCACAATCGATTATGTTTTTTCTACTATGATTGTGGTACAGAAACAGATACCTAATTTGCATAGAGGCAAGTGGCTGGCTAACAGCCCAAAATCCAACCACAAAAATATTATAGAAGTAACTGATCATTAGAAAAATTTAAAGAACGATAAACAAGAGAGCGATCCATAGCAAGTTAGCTACACATATTAAAGAAGTAAAAATGGGCGGTACAATCCATAAATGAACTGATGCATAACAATCAAACGCCGCTACAGTAGCAGCTGAAGTGTTTTAACAAAATTGTATCTAGATGGACGTGTCTTACTGTTTTTGCGATTAGAATTAAATGCAGTAGCAATTAGCAATACAACAGCGACTTTATGATGTAATTATGAAAAAAAATGATCAACGATTCAAAAGTTTTCGAGGAACAAACCTTGGAGAAGCAGAAAGCATAACAATTTTCGAGAAGAGTTCAGGGCGACTGATAGAGGCAATAGCACCAATAACGCTAGAAACAGAGTGAGCGACAAGAATACAAGACTCGACTTTTAACTCCTCTAAAATGGCAAGCAAATCATAAGCATAACCTTCAAGAGTTGAGTACCGATTGAAGTCAAAATAATCTGGGTTAGTAGTGCCAGCACCCATGTTATCATACAGAATAACCTTGTACTCATCGACGACGTGTGGAATCAAGTGCTTCCATACAGACTGATCCGTCCCAAACCCATGAGCCAAAACGATCACTTGCTCTCCTGACCCCAAGATCTTCGCGTTGTGAGCTTCTTCTACAATACCCATTTTCTATTTTTCTTTTTTCTTCAGCTAGAGCTGCTGCTTGACTCTCTTACTGGGCTGGCTTGTGTCTAATGGTGTGAAAGCGGAGTGGTCTCTTTTGTGGGTGTCGTTTTACACATTTAAATATGAAAGGAGGAGGACTGGTGTTCCAATGAGGACCATGTATGTGTTGATAGTTTTATGATAAGATTATTGGGTTGTTGTATGGTTGCGATGTTTTTTTAGTTTTTAAATTATTTTTTAAAAATGATTGTAAGAACGTTAAATATGCCAACTTGTCTATCTAATTTGATGTTTTCGAAATATATATTTTATAACAACTTGATAAACCAAGAAAAAATATTATTTTTATGAAAGTTGGTTTTTTTATTTCAATTTTAAAATAACTAAAATAACCTAGGATCAAATCTCAGGTGATGCTAGTGACACGTATTGTATTCCGATATCGAATGTTAGTGATCATAAGATCATCAACTCTGAATTATGCAGTGGTGAAGTTGTGATGTAAGAAATTCTCTGAATATGATTTGATGTAAATGTGATATAGTGTATTGTTAGATGATATATATCGATTTTTCTTTAATTGCATTAAATAATTGATCAATTAATGATGGAGATGATGACTCATGCAACTCCCTTCTCCGGCTCTCTATGTTTTTTTAAAAGGTACAATTAGGTTTATCTATGAATGAGTAAACGATTCAAATAATTGAATTAAGTAGAAAATTAATATAAAATCAATAAAATAAATGAAATGAGATATCCATTCCAAAATTAAATTAGATTATTTAAAAAAATCAATTAGTTTTGATTTTAGCATTCGACAAACTAAAAAAAAAAACTTTTTCAATAAAACTCTTTTTTTTTTTTAATTTGAGTGTTGAAACCCTATAATTGATGCATGTAGATCATTTCCTCCATTGTACCATGTAGAAAAGCTATTTTGGCATTCAACTACTCAAGCTTTAAGTCAAATAAAGTAACCATAACAAATTGTATTTGGATTGAATTATGCTTGACAATTAGAGACAATACCTTATTTAAGTCAACACATTCTTTTTATATACAACTCTTATCAACTAGGTGTGCTTTAAACCTTGCATCTCCAGCCCTTAGGATTCTATCTTTTCTCTTGTAAACCTATTTACACATGAACTTTTGGCTTTGCGGTGGTTTAACAAACTTCCCTGTCTAGTTCATATTAAAAAAAAAAAATCTCATTCATAAAAATATCCATTAAGAATATTATTTGCAAACAATGATTTTTTTTATAAGAACAAGACTTATGATCATTAAGATTCTCTGTAACATTCAAGAAAAAATAAACTAAATCAATATAACTATACTTAACTAGTGCTTTTATCTATCTTATTTTAGTTTTCATGTTGAAATACTTTAATATTGTTCTTCATATGTATTTTTATAAAGTATATCCTGCATCATTTTCTTAACAGGATCAACTGAAACATTATTATGATATGTCTCTGAAGCTTTAATCAAAGCTCCACCTGCTTGCTAGTATCCTGGTTCACCTTAACATCAATAACGATCAACTTCTTTTCCTTGTCAAACATAACACACTCATCAAAAGATACATCCTTGCTAGTAATAAATTTAAATGACTTGTGATCAATACAACACAACAAATATCTATTCACCCATATTCATAGCCTAAGAGTATATGCTTTCTCGCTCTGCATCAAACTTATCTTTTTAATATGAGCTAAGTTGAATAACAAATACTCTAATTTTAGAGTGATCAATAGGAGAACAAATCATACCTCAATGGAGTATTCAACTTTAAAACTAATCATAAATATTTATTCACTAGATAACAAGTCATGTTAATTACTTTAATATGAAAATCTTTCGATAATTCAAGCATACAACATGCTATTTGTATTCTTAACAATATAATGTCGAATAATTCTTTCATTCTTGCAAAATCCCTATAAACTCTTCTAATAATACGTCCAAACCATTATCTAATCTTAAGCATTTAATCATCTCACAAGTATGCTTCTCATCATCACTTGAATATGACAAACATATCATTTTTTTCTATTAAGAAAATAGACCTATATCTTCCTATAATAGTATATCCACATTGCTCTCATCTTCTTATCCTTCCCCTTTTCATACTCCCACCATTTCTCATGAACGTGCAAAGCTCGAGGGAGTCTTTATCAGAGTTTTTTTTTTTTAATTAATATAAAACCATCCCAATCGAAGCTTGCGTACATGAACAGGGCTCCATTAGGATGTGAAAGAAGTTAATAATAGCTGGAATCGGTCAAACTTTGAGAGATCTCTATCCTGGTAAATGGGTCCATGTCTTCACTGAGTTTTGTGCAATGAGGCTCTTCTCCATTATTGACATATACAGACGAAGGTACGCATCAATTATTATTGCTGCTCCAAGAGAGTTGGGTAGCAGTTACCTGTTAGATGACGACACATGAACAACTGGTCCCTGGATGAAGAACCCACCTTCATTTACAAGGCTGCGAGTTATCGGTTTTAGAACTAATAGGATTGTTTTTTTTTTTTTTAATTTTAGATTCGAGTTCTATAGTTTTTAATATAATGATTATTAAAAATTTATATAATCTTTAATTTCAATACTCATAAAATTAGTCAAGGTATATAAAAACTAACCCGATTATCCATATTAATAAAAATAAAAGGTTGCGAGTTGTCTGCCTGAAATTTACATCACCTGCCTTATACTTGATGATAAACTTAAGTTTTCTATTTTTTTTTTATAACCGGGGTGTCCGGGTCAGTTTATGAACACCATAACTAATTTCCGAACTCATTGAACATCCTGTAAACCTAGTAAGCATGTAAGGCACCGCGGGCGTGATAAACATATATGATGAGACTTGAACCTGGTGGAGAGGAAGTTTCCTATTATTTGTTTTCCTTGGTTAGTGATGAACGTCGAGCCATTGACCCACCTTTCTTCTAGTTTTCTGAAGATGACATTTTGGAGGCATTAGCTGTGATTAGTTGGCTATGAATCTCGACCTTTCACATCCTCCTCCTACTCTGTTGAAACACTGCAGATTCATTAAATAACAGATGCGGGGAGTTTCAATTTCAGAGTAAACTAGCCGTTTAAACAGCCAGCCACGGGTTACAGTTTTATTTTTTTTCAAAAAAACAATACTAGGTTGTTTTAATGTGTTTTTTTTTATAAATTTTAAAAAGGCTACACAAATGTTTAATTTAATAAATCGATAATCATTTATATAAATAAATAAAAAATAAGAAAAAAAATAAGAGATAAATGTAGATTAAGATATTGAATAATATAAAATGAGACATTAACTTAAAACTTATATTCTAAAAAACTTATAACTTAAAAAGTAAATAAAAATAAAAGTAACTGAAAAACTCACGCTATAAAAAATATTATACAAAACCGAACACATCAAAAATATTATTTAAATACACACACACACACAAGTATAATATTTAAAAGCAACGTTTTTAAAATAATTTATTGAAAAATTAATATTTCTCAAATAATTTTATATGACTATTAATATATGAACTGTAAATCATAAAATAAAACATCTAAAAGAAATAGGAGTTTAATTATAATATTGCATTATACATGTTTATAACCCTTTTCTATCACGGCTTTTTAAAAGTGTTTTTTAAAGATAATATTTTTTTTTTAATTTTTTAGATCATTTTTTATTTTCATATATTAATATCAAAAATAATTTTTAAAAAATATAAAAATATATTATTTTAATAATTTCTAAACAACAATCACATAAAACATAAAAAGACACTCGCACATGAAACATAAAAAGGAAAAAAGAAGTATACATTGATTTGCCGGAAAAGTCTCCGTTGCATGACACGTGCAAGAAAATATATCGCAGAGAGTCAAGTTAGACAAAATTTTCAAATGACAGAGGCTGAGATATATTGGTAGCGTCATCTAAGCCATCAAGGGTATATTCAACTTGTTTCATCTCTGCATTACAGGAAGAGAATATTTTGCATAATTGAGGTCACACATATATATATTTCAATTCAATTGCAAGTTATCTTCCGAATTGCTATGCTTTCTTAAACATCTCCAATAAAAAAAATAAAAAAAATAATACGGGATACCGTTCAACCCTGTCATAGCTACATCCTGAACTCTCAAATGCTGTGTGTATCCCTTTCTACTCACCAGATATGGGTGCCAACGGCTAGTATTTCTTTCTGAGAACAGAATTTGAAGCTAGTAGTCTTGGGCTTCATCTTAGTCCGATGAGAAGATATCAACAGGGGAGGTTGTGCAGTCAACAAGATTATGATCAAATCTACCATTTGAAGAACCTTTTGGATCATCTAGATACACAACAATGACAGTGATATCATCGTGGATATGGCGTCTCACTCCTCTCTCAGTTGTTTTTATATCATCGTATCTCATTTCTGTTTTCCTTGCAGCCTCCTGCATGGCAGCTCTCACCAATCGCTTTGCTATTCCCTGTAAAGAAAGCTCGCACTCATTTTTCAGCACAAACAGAAACATCTTTTTGTTACAGTGCATCATTAGTTGTGGTTTAAGACAATTTACAGGCAAAAAAGTGAAAAAAAGTTTTCAAAAGTACGTTCAAAGAAGCAAATTATGAATGAAGAATTTACAAAAACAGATCATAAGGGAGACATTACGATTCGGGGGCTTCTCAAAACTATGTCGACAGCTGTTTTGTCACTTATTTGCTCCCAAAGACCATCTGATGCAAATATCAAGAACAAGTCTTGTGGCTTCAGCTTTCTCATCAATATTGACGGTTCTGCCGTCAACACAGGCCTTGTTAGAGGAACAGGAAATCCAAATCGCTGAAAAAGAGGATCTCTATTGAGCTCAGGTTTCTTTAAATAGAAGTCTCCTATTGATCTTGAAATCTGCAGTAGAGAAGTTTTAGATAAACCTAGTGCATCACAAGCTGTAGACTGTCACTAGAAATTTTGACGAGTAGCTGATTTCAATCAACAGCAATGTACCTACTTTTAGCTCATAAAAAGGTATAGAAGCTGAAATTATTGCAGCAATGCAGCTTAACTTACGCTTGATTCCATTAGAGCCACATAACTTGTATTATACCTCCAATTTACAGAATAAAAAAGTTCACAAATGTCCAGTTCGCCTATGTTATGGCTACTGTTGGAACACAGAGCTCTATATATTGAAGAACACATCTCATGAACCATTCTTCAAACTAATCCGATCTAAGAAAAGGTAGCCAGCAAGTAAAACTATGGGGAGGAGAATGTTTTACCCTTTCGCATTGGAGAAACAAGATGAAACTAGCATAGACAAGTTACGGAAGTTCAGCTAATGAATTCAAAAAAAGTTCTGTTTCATGCACTCTTCACAAAGTATTATTTGCAAACTGTAGACGATTGTTCTCAAGATATTATTAGGGAGATGTCGGCATGGAATATAGATAATAACTTCTACCTTCAACGACAAGAGGTAGATTGTTTCAAGGCTATAGAGATCAAACTTATCTTGAAAACATTTCATAAATAGTCACCAGGAGAAGCATAAATTTCACAGCATAACTTAAGATAGTGACTCTGTCAAACATCAGCATTCAAAGGCATTCTGTATAGATGCAGGATCAAATACCAGCAAAATGAAGGATTTAGCAAAGATTCATTAAATCTTTAGTTTCAGTTTGAGTCCATCCAAACCAGTTTACGCAATCGCCGCTCATGCTGGACCAATTTCTATTAGATAAATGGAAACCAAGAGAATTTCGATATCCACTATGAAGCAAGAGTACCTGAATTATGCCCTTTATCCGCCAAACTCCACGAGTACAAACCACAATATGTGCATCGTCAGGATGGAGTGACTCCACCTCCTTCCTCACCTCCTCAACGCAGACATTATGATCAGTAGTTAACCTTTCTGCCACCACTGCACTATTTTCCTTGCCTTCACATACTTTTCTACCGAGTACTACTCTCGAGTCCCCGAGATTTGCCACGTATAAAACATCATTTGATATTGCCCCAACAAGGCAGCAAGAACCCACAGATGCCATCTGAGGCCGAGCTATCCATGATTGCTTTACAAAATGTAAGAATTCCATTTCGGCAGCACCAATTGCTTTTCTTATCGCATCTGCAGATAATCCTCCTTGTTCTGCTGCAAACTCTGATAGAGAAAACCATCGAATTAAGAACAAGACGATTAAAGAAATGAAAAATACTAAAACATTGTCCAGGTGAGTTACTATATTGTTTTGATTTAACCAACATGGAATTGCCAATAATAACAATGACCCCAAAATATAAGGTCTTTACATTTCATTGTTGACATTAATTTTTCAAGTATTCTCACCATGTCAATAATTCAACTACCCACTTTTTTTCTTTTCTTTCCTGCACCTTCTCGGAAACTGAACTTAGCAAGATTAAGCAGACGAAAACTAAAGATGCTAAAACCTTGGTCTATTTTCTTTTAATAATTTTTTCCAGTTCAAATTCCAAAAATATGCAACACAGACCAAGCAGAACCAAAGTGGAATAAGAAGAGGGTAAACATTACGAAAATCAAGATCATAAAACCTTTCATTTTCTTCTACTTTCCCACTCTCTCCCATGAACCAGACAAGCTCTATTAAACTTAAAAAGAAAAAGAAAACGGTGCTCACTATGGAGGAATGGAAACAAATGGCTAGTGAGAAAGCGAGAAGCCTCAGGGCCACCATGGCCATCATAAACACCAACATAAGTAGCAGAAGGAGAAGTGAAAACTTGTCCCTGGTCCTCAAGCAAGGAGTTAGCTTGAACCACAGCAATTGAATAATCTCCAGAAGCATAAGGTTTCAAGTCCAAATGCCATAATAGCCCATCTCCACCACCCCCACCTCCTAAACACCTAATTAACGGCCTTGTACACATCTCCAAAAAAAAGCCCTCTCAATGAAAATCACTCTCTTTGTCTCTGTGTGTTTGATTTACGAGTTAGTTTAGGTGCATAAACTGAGGACAGAGAAGAGGAGGGAGGGATATTGGGAGTTGAGGACGGTTCGAATGGGGTCTTGAGAATGGTTCAAAGTAAACGGTAAGGATGGTGGAAGTTTAAGGTTTTTGTTTCCTTAGTTGACGTGGACCAAGAAAAACTTGTCTTCAGCTTTCGTCAGCTTAGAATCCAATTGCTTGGTTTTTTCTCCCAAACCAATGTCGGTTTCTGATTCTGTGACTTATCTCCTTTTCTTTCGGAAGCAAGGGAGCACGCCGGCGCTACTCACCTGATCGATGATTGTTTGTCATTACAAAAGCATTTTTTTGAAGAAAAATATTAACTTTTTAATATTTTTAGATCATTTTTATCTATTAATATTAGAAATAATTTTTAAAAAATATATTATTATAATATATTTTTAAATAAATTTTTTTTTCAAAATCAATATTAACAACACTTCCAAACATATTCAAAGTGTTTATTGGCTTTTGGGAGTTTTGGCATTGAGGGCGGTGGTAGCCGTAGGTGGAAGTTTTAGAACGGGAGTTAATAAAATAGTTAAAAAGATTTTTAAATGGTGAAAATCATGTAGAAGTGTTTAGTTAAATACACAATTAAAAATGAGGTTATATAGAAAACAATTAAAATTTTATAAAATATACATGTAATTTTCATTCATCTATATATATTAAGTTTATTATATATATATATATAAACCACCTTTTGGCCTTGGTGTAAGGCTATGTCTCAAAAACACGTTGAAGTAGTGTTTGGAATGTTTAGAGCTAATAATCTCATGACACCAAAGACCAAGTGTCTTTGAACCCATACTTTCTTTAGTGTTTTTAATTTAGTTAAATGATTATTAGATAAATTTGTATAAAACTCAAATCCAAAAATATAATGAGATTTTTAATAGACCAATTGAATTTAATTATGAGTCAAATTAAAATTTAATTATATCTAAGAATTAATTTGAGTCTAATTGAAGGATTTAATTAGATCTAAGAACTTAATTATACTTTAAATGAGTCAAATTAATTTTATTATGGACTTGATTGGTGAAAACTAAGTTTAGGAGTCTAATTTGGATTTAATTGAGAATATTGTAATTTAAGATACCAAATTTACTTTTACTACGTCAATTGGTTCAAATCAAAGGCCAAATTGCAAGTAAAACATAGTTTTATAGTTAATTAAGAGCTAAATTGTAGTAATTTGTAACCAAGTACCAACATGTAAAAGACATTCAATTATAGGGGCTTAATTGATTGAAGTCAAGGGTGAAATTGAAGAAAATCAAGAGTTTAATGGTCATTTGAGAGTCAAATTGCATAAGTCCAAACCAAAGACCAAAATAAAAAGGCCGCACAAATATGAGGCTCACATTGAAATCCAGCCACGGGTAAAAATTGCACCAAATTGGAAGTTTAGGATCAACTACTAGTGTAATTGAAAGGAATTAAATGTTAAAGGATCAAAATGAACTTTGACAAATATCCCTAATATAAACTCTAAAACGACGCCGTTTTGAAGAAAAAAAAATATAAAAGAGAAAGGTCGAGCATGTTAGCCAGCCAGTGACACAACTTGACCCAACTTGACCCAATTGGGTTGGGCTAGTTGGATGGGTCAAGCCCATCACAATATTATATTAATATAATAATAAAATATTATACCTTTCCTCACAAAGATTTAGGAGTAGATTAGTCGCTCGAGGCTCCGCGCACCCCACGACTGGTTGACGACTTCTCTAGGGACAATTTGGTCGGGCTAAGTTTTGCTTGTTTAATTGATTACTTTTGTTAGTGTATTTAATCTTAGCATGCATTTTTACTTTCAAATAATGCATGAGCATATCGTTTATGGATTAATACCCTTTAGCATTGTAATTTTATAAATAAACTCAATTTGAGATTAGGTGAGAAGCAACGGTCTGTCTCATGACTTTTAGTCCGACTTTAGTTTCATGAAACGTCGAACTATGTGCTTAGTGTTTTATTCAGTAATGACAGTCCATAGTTCCCCAATCATTACTTATGAATCCCTATAATACCTTTATTTAAAGGGATCATTAGATAGTTCTTAGAGCTTTCGAGACTAGGTAGAGAGCTTACCTCATTTGTAATGATGTACTTTCTCTTGGTGTATTAATTGCTTGATAATCCAAACCTAATGATTATGTGCATATATTTGCATCCATTTATTGTAAATAACATACATATACATTCACTTGATCGAAATATAGATCTCCAAAGATATTAAACTTGTAGAGTCTACAATACTCAACTTCGACAAAGAAATATAGAAGTTGAAGAGCGTGCTCACCATAATGCTCACTTGTAGGAAGAGATGACTTTCTGAAAGTTAGCATGATTCACCTCACTAGTTTACTCGAGTAAGCACTTATAAATGCCTCAACCAAGACATATATGTTAAGGAACCATCTCACCTAAAAGCTTAAGCTTTTAGGTGAGATGGTTCCTTAACATGGTATCAGAGCCTTGTTGATCCCGCGGTCACGAGTTCGAATCTCACCACCCCCATTCTATTTGATAAAAATCAAGCACAAGGTGATATGGGCCTGTGCAAGTTTCAAGCCCAAAGGGCTTTCACTTGAGGGGGTGTGTTAGAGAATAATATAAATCAATGGTTCCTTAACATGGTATCAGAGCCTTGTTGACCCAGCAGTCACGAGTTCAAATCTCACCACCCCCATTCTATTTGATAAAAAAACCAAGCACAAGGTGATGTGGGTCTGTGCAAGTTTCAAGCCCAAAGGGCTTTCACTTAAGGGGGTGTGTTAGAGAATAATATAAATTATATTATGGGGCCTCACTTATAAGCTTAAGCTTTTAGGTGAGATGATTCTTTAACAATATATACTTGAAAACTACTCACATCCTCTCTCAACAATAATAGAAACTAAAGATGAAGGCTAATATGATAGCTTGGGATTAAGGAGTTTTCTTCTTCAGTGGTTTTAAGTTCGATCCATGTGATTGCTAATATGATGACCATTGTAAACTTACATGATTGTTAACTTCAGGGCTCGTGAAATTAGTTGAGATAATACACAAGCGGATTAAACACCAATGTTGATAAAAAAAAATAAGTAGAGAAACTAAAGCTAAAGATTAAACTAATAAGAAGACAATGAATTGGAAGACTAAAAGAAAAGGCTGGTTGGAGGCAGTTTGGAGGGTAGAGACAATATAATTTATTGTCAAAAAACAAACTGCTCCCACCTCCATTATTTACACAAGAAATCAGACAAAACAACTACTACAATTAATTCAAGTAATTTTCATTTAAAATGTTAATACTATATGTTTTTTAAAAACTAAATAATAAAATTACAATGAGAATTATTTGAAAATCAAATAAAATATAATTCATAGACTTGACAAATTCAAAGAATCTAGATAAATAAATTAACATAGGCTAGAAAAAAATAATTTTCTATATCAAAAAATTACGAAAACATGATTGTTTTTACAAAAAAAAAAAAAAACTCACTTTATATCGGGCTTCTCCCATCTAAAAACTCTAGTGCCATACAAACTTAATTTTCACTTTCAAACACAATGCAAGCACGCGAAACTAAAGACAACAAAACAAACAAAAGACACATGGATTTTAATGAGCGCAAAAAGCTAATCTCAAGTTCACAATTTTTATTTTCTCTAGAATTTAAATAATATAGATTGCCTACTTAGAAAATTTTGCAAGACCTTAAACAAGTCAGAAACTCTACCTAAATTACAAAAACAAAATAAAATTTTGAGATTGCAGGGAAAGAAACACAAAATCCAAAAAAAAAAAAGAGCATGAAATCCAAAAACAAACATGAAATCCGAAACTGACAAGGAAAAATCATAAGAAGTGTCAATACTCTATCTAGGGCAATAGTTTGAAAATCTAAAGATTTAATTGTAAGAGTAGCCATTTCATGCTGATCTAAGAAAAAACAACATCTAGAAACTCTTGTAAAAATTTGAGTGTGATTCAACGGCCAAATAAAAAATTATAGTTTTTTCAAGTGATTACTTTGGTCTGATTCGAAAACTTCTTGAGTCTAAGCTCGTATCATTTCTCCATAAATATATATGGTATGTCATCTATATAATCTATCGGAGACAAATTCTTATCTAGTTATATAGCAAATGTACTTTGAGTTACTCATGATCATCCATTCTCGCAAACCCAACTACATCATATACGCTAGTACAAAAGCTTATAGTCTTCTAACATGGAATATGGTGTTTTGAAATTAAATTTCTATTTATTCATAATTTATTTATGATACATGTCAATATTATAAGTTAAATAACTTATAGATCATTCATGTAAGTTTGCATACACTTAGAAAGAAAGAAGAAAAAAAGTATGTCTCATTAGTGATGACATCAATCCTTTTAAATTATCCCAAAAGGATAGGAGTTGTTTCAAGGGGTAAGATAACAATCCATGGATTCCACGTCATAATTAGAAGGAAGAAACCATCATGTCTTTGCTTGGTTGAAATCGCTAATTTCGATAAAACGGTCGATGTTCAAAATTTTTGTATTAGGACTCATTGTATGCGGTATTAAAGATGCAGCGGGGACAGCTTTACCCTGACACTACAACTTTATTTTATTTGCTTACTAGGCTTAGTCATTAAAATTGAGATGAATAAAAAAATAAAAAAAAATCGAAAGAAAGAAATACAAATGTACTGGTCAAGGTTTTCGATGGATTTAATGAGTTGATATGTATTTATATGCTAAATAAAACTGAACTCGAACACTAATAAAATTGTATTTGACTTATGCAAAATCGGTAAAATCAATAAAAATTCATCTGATTTTATGAATTTATTAAATTTATGATATGAACAATCAAGTTAGTTTTGAATTTTATCTTATAATATTTATTAACAATTTCATGAGATCAAATATATCTTTCAAATTACATATTGGATCTGGTTGAGATTTTATAGGGAAATATTAGATACATGAAATATATTTTGTTAAATTAAATAAAGTTCAGAAAATCAAAATTACTAGAGGAATCTTGTCAAACTAGTCATTTATATATTGTTTTTGTAACATTTGGAGTTACAAATAAAATTTTATTGTTATTCTAGATAGGAGAAAAACTAGACTTCTTAATATTTTTAAATATATATTATAAACTTAGTAATTTATTTATACGAGGGAGAACTATATGTTTGAAATCTACTAGTAATTTATGAAAAATAAAGATTTAGACTACATGGAAAAAATTTAGAATGAAGACTTTGTTTTATTATTATATTTTATTTATTTATTTAATGTTAAAAAAATATTTTTAATTTAATTTTTTTCTAACGTATTAAACATTATTTAATAGTTTATTTTAATTATTAGACTTATGTTAATTAATTACTAATTTAGACTCATTAGTTTGCATTTTGCAACATAAAAGAGATTTATCATGACTTGTTATGACGAGAGCAACCAAGTTGTCACAGGATTTTTGTATATTTATTATCATTTAGTAATTTGTACATATTAAAAATTTTGATTTTGATTTTTTTTATATCATTGATTTCTTGATTTATATTATCTATTTTTTTATTTATTAAAAAAATCAAAATAAAGAAATCCAAATGTGCTGACAGCTTATCCAATATAAATTTCTCATTGGATCTGAGTGAATAGTTGTAATAATTGTGTCTCCTGTCGTTTTTTTCCGTAAATGACTTTACTTGAGCCAAAAAATTGGAATCTTATAAGAGTTTTCTTTAGTAAATTCTAGGTGCGCGTGGTAAAGTGGATTCAGATTATTTTTTTATAAAAGTACTTTTAGTTGAAAATATAATAAAATAATATTTTTTTATTTTTAATATTAACATATAAAAAATGTATAAAAAAAATTTATTTTTTTATTTTTCTGATGAATAATTTAAAAAATACTTTAAAAAACAAAAAGTGTTACAATATTAAATAAACATAACGAATTAAAATCTGTTCGTTGAGAATTAATTTTGAATTTAAATTTGAATCAAGTAAAAAAATTCGATGCAATAGCTAGAATAAGAGTAAATAATAAATTACTTTCTCTAATTTTGAAAAAACAATTATATAATTTCTTTAGTTTTAAAAATTAGTTTGTGAATTTATTTGTAACTTAATACTTCTTATCCATCTCATGTTGTTTTTTTATTTATTTAAAAAAACAAAAAGAGGAAAAAATAGATAGTATGGAATGATGAATGAAATTTAATGTTATTTTTTTAGCAAAATAATATTAAATTAAACATGATTAGTACTTATGAAGAAACTAAGTAATTGGTTTTAAAAAAGTAAAAAAAATATCTAATTTATTTTGCAAAGCTAGAAAAAATAATTTATAATTTACTAGTAGAGCTACAATTTCTTCTTTGTTTTGATGCAATAATATTAATTATTTTTTAAATAAAACGTCAAACTAAATAGAGATTATATTCTTTTCTAAAATATCCTCCCCAATTATTTGTCTTTACTTTTTGCTTCTTCTGTTTATTTTTTCCTCTCTCCATCGCTCAACTTCTCTCCCATGTGTGTGCTTTTGTAGCAGTCACGAATTGCCATTTTCACAATCACGCCCCCACATCCATAAAGCTCCAATTGTCACGCCATAATCATTACATGCACCAACACCAACACCAACACCACGGCCTCCCTCACCCTTCATTTTTCATCATTTCCTCCCTTCAACTTAGCTTCCATTTCTCAATCATTTTTTTTAATTTATTTATTTTTTATGAAAATAATGGTGGATTGAAAAAAAAGATCAACACCCTACAAGTCAACTTTCCTATTTATTCATAACTTCCAATCCAATTGGGTGTGTTGGTTTCCTCACACCTGACTTCAATTTTTTAATGGTGAATTATGTTTTCTTGTTATTATTATTATTATTATTATTTTATTTAGCTAATGACATCTTATTTATACCAGTAAATAACACATCATCTACTTGTTCATGTTTTAACCATCAAATCAAAGTGTGAAATTTTAAAAATAAAGAATTGATTTTTAATCCTTTTCATTTAACAATATTTAATAAACATGCTAAAAACCACATTGAATTCACTAATAACAACAAAAAAACATTATTTAATAAATAAGAAACTCGAAATCAAATTGAAAGGAAAAATCCTCCCAAACATCAATTTATTTTTTTACCATATTGATAACACTCCTCGGCAAGATGAACTTATTGATACTAAGATTTATTTATTTATTTAGTGATTTGTTCTCTCTTTTCTAAGACTTATGGACTTAAACACTAAACAATTGAAGTTTTAGATCAAATTGTACTTTACAAAACCAAGAATTCATAAGCTAAATCCTTATCAACAAAAATGAAGTTTTTTGGGTGAAAATAAAAAGACCCTTATTTGTTTTTTATTTTTAATTTGGTCATTCTTTAAATTATTTTTTATACCAAATTTTAAGGTGGCCTCTAATTCAATTTTTAAAGTTTATAAAACACATTAAGTTGAAGAAAATGCAAGGAAACAAAATCTCAACATATAAAATATCACCATCATAGCTTGTAAGGATGAAATTAAAAATAAATAAAAAAGGTGACCATAATGAATTTAGGCAAATGAAAAGTAAAACACCGATGTTATTTTTTAGTCGCATTGTGTACTGTGTAAAGGTCCTACGGAGCCTCGCAATCTTCAAAATCCATAACTAGCTGCTGTTCTAGTTTAGGGTTTTCACTTTTCACAGCCTCGACATTCTCCAGAAAATAAGAGCTGTAGTTCTAGTTAACAGTGCCAATTCACATCAGTAACAGGTAAAAAACAGAAAATCTAAATTAAAGAAAAAGCGAATCCAAAAAACAAAAAGGAAGAGAAAAAGATAATGATTAAAGGAATACAGGCATGCTGCGAGAGGAATTGTTTTTAAAAAAGAGTCTAGACAGCTTCCTCTTCATGGTCAAGATAGGTATTTGCATGTGAAAGCTGCTTTATCCACTCGAACGTTCGATGACGTGACAGGGCTTGCTTTCCATCCTGCTGCTTGTGCACCATTCTTTTCTTCATCTTCAATTCCTGCAGCTTCTCCTCTACCTCCATGGACCCTCTTCCACTTTTATCATTATTGCCATTTCCTGCGCTGCGACTCCTGCTGCTGCTGCTTTTCACGACAGCGATATTGCTCTTCAATGGAACTGGTTTCTCTGCACTGACTGAACAGCTACATCCACTTAATAACCCTCCACTTTTCTCCAGCAAACTCTGTTTTTCCATCTTCCTCCCACTATCAGTGCTACTATGTCTACTCACGTTCTTGATTTTCCAGCTACTTTTACTACTGCCATTGCTAACGTAAATTCTGCTGCACTTGTTGATGCTTGAATTGCTGCTACTAGAGCTACTGTTCCTACTCACTGAATTACGAGCCTTAAGATCTTGCAACTCAATCTCTGGTGTTCGGACCAAACCCAGTCTGAAAAGGTCCCAGATTGAAGAATTTCTTGGTTTGCTACTAGCTGCGTTCCCCAGCGAGGCAATGGAGAGTCTAATTTGAGGTTTTGGGCTTGGATGTGCGAGGAACTGGTTTTGAATTATTGGCTTTATCATTCTTGTTCTGGCAATGGCAGTGCTTGTGCTGCTGCTGCTGCTTGTCGAGAAATGGCTTCTGCTACTGCTGCTTCTGCTACTGAAACTTGTTAAACCACCAAGTGAATTGTGGTCCATGGACTCCGACCTTGATAGGCATTGGCATGGGTTCAAGCTGATGCCATTCTTGAACCTGTTCACACCACTTTCTGAGCTAACTGAGAGACGAAGAGGGAGAATTTGGCCTTGAAAGAATATATCATCAGCTGCACACATATATGATTTGTTAGAAAGAGAGCCATCGCCACCGCTGATGGGACCAAAGTCGAATTCTTCTTGATTTGTTTCGGTTTCTTGATGAGCTTCTTGATCCCTAGCTGCTTGGTTGTTCTCTCCTTTCACCATTTTGACCGGTAAATCACACAGTGATAATGATTCTTCCTCTTCCTCTTCTTGATCTTGATCTTCTTCGTCTTGAGCTCGGCGGTCCGGTTGTTCCCATTTCTCTTCCAAAGACCTTGCTGCCATTCCTACAAGGTAAAATTTTACAAAAGGTCTGGGTTCAAATACTGTCGGGGTCCTCCTGTGAAGTCGCGAAAGGATAAAGAGATTAAGAATTATATATACACCAGGAAGAAGTTATTTAAATATGAGAAAGAAACATGGATTTTGAATAAGGTTTCATAAGAAAGAGCCAGGGACAAGTGGAATATAAAGAAGTAAAAGCTAGAAATGAACAGGCAAATGGACAAGTCAGTGAGAGTGTTGCAGGCTACCCAAATAATTTTATTTTTTTTCTATAGCTATATGGGACCAAAACAAAAAGTGTAGCTACTTATGCCGGCCATTACCTGCGTTAGAATGTCTGATCTCTAATTTTCAGAGTATTATAGGATGGTGGTGGCGCTCATGTGGGGCTAGGGACAGTTCTGGCACAGAGAAATTTTGTATGGGGACTTTGTGTTTTCTTCTACAATTTTGGAAATGTAACCCACCTCTATGATGGACAGCTTTGTTCGACAAGCATATCTCGCATGAAACCTAAACTTATGCTTTTACCTAAATTTATTTTGAGTAACAAAACAATTGGCATTCTCCTGTAATTCCAACCTAATTGTCGATAACAAAAATAGTCAGAATGTGGATCGTCCTAGAAAATGAGGGGAAAACATCTCCAGGAAAAACCCAAGACTTCTTCATCATTAGTAATTATATTTATGAAAAATCCTCGATATTTTTTACACTTGAGGTCATCCAATCAAAAACTACATATAGGTTATTGGTTCATAAACCACATGTAGGTCACTCAATCATGAATCATAGGTAGGCTACCCAATCACAAATCATAAGTAGGTTACTCGATCATAAACCACGGGCACGTTATCAAATCATGAACCACGGGTAAATCATCCAAATACAAACCATTTATGAAAAGTACTAGATATTTTTTATACCATAGATAGGGCACCCAAACACAGACCATTCATGAAAAATTATAGATGTATTTTCACTTTATGGGTAGGTCACCCAAACATAGACCATTTGCGAAAAATCATTGATATTTTTCACTTCATAAACCACGAGCAGGTCACCTAATCATGAACCACATATAGATCTCTTGATCTTAGATTATATCCAGGCAACCCAAATACAGACTTTGCGTGAAAAATTTTAGATGTATTTTCAAGCTATGGGTAGGTTGCTCAAATAACATCACCTTTAAAAATAAAGATTGTCACATACTCCGTGAGAGCGCGGCATCGCGGAGACCCTCTCCGGAAGAGGGGATTCATGTTGGGGTTTTTTGTTTTGTGAAAAAGGGAGTTGCGTACCTAGTATTATGGTTACTATAAAACCTAATTGGTCTTTTAGAGATTCTAAACCAAGGGACTTGTTGCATAAGGGGAAAGTTTTAGTACCCCTAGTACGCTCTACCTAAGGTAAATTGCATGGTGTTTTGGTTTGTCTTATGATTGCTATGGTGTTGGTGTTATTTAAGTAATTTTCCTAGAATATATTCGCAAGGAAAAGGAACAAATATTTTGATGATAAATTTACAACCTATAAATTAAGAGAAAGCTAGAATAGAAATCTAAAGAGATTTAATGGGCTTAAAACCTCATTTTTCCCTTTAGTATTTCAAGTGTTCACAACTCTTAAATCACAAGGAAAAGGAACAGAAAATTAGAAATCTAAGAAAATTCAGAGCGCTCTAAAAGCCTACTTAATATTTCATACTTTTACAGCTCATAAATTGTGGAGTCAAAAATTGAAATGTCCCCAATTATAACCAGGGCTTCTTTCAAAGATGTGTTGATTAAATAATAATGACTTATTATTCCTGACAAAGTGTTTGGATATTTACCACTTTAGAATTTCTTTATCCAAATATTATCAATGAATAATAGTGAATTATCCCTACTAATATTTTCAATATTAACCCCTTTGGGATTTTTTTATCCAATTATTAACAGTGAATAATTTGAATACCCAATAAATAAGATTTTGGTATTTTTTTTTGGAATATTATCTAATATCCTTTGGAATTTACAAACATGCTGTAAAATCCACAAATGCAAGAAAATAATTTTGTGTTTTCGAAATCCATGCTAAAACACAATTTCTTTTAAACTATGAATATTTATTTTTTTTTCTCTTAAAAAAGCATTCAAGACATGTTAGCATATTGGCTGTATGCATAAAAACATTTGTGTTTTGGTATATACGTATATTTTGTGTATCGCGCTGAAAACTAGGTATTCTAAATATGAGATTGATATTTTTAAAGTATAAAGCAAATACATATCTTAAACTAAATATGTCATAAAATCAGAAAATCTCTTTCTCTTATTTTATTTTAAATTTTCTTAGAAAAAAAAGTGTCGGGTCACTTGGTCGAACTAGTGACCTGGCGGCAAAAAAGAGGCATGCGTGAGCTATCTCACGCTTGCCTCCATAGTTAGTGTTCAATTGAATTATAATTCACTTGAACAGTAACCACAAAGGCAACACAATGAATGAATTAAAATTCAAAGTGAAGAAAAATGCATGGCGGCTTACTGACGGGTAAAGGCTATGCTGCTGGAACTCTTGCGCAACTAGTGATCACTACTTCTAAGGATGCAAAGCTGGTGGTGACTGATCGGAAGGAAGTTTGATCAGGGTTGTTACTGGTAGTTGTTTGTTGAGGGAGAGGTTGAGGTGAATGGGAAATGGTTGGTTGTTGTTTTTCTTGTTAGGGACCTCTCTCTCATACTCTTCCCTCTCTTCTTTCTCTCTTTTCTCTCTTCTTTCTTTCCTTTTTCTTCTTCTATTTTCCTCTCCTGTCTCCTTTTATAGGCCAACTGGGGAGGGTTATACATATCCTAGACATAACTCTTATTTAGGGAAGATTAGTGAAGTTAATCTAGGATGCAAAATAAGGAAAGAAATATTATGGTTGATATTCAGTTATTTTAAGGCAGAAAAAACAAGATTTGCAGCTCAAAGATCAAGTGAGAAAATCATGGAAACCAAATGGGAAGTTGCATAGAAAAGGAAAGAAGTTGTAAGTAGGGTTGTTTCAAAGTGAAGAAGAATAATAAATATCGCAACAGGAATTTTTGCTTTTACATTGGATATTAAAATGAGGATATCTTGTAGATATAATATCCAAATCGGGCAATTCAAAACTCCAAATTCATCTACACATGTAGGAATACAACTTTCATGAAGAAACAAAGTTAGACAAAAAAAATTGATGGACAAAATCTACCCACATTCTACGTGGTCAAAACTATTCTAAAAAAAGAATTTTCTACTTTTATACAAGACATTCAAATCGAAATATCTTGATTTTCTGATATCCAAATTAGGTAATTAAAAACCCTAAATTCATCTACTCGTGCAGGATTATTTTCATGAAGGACCCGAAGTGAGAAAAAATTGTTTTGATGAACACAATCTACCTGCAGTCTACTTGGTCAAAATTGTTTTGAAGAAAAAGGATTTTCACGACAACGGCAAAATCATTTTTTGGGTGCAAATTCTGAGCGATTTATCCAACCTTAAACCTATGGTAAAAAGAAGTACTAGTAATAAAAAAAAATTGTCAGTGGTTCTGCAAAAAGAAACAAAATATAACCATGCACGACAATCAAGCAACAAGAATTATTGTGACGTTTCCTGAACCATTCTCCTTGTTTTTCAGCGAGACTAATTAACTTTTATCAAATTTAAAATTGGTCTCCAGTTATCCCGATAAATTTGTGAAACATTAAATTGGGTCTCTCAGATAAAATTGCAATCTCGTGTCAGAATCATTTTCGTGGTTGGATTTTCTTCTTTATGCTAGAATAACTTGAGCTTTCGATAGCGAAATCAAGAAAATCAAAAATCTAAATCAGATTCAAAGTTTAAATAGTAAGAACAATTTGGTATGAGAAAAAAAATGTGACAACAGCAAAATGAGTGCAAATTCTAAGTAATTCATCCATCCTTATACACTAGATAAAGAAAGAATGACTTTAGCTTTCTAAAAATTTATAATCGGTCTAAGAATCCTGACGATTTCGATAGCAAAGGAGGAGAATAAGAAAAATAGAAAGCAACAAAGACAGGGTTCGAGAAAATATTTTAATTCTCTACTTTTTTTCCATCGTCTAGTAACCATGTGTTATACTCTTGCATTTGGTTCCAAATGGGTGTACACCATTTTCAGCAAGTGGGGTCAAAAAAAGAGTAACAACAAAGATAAAAACTCTTGATTTCCAAGATAATTGAGCTTATTTACAAGGGTATCCAAAAACTCTTGATTTCTAAGATAATCGAGCTTATTTACAAGGGTAGCCACCTCTTAAGTACTAATATCAAAAATACCTCGTAGACTTTTTCTCTCAATCAAAAAAGTTTTTTACATCACTTTTGTTAGTTTGCAAATTAACTTGCTATAGCCTCTTACAAGACTTTATACCATATGCACCGTAAAAAAAATATAATTTTCATGACCTAATTTTTGGTCCCCTTTAACTCTTTTATGTAAAAACAACATTCTGAAATATTCAAAATTCCTAAACTCAAAATCAAAAAAAACTTTTAGAGCACAAATAAATGAGCTTTTAATCTGAACAAGTCAAAATACAAGAATGGTCAAATTAGAATATTGTTGACAAAATAAGTTGAAGAAGGAATTAATTAAAGCAAAATAAAATTTTAAAGCTAATTTGACCAAAATTAGAATAAATAATTAAGTTCACAGGCGTAATTAAACTTTTAATAGCTTAATTGATTTAACTGAGGACTTATTTGAAGCAAAGTTTAACTTTAAAATCCAATTTGTCCAAGATTAGAATAATTAATTAAGTATAAGATCTTAATTAAATTTTGAAGGGTTAGTTAACTTAATTAAGAAATTAATTCAAGAAGAAATTAAGTTTGAAAGTCAAATTGGTCAAAATTAGAAGACATTATTAAGTTAAAAGGCTTAATTAATTTAGCTTAATTTATCATTTAATAGATTTATTGACTCAATCAAGGAATGAATTAAAAAAAAAAGTTTAGAGACCTAATTCAAGCCAATTTACAATAATTGGAATATTAGGGATCCATTTGAACTTTGAAAAGCCTAGATTGGTGCAATAATGAGCTTAATTCAAATAAATTTGATGTTTAAAAGTTGATAAAGGACCAAATGGATGAATTCTAAAACCAAATATCAAAATGCAATAAGCGTGTGCATTCAAAGACTAAAAATAATCAAATTAAAGATCAATTTGAGACAAATTAACTAATAAGGGTAAAATTGTGTATACAGGAAATCAAGACATAGGTTTAAAAAGACTTGCAAGTTAAAAGGATTCTAACCAATGTTAGCAAGGATGTAGCTATAGCAATTAAAAAGTTTGTGGTTCAATTAGACACATAAACTTTGAAATCAAAACAAGGGAAAAAATAAAAATTCAAAAAACCCTATTACAAAACCTAATTTTTAGGGTATAGTAACAAGTGAGATATCATCCAAAAATAAATGACAAAACTAGGTGACATGATATTAGTCATTGTTGTTTTCTCACCTAAAGGACGATCAAGAAATTATATTTAGACAAAAGGTTGTGTGTTTCTTACCACTTCAAAGGATATGATTGACACTAAATAACTGAGAAATGCTTCACGTATAAATTTTAGCCATCTACATTAAAAAAAATTCTACCTTTTTTGTCTTAATGAAATTAATAATATCTTATCCTCGGTTAATCTCCACTACATTGAAAAGTCGAAAATGAATGGAAACCAACCTACCAATCATTGAATATGGAGTTAAAAGCACAAAATGGATTGTGGTTTTATTCCAATGATAGATTTAAAACCCCTCAACAAGTTTAGAAATGGTACATTGATTTCTCAAAGTTCCAATAGTTGCTCTAGAGTATCATATTCCATCAGCTTTGATTGACAAAGAAACACACATAAAACAATTAACTCAAAAGCTATTATTTCTTATAAGGATTTAGTTTAAAAGGAAGAAAGCATCATAACCATTCGAAATACATGATAAAAGATAGAGAGAAGGGAAGGGGATAACCACCTAAATTCTAAAAACAAACATTTTATCTTTGTACTTCCTAGTTTAATTTGGCTTATAAAAGTTGTATCTGAAAGAAAATAGAGGAAAGAAATTATAGAAAGAATCAAGAGTGACATTAAAGGTTTTGATAGTAAAAAGAGTAGAAAAGTGATGTTCAGAAGATAAAAAAAAAGGAACTTACAAATCAAAGATAAGAAGCTTAAAACACCAAGGATCTAGACATTGAAGAAGAAGCAAGAGATTCCTAACCAAAAGGCATTATCAAACAAAAAATGTATACCTTGAACTTTGATAAGATGGTATAGCTTAATAAGCACACATCTCTATTAATTTTTGTTACATTATGATTGCTTAGTGTTTTATTTGTGGTGATTATTTATGAGTTCAAATATAATGTATATTATTTTTTATAAACCAAATTTAGTTGCTAAAGAAAATGATATGTATGGTTTTTAATACGTATGCTCAAGGTGTTTTGAACGTGTGTTTGATGTTGTTATAATTATTATTTTCTCATATTATTTGATTGTTATAAAATCAACAATGATATTTGAAAGCTCAATTTGGTCATTTGGATTTGGTTTTGATGGCATGAAAGTAATTAAAATTATGACTATCATTTGGTTTTCTGAGTATATTAGTGGTTTTATAGCCAATAATGTTCTTTTTTGCTTGACTAAAAACCATACTAGTTTAATGTAACGATGTTAGAGTTAAAAATGATTTTTTTTTAAATTATGTGTTGAAGTATATTTAAAATGGTTGTACTGTTTCTTTTTTTTCTTGATGTTTTGATGTTTCAAGAAAATTGCAATAGGCATGTTTAAACTTAAGTTACAAGTTTTAGGTTATCATTTTAGATCTTTAATCATTTATAGGCTTAGTTATCTTTTTGGGTTGCTTTTGAATTTCTTGATTTTTTCTTAAATTAATTTCCTAGCTTTTATTGTGAGCTCCAATCAAAGCATAAACTTTTATATTATCTTTTTATGCTACTTATTGGTCAATTAAAGACTTGGTTTGGATCAATTAATTCAATTTAGTTTTGAATTTAATGTTAAATATTGTTAAGATGGATTTGTGAATTGGATAAATTAAATTACTTGGCACGGATCAATCAATCAAAATTCATTTCTTGGTTTTCCTTATTTTGTGTCTTATTATACTCTGGTTTTAATGTTATATCTATATTTACCTTTAATTTAATGCAATTTGGCCTATAATTTCAATTTGGTTTATGGGTTCATGAGAGTGTTCTTAATAAAAAAAATCTAGCAAAAACCTTTTTTTATCTTTGTTCTTTAATTTTTTTTAGTAGGGTAGTGTTTTTTTTTTTGGGAGTTGAATCTATGTGGTTGTGTTAAGACTGTCAAAATTTAAAGGCTTGTGTTTTTACACAAAAAGTTCTAAAAAAGCATTTGGAGTCTTAAGACTTGTTTGAAAAACTTGCTCTTAAGGCAAAATTGTCTGTATTTTATAGCTTAGAGTGTGTTTATTTTATTTATTTTATTTGTTTTGCCAAATATGTTTTAACCTATTTTTCATAGCCTTTATTCTCTTCTTTTTTATGTTTTTCCAAACTCGCCTTAGTTTAGTTTTATATATGGGATTGTAAACGTATATGTAAAACATGTTTTTGATATTAAATAAACTAGTTTTGTTATATATATATATATATATATATATATATATATATATATATATATATATATATATATATATAAGAAAGAAAGAAAAAAGTCTGTCTATCAAAAATACATTTATGATTTAAATTACATATAGTCGAGTATCTCCAAGGAAATCATGTTTGCATTTCAATAAAAAAAAAATACATCACATCATTTAGCATTTTTCTCAATACGAAAAGAAAACTAAAAGCACTGACTTTATATTTTGCAAGTATCATGGGTTTAACAACAAGTTTATTAAAGTTATAAGGACTTGGTCTAAATTGCAAAAACACCCAAAAAATTATTTATCCCTAATACCGAGAATTACAAACTTATATGTATGATTATACAATAATCTAAAAGAGCTCAGGAAAATACTGTAGCTGAGTATTTCTACCGTGGACTGCAATAGTAACCTCGGTTCGGTTCGATTTTTCAGTTTTGGTTCGGTTCGGTTCGGATTTCAGCCCGGTTTAATGGTTCGATTCGGGTTTCTTAAATTATGGTTGTCATTGCGCCACGTGTCTGCTTTTTTCCTGCGTTTTCCCTCGTCTCTTAGGTTTTTGTTCTGGTTGCATTAGAATTTCTCTCTATTTTTTTCTCCTCAACGGCGCTGTCGTCTGTTGTAATCCACGCCGTTGCCATTTCTTCTGCGTCAACACAGACAAAGATTATGACTGATTTTGTTATGATTTTCTCTCTATTTTTTCTTCTCAACGGCGCTGTTGTCTGTTGTAATTTCTCTCCATTTCTTCTGCGTCGTCGTGGTTTGCATCCATGCCGTTGCCATTACTTCTGCGTCGCGTGAGATGGAGATTGTGACTGAGATGGAGAGAAAAAACAACAGACGGCGCCGTTGCATTTTCATCTGTTGATCGGAACAGATGAAAATGCTTGCATTTTCAAAAATTAGAGTTTTTCTCTTTTTTTTTCTCCTCAACGGCGCCGTCTTCTGTTGTGTTTCTATTTCTTCTACTTTGGAAAGGTAAGTTACAGTTCAATTGGTTTTTTTTTTCTCTCGGCTTATCTGAAGTGCGCCGCCGTCTGTTGTTTTTTTCTTCTGCGTTGCCTGAGATGGAATTGAGGATGATGGTGGCTGAGGTGTGTTGAGGAGTTCTTGGTGGACACAGACAAAGATGGTGTCCATTTTGATTGCAAGCTGTGACGGAAATTGTTGGCAGCATGCAGAAGTGCCCAGCTACTCCACTGATGGGAAATCTTCCAGTTGAAAAGAGGTCAGTTGGGAAACGGCAGAGATGTTAATTTGAGGTTTGTTGTTGCTTTTTCTTTTTATACCGTGAATGTGTTTGTGGAGTTTTGTTTGTGATTAGGAATGTGCATTAAATGCACACATTACCTGCTGTGTATGGTTGACATTAATTTCGGCTATATTCAGATTTTATTCCCGGGCAATCATGGGTTTTGTGATTATTTATTGTTCTGTCATGTTTTTTTGAGTGTGGTTGGTAATAAAGAATTGTTTTTTATGTCCTTTGGCAGTTTGCTATTACTGTTGCTTATGTTAGTTGCGTGTGTGTCTCAATTTGTGTGAATTAGGCAGTGAATATAAGCCATACGCAGCTTGAAAAAAATGTATTTTGTGAGCTAAAAGAGAGCTGAGCTAGAGGAGTACTAAACTGGTGAGTTTTGTGCTGCTGTGGTTCAGTTTTTCTGGTTTGGTGTTGTTTAATGTTCACCTTTGTTTGCTGAGTTTTTTTTAAACATGTTTTTCTTTTTTTTCACTTTTTTTGCATAGATAGATTGCTAGTTTTCTGGTGTTCTTTACTATGTGTTCTTTTAAAGGTATGATACATATCATTTTTCTCTTGTATGTTTTGAATGTTATGTTGTTTTCTTTAATTGTTTGTGGTTTGTAGTGTTGATCTTGAGTTTGTTGAGCTTTTTAGGGGCTGCGGGTTGTGGTTGCTGCTGTTTTTGGTTCTCCTTGCTGTTTTTCTCTTGCATTTTTTGAATGTTATGTTGTTTTCTTTAATTGTTTGTGGTTTGTAGTGTTGATCTTGAGTTTGTTGAGCTTTTTAGGGGCTGCGGGTTGTGGTTGCTGCTGTTTTTGGTTCTCCTTGCTGTTTTTCTCTTGCATTTTTTGAATGTTATGTTGTTTTCTTTAATTGTTTGTGGTTTGTAGTGTTGATCTTGAGTTTGTTGAGCTTTTTAGGGGCTGCGGGTTCTGGTTGCTGCTGTTTTTGGTTCTCCTTGCTTCTCTTTTTGTGAGGTATGTGTGTTTCAATTGGAAAATTATTTATGCCCATCATAGGTTTCAAAGCTGTATTTTTATTTTATGTTTTTATCATGCTGAATTTTAGTTTTTTTTGTTTTGACTGGATGGAATTTAATGGTGATGGTCATTATGTTGCTTTTGTGGTTTGACTTAGCAATGTTGTTGTTGATGCTCGGTGATTCGAGTTGTTGCTGGGATTGGTTGGTGTAATTAAAAATTTAGTGTTTTTTTATTTCAATCAATTGATTTTTACTTGATATTTTGGTGTTTTTTTGTTAAACATGTTTCGATTTTTGTTCGGTTGCACATGGTTGGTTGGTGATTTTTTTTAACATGCTGCAACATGATTTTTGCCAATTGATTAATAAGATTTTGTGTCGTGAATAGTTTTGCAACAAGAGCTTTGATGTTTTAATTAGCTAATCTATGTTGTTTGGCTTTGGAGGACAATTATATTATGAAATCAGAAAATTAATGTTTAATTTTATCAATTGTTTGCCTGTGAAAATTAGTTTATGTACTTAATATAGTAGAAGCTTGCTTTTTTGTCTATTTCCTTGGTTTTTTGCTCATTAGTTGATGAAAAGCATGGATGTTTTTTATGTTTTTTCCCCTTTGTCAATGCTTTTGAGTTTTGTCTTTGTTTACAGTTTAAATTTTTATCGTTTACTCCAACGAATATCCTTTGAGAAATGATTTTGTGCTGTGGATTGTTATGGGATTAGAGTATTGATGTTTTGATTCGCTACTATATTTCGTTTCTGTTCGGCTGATAATTTTTCTCTGTAATTAGCTATGAAATTAAAAAATTAATGGCGATGATTGCTTGATGAAAATTAATGTATATGCTTGATATTGTGGAAGTTTGTTTTTTTCTCTATTTCATTGGTTTCTTTGCCATTGGTTCATGATAACCATGGCTGTTTTTTAGGATTTTTTTTGTTTGTCATTATATTTTTAGGTTTTTTTTTTATACTATAATTTTTTACAGCTTCTTGCGATGCATGACCTTTGATCAATCGTGTTGTACTGTAAATAGTTATGGGATTAGAGGATTGATGTTTTGATTCGCTGCTGTGTTTCGTTTGCTTAATATTGTAGAAGTTTGTTTTTTTCTCTATTTCCTTGGTTTCTTTGCCATTGGTTCATGATAACCATGGCTGTTTTTTAGGATTTTTTCGTTTGTCATTATATTTTTAGGGTTTTTTTTATACTACAAATTTTTACAGCTTCTTGCGATGCATGGCCTTTGATCAATCGCTTTGTACTGTAAATAGTTATGGGATTAGAGGATTGGTGTTTTGATTCGCTGTTGTGTTTCGTTTGCTATCAGCAGATAATTTTACTCTTTGATTCGCTATGGAATTAGAAAATCAATTGCAGTAATTGGTTGCTGAAACTTAATGTATGCGTAAACTAGGGTGTGTTTGGCACAACTTTTGCTTTTATGGTTAAGGTTTTAAAAAAAGCAGTTTCATAAAAAGCAGTTTAGCTGCGGTTCAAAATAAGTTTTGAAGTGTTTGGTTAAAACTGCTTTTGAGTTTGAGATAAATGAAAAGCAGTTTCATGTGTTTGGTTGCCAAGCTTTTTCATATTGCTTTTAGGTTGTGAAATTACTTTAAAGGGCATATATATATATATATATATATATATATATATATATATATATATATATATATATATATATATATATATAATTTTTTTAAATATTGTAGATTTAATAATTATAATAATATAATGTAATTAATAATTCAAGTAAATTGGACACTTTTTTTTATTCTCTCACCAAATTATTTTTATCAATATAATGAAACTTCTTGTCAATTTTTTTTTTTTTGTGTTTATCAATTATTCAAGATTCCAATTATCATTTTTTTCACTTCGAATTATTCGACACTACATGTCTTTTTTTTTTTTTATCAATTACTCAACATTACAAGTCATATTCCTTTAATTTTCAATTTTTAATGCCAATTAATCAAGAAACCAATATTTTTAGTGAATTGTTTGGCAGAGCAAGTAGCATTAGCTAAAGATGACAAACACATGTTGATTGCAACATGACCGAGCCACATCAATAATAAGGAAATTCAAAGTTCCAATTGAACAAAGCTCAAGTTACTTTTTGGTCAAATTCTATGTTCCAAACTCATTAATCTAGAGGCAGCAAACAAATGCAAAATTTGAAAACAAGAGCTATCAAAGTTGTGTGCCGTCAACCATGACTTCTATTATCTTCTTCTCCAATTCCTGGCCATCAATCCAGATTGAACTTTGCCGGTGTAAGAGTTCATGCTTCACTTTCTTCTTCTCTCCCTGCCTCTTTTCTTTCATTCTCCAATTCTCAAGCATTTCTGCTCTTTCTTTCAACTGCATAGAACATATAATCACATCAGTAATGCATTGAAAGGCAGCTCGCCAACGTAAGCCTTTGACACTATCCACATGGTATTGAAGAGCTATTCGGGTTTAAAAAACAAGTGCATTAAAATGCAAACACAACTATACACGGGCACATCCTGAAAAACTCAGCACTTGCACGTACATATAGACCGCTGCAAACCACCCTCTACAATTGCAGAAAATTAACTGAACTCCATAGACAAAAATAAAATATCATCCAAGCTCCTTCAAACTCCTATGGTCAGAATACATTTTAATTTTCTAACTGTTGTCCAAGCATACAAGAATAATGTAGGAGCAAACACACACCCAAGTTAACTAACATAACCATCACGGAGCGAGTTGCAACAATCCTCACCCCAATAACAAAACCACAGAAAAATTTCAATCAAATTCCTTCAGCCTCAACTTATTGATAGTGTCATTGAACTGAAAGCCAAAGCAATTCATGCAACCTTCATAGTTTACACAATTCTAACTTCAAAGATCGGAAAGCATTGTCCAATTACTTAATAGTATAGTAGCACAAAATCCAAGTAGAATGTGTAAAACATTCAGGAACGAATATCTGGTTTTATGGAATCTTTATAGTTTCAAAAATGCACTCTATCACCACAAATCTGCATACATGTGTATACCTACAAGCATCTCCACCATTCCACAACCAAATTGATCAAAGTTCTAAACCTAGCTTACATAGTTCTAGCTTGTAAACGAAACACAGTAAGATTAGGCTTTCCTTAAGATGACACCAAATGCTCCACATTTGCTACCACTACCCTGGTAAGAAAAAAACAAAAAATCCCCAAACCTAACAGTCTTAATTAAAATATTTTTTTTTTCAATTCCTTTCTCAACCCATCAATAAAAAGAACCCATTATTTCTTTTACAGATGCAATCAATAGTTAAACATAAAAAGTACCCAAAATACAAAGTTTCCATTTTTTTTGAAAGGGCATTCCGAGAATCTATTGGAACGCCCATCAATCAATCAAACTAAGCAAAAGAACTAAACATTTACTTAAATCTTTGAAAAAAACCAATAATTAAAAATAAAAGACAGAAATATTACCAGAAGCTTTCGAAACTTCTCTTGTTCAATCTTCCTCTCTTCAACTCTGACTTTCAGCTTAAGCTTTCAACTTCTTCCTCTCTTCTTTAGCAACTCGAATAGCTTCTTTCCTAGCCTCTTCTTTCCTTTGTTTCTCAATACGCAAAGCTTTTTAAAAAATCATTTACGAGTTCAGCTTCTCACTTTTTATCACACGTGAAAAGCAGAGAAAAACGGCATTTCTCTGCTTTTCACGCAACCATGGTTCATGCTTTTTTTCAAGGTAGGACCCACGCAGCTTTTGAAAATTTTCTACTGAACCAAACACCTTTCTACTTTTTTTGGAACCACTTCTTACAAACCAAAGGGGAAAAAGTTGTGCCAAACGGCCACTTAATGTGTTGCTGTAACTTAGAAGATCATGTGCTGGAAAATGATTTTTGACAATTAATTGATAAAATTTTGTGCTGTGAATAGTTGTGCAACTAGAGCATTCATGTTTTAATTAGTTGATCTATTTTGTTTGGCCTTGGAGGACAATTATATTAGGAAATCAGAAAATTAATGTTTAATTTTATCAACTGTTTGCCTGTGAAAATTAATTTATGACCTTAATATTGTAGAACCTTGCTTTTTTGTATATTTCCTTGGTTTTTTGCTCATTCGTTAATGAAAAGCATGCATGTTTTTGATGTTTTTTTCCCATTTGTCGATATTTTTTTGTTTTGTCTTTGTTTACACTTTAAATTTTTATTGCTTACTCCACCGCATATCCTTTGAGAAATGATTTTGTGCTGTAGATTGTTTTGGGAGTAGAGGATTGATGTTTTGATATGTGCTTAATATTGTTGAAGTTTTCTTTTTTGTTTATTCCTTGGTTTTTCCCCATTGGTTGGCAACAAATATGGCTGTTTTTAGTTTTGTTTTTTCCATTTGTCATTATATTTTGGTTTTTTCTTTGTTTACACTTAAAGTTTATATTGTTTCCTCCAATGCACGTCCTTTGGTGAAATTAAAGGAATGATGTTTTTATTCGCTGCTAAATTTTGTTTGCCTTTGGCGGATGATTTTTTTTATTGGTTATGCAATTGGGAAATTAATACCAATCATAGGTTGCTGAAAATTGATATATGTGCTTAATGTTGTCAATGTTTTTTTTGTCTGTTTCCTTGGCTTTTTTCCAGTTGGTTCATGAAAAACATGTGTATTATTGTTTTTTTTTTTCATTTGCCGCTATATTTTATGTTTGCCGCTATATTTTATGTTGTTTGTCTTTGTTAACTATGTAGTTTTCAACGTTGCCTTTGTTTTTATTATTTTGTGAAATTATTTTGTGATTAGTTTGTTATTTTTCAAGTTTGTACACTATGCGGGTTATTTAACAGACAACCTCTGCCACTACTAATGTCATCTCTATTTTCTTGCACACTAGAGAAATGCGAATATTTCATTTATACTTTTAACGATATATATTCATATCATGAAGTTATAAGTTAGACCATACCCTCATAAGTTGTTGAAGTTGCAGTGACAAAAAGCTTAAATAAACAAATGAAATTAGAAAAAAAAGAGTTATAGTTGATGTAATTTACCATTTACTATCATACAACCGCAAATTATAGTAAAATTAGAATCCAAGTTATAACATAATAGGTTTCTTAGTTTCATTTTTCCTGCCTATAGACAAGTTGTGAGTGTTACAAGCCCTTTTCTTAGCTAGACAGTAGCTAGCACAGCAAGTTCTCGATTTATTTTTTTTAGATGTTTTTTTGAGAGGTGTTAAGACGTGTTCTAACTAAGGTTAAGCTATTTAGTTTTGTTGCTTTTGCTTGCTTTATCTTTTTTTTGAATGTTGTGGATGGAAAGGCTTGCATTTTTTTTCCTTAAAGCTTCGTTTTTAGAAAACACTTTCATGTTAGTGAGCATGTTATTTTTTTTCCTTAAAGTAATTATCGATCATCTCTGTCAAAAACAATGTCATTTTCTTTCATGTAGTGAGCATGTTATGCCGGCTTCTTTTTTATTTACCTTTAATCAGTTATATTTGTTTACATTGCTTTTTTTGTGTTTTATTTGTGATGGAATTAATAGATTTCTAGGTTGGATTTTTCCAACCTATAAACAAGTAGTGTAATGACAAGTCGTCGGCAAAGACTGCAACCAGAGCAACACAATGACACTAATTTGTATTCATCTCATGACGTCAGTGAAGCTTTTTATAATTCTGATTCGATGCTAATTAACGATCATGAGATTGTTGAAACGCAAGAAAATATTTCAATGGAACCTTCAAGCCTTTGCCCAGGCATACACAACTCTAACGATCTAGAGCTTGGTTGCTATCAACCACAATCAAATGATCCCCAAACTTCATATCATGCTTCAATTGCAAGGGCGTCAACATATCACTCCCTTGATTCTAGCAATAATTATGTCGCTAATGACCATGCTTTTCTCGATTCAAGCAATCATGACCTTAATTTTCAACCATCATCACCTATGTCATCTGGTCAAGCTGAATATCAATGAAAAAGAAAAAGTATGTTGTATCTCTTTTTCCTATTTTTCTTCATTTTCATATGTTTCAAGCTCTCACTTTTATATTATTTTTTAACTAGCGCTACTTTTTTAGGAGCCTCTCTCTCTTATATCGATTTTGGACAGAAGAAATTTATGTTTCGACACTGTAAAGCTCTTTTTGGGTTGAAGAACGTCTTACACGTTCATCAAAAAGAAATCCAGCCTTTTCACTTTGCTGCCTTGATGGTAAAGTTTCATTGCCACGCGCACATTCAACCCCAGAGCCTCTTGACTATCTTCTTAATCCATCAAATGGATCTACATCGAGGAAATTTTGAGATAATATACTGGCATACAACTCTATGTTTGCTTTCACATCAATGGGAGCAAAACTTGATCACTCTGTTAATGAAGGGCATGGTCCATATGTCTTTAAGATTAATGGACATTGTCATCATTTGATGGGTTCTCTTTTGCCAGCTGAAGGTGATACCCCTAAATTTGCACAACTATAAATCTATGATGCATCAGATGAAATTAGCTCGCGAATGAGCGCATTCACAGCAGATAAAGGTTCATCTTCTTTGGATGCAGCTATTGTTGGTGATTTAATGCAGATCTTAGATGATATTAATGAACTGGTTAAAGTTTTTAGAAATGCTAAGCAAAGGCTCTCCTGTGATAACCAGTCCAATTATAGATTACGGTTGATTGGTAAAAGAGATGATGACTCGCGGTAATATGATGATCCATCATCGAATGATATTGGTGGTTTAATTGTTGGAGATATTGGTGATTTCCGATCTGAACGTGATATTATCATCGAGCAATGTTCTGGCACTCTTCAAAGAATATCTAAGCTGCACCTAAAATTTATGGCATTGTAATATCCATTGCTTTTTCCTTATGGAGATATTGGTGATTTCCGATCTGAACGTGATATTATCATCGAGCAATGCTCTGGCACTCTTCAAAGAATATCTAAGCTGCACCCAAAATTTATGGCATTGTAATATCCATTGCTTTTTCCTTATGGCGATGATGGGTATCGATGCAACATAATGTTGGCTGATCAAGATCATCAGCTGCAAAGAAAACGTTCACGGGTCCCTATGAGAGCATATTATGCTTATCTTATTCATGAGAGGGCAAATTTTGAAAACACCATCATCAAAGGTGGACGTCTTTATCAACAATTCTTGGTTGATGCTTTTGTCAATGTAGAAGAGGGTCGACTTGATTATATAAGAGCTAATCAAAGTGATTTAAGGTCAGAAATCTATAAAGGGATACATGAAGCGATACTTAGAGGAGATGTTGAGGGTAATGCTGCTGGAAAAATTATTGTTCCATCTTCCTTAACTGGTAGCCCGTGTTATATGATAAATAATTATCAGGATGCAATGGCTATTTGTAGAGCTTACGGAAACCCATATCTTTTTATTACATTTACATGCAATACATGTTGGCCCGAGATTCAAAGAGATATCAGAAAATATAGACCTTACAGGCAAGAAGATAAACCTGATATTGTTACAAGAATCTTTCGAGCAAAGGTAATTGATATGATTGCCTATATAAAATCAAGCAAACCATTTGGCAGGACAATTGTAGGTGCTTATGCCTTTCTTCTTCTATTGGATATTTAGTTAATTATAAATTCTATACTATTTTCTATGATTTTCTAATGTTTTCTCATTAAAAAAAAAGATGTTTGTGCAGTTGAGTTTCAAAAGAGAGGGCTTCCACACACCCATCTTCTCATTTGGTTAGATGAAGAATTTAAATGTCGAAGTGCTAAAGATGTCGATTCAATTGTTTCAGCTGAAATTCCTAATAAAAATACTGATCCCATTTGTTATGATATTGTATCCAAATTTATGATCCATGGGCCATGTGGTCTGCCGAACCAAAAATCTAAGTGCATGAAAAAGGGAAAGTGCTCTAAATCTTTTCCAAAGACATTTAGGACAGCAACAGTTTTTGATGACAATGGCTTTTTGTACTACAAGCGTTGCCAATAACTTGATAATGGGATACAGCTACACAACAACTATGTTGTTCCATATAACAAAGAATTGTTATTGAGATACCATGCACACATCAATGTTGAGATATGTTGTTAGTCAATGCTCATAAAGTATCTTTTCAAATATGTTAGCAAAGGATTAGATAGGTGTTGAATGGTTGTTTAAAAAGAGAATGATGATGAAATTAGAGCTTATCTTAACTGTCGTTTTATATGTCCATATGAGGTTGTTTGGCGACGTTTTCAATTTCCTATTCGTTCAGGAAATCCTCCAGTTGAGCATTTACAGGTTCATTTGCCATTAGAGCATAACATTGTCTACTCAGGAAATGAATCGCTGCTAAATGTAATGAAAAGACCCGGACTTCAAAGAACAATGCTTACAGAATGGTTTGAATGCAATAAAAATGATTCAGTTGCATGAAAGATGTATTATATGGATTTTCCAAACAAATTTGTTTGGGATTCCAGGCAGAAACAATGGTCCAGAAGAACAAAAAGTTTCAATCTTGGTCGCCTAACATATGTTCATCCTGCAGCAGGAGAACTATATTTTCTGAGATTACTTTTAAGTCATGTTAAAGGGGCTCAAAGTTTTGATGACCTCAGAAAAGTTGTGGGGGTTTTGTATGATAAAGAATAGGCAGATGCTTTGAGCGAAGCCATTACAACGGCAACATCTCAACAAATTAGACAGGTGTTTGTTAGTCTGGTTCTTTTTTATGAAGTTAGTGACCCAAATGAATTGTTCCATCAATTTTAGAGATCCATGTATGATGATATTATACACCGTTTTAGATCAACTTTGAACATGCCAAATTTGTTGATGTCTGATGATGAGTTGAAAAACTATGTGCTTTATGAACTTGAATTGCTTTTCATTGTTGCATCCACTTCTCTAGAAAAGTACAAGCTTCCAATGCCTAATGAAAGGTTGCTAACAGAAATAAGAAATAAGTTGCTAAGGGAGGAGCTAAACTATGATATAGTTGATCTTAAATCTCAGCATTCCACAGCTTTCCCATTGCTTAACCAGTGCCAAAGAAATATCTATGAATATGTTGTTACAAAAGTCATGCAAAAAAAACAGGCTTTGATATTTGTTCATGGACATGAAGGGACAGGAAAAACTTTTTTATGGCATACAATAATAAGCAAGATTCGATCTGAAGGTTTGATTATGCTTGCAGTTGCATCATCTGGAATAACATCTTTATTGTTGCCAGGAGATCGTACAGTGCACTCGCGCTTCAAAATCCCGCTAATGGTTTCTGAAACATTGTCATGCGAGATAAAAAAAAACACAAACCTTTCACATCTCTTAGGGATGACATCTCTCATTATATGGGATGAGGCTCCAATGAAAAATCGATGTTGCTTTGAAGCATTGGATCATTCATTACGAGATATCCTTGCTCATAATCAGCCATTTGGTGGCAAGACAGTATTGTTGGGCGGAGATTTTAGGCAAATCTTGCCCGTGGTTACAGGAGGAACAAGGGAAGATATTATCCATGCTTCTTTAAGTAGCTCACCACTGTGGCATAAATTTAAAATTTTCACACCAAATGAGAACATGCGCCTTTCATCAAATGGACTTTCTGATGTTGACAAGGTTGAATTGCAATTATTTGCCGAATGGATTCTTATGATCGGCAATGGAGAAATATCTGACATCCCATTTGAAGATGATTATGATACATCTCTAATCAAGATACCGCCAGATTTGCTTTTAGATGCAGATTTTAACCCTATTGCATCTATGGTTTCTTCAGTTTATCCCTGTATAAATAATCATTGTCTGGATTCTGTCTATTTTCAAGAGAGGGCAATTGTCACTCCTAAAAATTCTATAGTTTCCATGATCAATGATTTCATCTTTGACATGTTGCCAGAAAACAAGCATGTTTATTTAAGCTGCGACAGTGTTAGCACGTCGTCAACTGATGTAGAAAATGTTGATTTGTTATATCCAGTTGAATTTCTAAATCAACTTGAATTCAATGGAGTCCCTTCACATAAGCTTTCTTTGCAAGTAGGAACACCAATCATGTTATTGCGGAATTTGCACCCATCAGCAGGTTTATGCAATGGAACAAGGCTTTTGGTGACGCAACTAGCCGAGAAAGTCATTGAAGCTCGGATAATAACAGGTTCCAATGTTGGTAGCCATGTATTCATCCCAAAAATTACATTCCCTAGTGAATGATGAAAGATGTGCATACACAATTAGAAGAAGACAGTTTCCAATTCGTCCATGCTATGCCATGACAATAAATAAAAGTCAAGGACAATCTTTGAAGGTTGTCGGAGTTTTTCTTCAAGAGCAAGTTTTTACTCATGGCCAGCTTTATGTTGCTCTTTCAAGAGTGACATCGAAAAAAGGGCTTAAAATAATTACACTGGATGATAAAGGCAATCCTCTTGATTATGCAAAGAACATTGTCTACAAAGACATTATTAGCTCGGTCATAAAAAGCTAATATTATAGCACTTGGAATACTAATCAAAATCTCTTATATGGTGCATTCAGTTTAATCACTCTTTTCAAGGTTCGACATCAAGTCTTAAATTTGTTTTACATTTTGAAACTATGTTTAATTATGACATGTGTTTGTCATTCTTACTTTCCATATTTCATACATGTTCATGCTCTTTTGTGTGTTGTTATCTATCTCTTTTTTTACTTTTTTTCTTTCTTTCTTATGGATGTTATTTTTCAATCCTATTTTCTTATTATTGACGTAGCAATTTTTTTTGCAGAAACATGGTTGTGCGAATTAAGGATATCAAAAAGTACACCTTTTATCCATTGATGCGGGCACGAGTTCGTCGTGTATGGATTTCAAGATTTGAAAAACAAGTCAGCAGTTTTAATTGTATTTTCTTGGATAATCAGGTGCAATTTTTTTCTTATTTAGCTTTTTCTTTCATGCATATTGAAACAAGAAAATCATACTTGCCCATATATTCTTTCCATTTTCTTTTCAGGTATATCCAACAATCAACCAAGATATATTATTTGTTTTGTTCTTAGTTTTGTTCTAACTCATTGTTTTCTTTATTTTGGTATCAAATACTTTCACGATGCAAATGTTATCATCTAATTAGATTTTAATTGTTATTTAGCACTTATTTTTTGTGCATAACATATTCATTGTTGTTTAAAAGGTGGAGTTATCCAAGGATCATCAAAAGCAAGAGATGTTGCTCATTTTGCTGATGCAGTTATTAAGGGTCTTTACTATGAGATTAGAGGTTTTTACACCTATGAAAACAGATCAACAAATGTAGTTGTTGATAATGATGTTGTTGTTGAGCTTAAAACTTCGGTCAAATTTAAAACTATTGATCCTCTCATTCCTGAAGTGCCAAGATATTACTTCAACTTCATTGACTTTTCCTACGTTCTCTCTCTAAGAAGAGGTTCAAGAGTTCTAACAGGTTTGATTAGTTTCTTTTACGTGATGTCTAAGTTATACACAACTTTGCTATATTGTTTATTATGCACGTCAATCTCAAATAAAAATGAATATATTTTATTATTCAGATGTTCTAGGAAGGCTTAAAGATATTCAACCGCTTGAACAAGTACTGGTTCGGGGCCGAACATTGGATAATAAAAGAGAGTTTATCCTTGAAAATATAAGGTTTGCTAACAAACTCAATATTTTTTTTTACTGTATTGTTTTTTTTAACATGTTTTGTTGATGTTTATTAAAGGGGTAATGAAATGCATATAACTCTATGGAGTGATCACGCGAGGGATTTTGATGATTCAGCTCTTAAAACGCTCAAATCACCAATTATAACGGCTTTTGCAGGATTTCATGTAACATAATATCGAGGTTTCAATATCTTGCACTGCCTAAAAACTCCACCTTTTTATATATGTTGTTGTTTCTTGGTATATTTTCTAATTTTACTGTCCAATTTCAATACCAACTTTTTCAACCACTAGGTCAACCAAATCTACATGGGACAGCTGCTTCTCTTTGGTATATAAATCCTGACATACCAGAAGTGTTGCCTTACCATCATCAGTAAGTTTCTTTCTTTGAATTTAAATTTGGTTTTTAATAATTTCAATGTTTTATTTATATTTATGGTAATCTAATTGCATATCAATTCTATTTTAAAAGCTTCGAGAAATTGCATGTTGAAGTGTACCAACTTCCTTCATCCTCTAACGCTGTTTTGAAATTGGAAGACCAGATTATTCAAAATAGAAAAACAATCATAGAAATCCTTTGCATGAATCCATATGAGCACAAGGTACAGTTTATTTCTTCATATTGTTTTTTTATTCCTTCAAATTTATCAACACTGCTTTTTATGTGAAACATACGCTAACTCTATTTCCCCTCTTATAATAGAATATCAGATTCACATGTCGTGCATCAATTGCTGATGTCGATATTTTTAATGGATGGTGGTACCCAAGTTGTCCTCATTGCAATAAAAAACTAGGTGGCACTGCTAACAATCCAATTTGCATGGATCATGATGCAATAACATCTTTACCTGTGTCGTGGTGAGCTTTTGTTTAGATATCAAATTTAATGATTCGGTATCTATTGTATATGCATAACCAATATTTTCTTAGTGTATTAACTTTCATGCATCATTTTTACAACTTATGTAGGTTTCATCTTGATTGTGTTGTCACCGATGAAATAAATGTGACAAACTTTCTCATGGTTGGAAAAGTTGCAGAAATTTTTTTTGGATCATCGGCACATCATTATGTGTATGATAGAGGTTTCAATGACCCATCAACGATCGCACCACCCATGGCATTAAAGCTAAACAAGATATATATTTTTCAATTGTGATTTGGAACATTTCGATCAACAACAAATCGATGTGATATACTCATAACAAATGTTTTCGATGATGTTCAAACTGAATCAGGTGATATCCGACAAGACCGACTGTCTCAGATATCAAATGCTGATGAATTTATTAATGTGTCTGTTGTATCAAGCACATCCGACCCTTCAACACCAGCCAATATTGCTTAGAAAAACAGCTTCTCAGCTTCACCATTAACAATTAATCCACTTAACACACAACAGATGCAAGGTGTTACTTTGACTGCTGGAACAAAGAGGAGACTTGACTTCAATGATGATGATTCGCAGCAAAGGTTTGTACATTATGCTCTAAACAAATGAATCATTGTAATTAGTATTTCTTTCTCTACACATTTAGCTTATCCTTTTAATAAAATATACTTTCACAGTAATGCACAATCAAACAACTCATCGGAAAACAATATTCAAGCACAAGCACGTCAATTAATGCTGATGAATTTATTAATGTGTCTGTTGTATCAAGCACATCCGACCCTTCAACACCAGCCAATATTGCTTAGAAAAACAGCTTCTCAGCTTCACCATTAACAATTAATCCGCTTAACACACAACAGATGCAAGGTGTTACTTTGACTGCTGGAACAAAGAGGAGACTTGACTTCAATGATGATGATTCGCAGCAAAGGTTTGTACATTATGCTCTAAACAAATGAATCATTGTAATTAATATTTTCTTTCTCTACACATTTAGCTTATCCTTTTAATAAAATATACTTTCACAGTAATGCACAATCAAACAACTCATCGGAAAACAATATTCAAGCACAAGCACGTCAATTAATGCTGATGAATTTATTAATGTGTCTGTTGTATCAAGCACATCCGACCCTTCAACACCAGCCAATATTGCTTAAAAAAACAGCTTCTCAGCTTCACCATTAACAATTAATCCGCTTAACACACAACAGATGCAAGGTGTTACTTTGACTGCTGGAACAAAGAGGAGACTTGACTTCAATGATGATGATTCGCAGCAAAGGTTTGTACATTATGCTCTAAACAAATGAATCATTGTAATTAATATTTTCTTTCTCTACACATTTAGCTTATCCTTTTAATAAAATATACTTTCACAGTAATGCACAATCAAACAACTCATCGGAAAACAATATTCAAGCACAAGCACGTCAATCAGCAGACGATCCTTCAAAGAAACAGAAAGCAAATGTTTTCACCAAAAAAAAGGTATGATCCTTGCCATATATAACATGCTATAAACTACCTTATATAACATTTTTAGTGTGCTTTCATGTTTGTTTTCAATTTTTATCACTTTGTGATGCTTAATTAAAAACTTATATTGACCGCCCATAAAAGTGCTTATTTAGCTGTCATTAGTTGAGAAAGGTACATTACAAGCAACAACCTATAACAAACTAAGCTCACTTCTTTATCCTAACGAAGTTAGGCTTATGGCTTAATTCCTAAATACAATTGAAAATGTTAGTTTCACAACAAAAAGCACGGTGACCAAATTAATTATTGATTATAATGACTCTTACCACATCATATTCTATTTGCTTTCCTCTATTTAAACTTGCAGATAATGATCATGTATGTGTTGTTATTGTGAGATCACTACTTGACATTGAGATATTTTACATACTTAATTAGATTGATCAATAATTAGATTCATATTCGGATGTATTCAATGTTTTGTGACAACTTTGAACAACTAGCATGTTATGGTTGTTCATAGGATTTCATTTTGGCAAAATGTTGCAACCATTTTTCCTACATTGATAAAACTATACAATTTCAATTTCCAAGTGATGACCTACAGTTCTTATTTATCTTGCATATAACCACAAATGATTTTGGCAATTAATTATAAAACTATCAATATAATCATATTGGTTTTGTCAAAATTCTCAGGCCATAAGTAATTGTCTTTTCTTTTGTTACAGAAACACTAGACTCAAGACGACGTGAAAGTTTATGAAGCTGCTGGAAGATTTGCAATAGTTTCCTCACTTTTGTGCTCAAAATTTTTTGCATCAGTTATCAATTTCCATGTCTTCAATTATGAGGTTTTTGTGTTGATATTGTTATGCTTGAATATGTTAGTATGATCCAGCACTTATGTATTTTGTCCTCTATTTCTATTAAACCATGTATATAAACTAGCAACATCACGAAGCTTGATCCAAGTGTTAGGGAAATAATATATTTTCCCTCAACTTTATGCTGAAAATGTTTGAAAGAAATTGCATATTTCTACTTTTTTTTATGTTGAGGCTTCAACCTTCTTATTGTTATAATGAGAATTGTTGATGTATTTTATTATATCAGATTTTATATGCAGAGATGTTATATTTTATTTTTGAACTAACAAAATATATTAATTATTTTTGTTGTGCCCGTAACGAAGTGCAGGCAATCCAACTAGTGTATTTCTAAAATTAAAAGAGACAAAACATTAATGTTTTAGAATAATTAGAATTTATCCATAAAGTTATGGTTCACTCTACTAGGGTTAACATACTTGAACTTGTAAACAGGTCAATGGTTAGGAAAATAAACAATGCTTTAGTAATAAATAGATAAAATATATAGTTTAACTTAGGTAAGATATATTAGGGGTGGTATTGTCCTTTTGATGCACAATTAGTTCCCTTATCAAGATTCTGGAGATCAATTAGGGTTTTTAGTGACTAAAATTCAAATGGTGACTCCAAAAAATTTTGACTGATAAAGAACAAGAATTCTTTATTCTTAACAACTTAAGAATCCTGATCCAAAAGGATAATCATCGTGATGTCGCACACGTGCAGCACTTGTCCATGGCTATTTCCCACCAATTTATCTCTATAATAGGCACCAACCTCTCTTTTCAATCACTCACAAGCACAAACATTTTCATGAATGATACAACAAAACACGATTACAAGCAATCTTGCATGAAAAAAATCATTATTCTATATTATAACTCCACTTTCCACGAAGTAAACTCAAGTCACCTCGATGTATAAAAAAACACTACCAAAAGTTCAAACAATTCCATTGAATGCATAATTTCATTCACAAAGTAGCAAACCATGAATAACAATCACAACATACTCTTTTATGTTCCTAAATATCTTTTATTTTTATGCTTGTTATTTCTTCTCTTTTATTTAATGACTTCAACATCAAAGAGTCTACTATTTTTATAAGAAACTCATTTTTCACTAGAGAATCAAACGATCAAGTACAATCATTATGTCTAAGTACAATCAAGTATAATCATTATGTCTACCTATCAACAGGTAGCTAAGTCCAATGAAACTTTGATTCTATCAAGCCGCCAAATCCAATTTGGAAATTTTCGAGTTCATAAACCACTCTCTTAGAGTCATTATTGTCAACTTTATTTTCATTCTTGTTAATATCAGAAACCCATCCTACAAATTTTTATTGAGTAATCCCATTTTCAATCTAAAAAAAAAACTATACTCAATTAATTAAAAAAAAAAAGTTAGTTAATGAATTGAAACACAAATGAAATTTTAATAACCTGGTTAAAACACTAACTATTTGTTGGTTTGTCTTTCGAAGGAGACGCCAAATCACTAAAAGTGATGCCCAAATAAGATGTTAGACCAAAAACCACAAGAAAAATAAATCATTGGCCAATCAATTATTTGGTTAAATTATTGCAGGAACGAATGTTATGCAACCCTTTTATTTATTATTTTCCAATCAAACTCTTAGCCCATTTGTTATGAAATTCAAATCTCAGGCCCACCAAATTAAAAGCCCGAATTTAACAGGGATAGCTGAATTAATGACTAGTTATCGATCATTTTAGTTTATATTGTGAGTACGATTAATGTTCTTTTTCAAAATATTTTTTTATTCAAAAATATATTAAAATAATTATTTTTTTATTTTTTAAAATTATTTTTGACATAGCACGTAAAATGATATAAAAATATTTAAAAAATATAATTTAATATGAAAAAAATCCGATTTTTTTCACAAAACTTTTAAAACACAGAACCAGAAATTGTCTTACTCAGTCCGATGCAAATAATTTACGAGTTCAAACCTGGATGAATACCGAGAAAAACAAATTATGAAATTTACTAATAGTAAAGAAGTACAACTTGTAATTCTTGTCGGTTAGGCAAAGATTCTAGAACTGACGTGTCCATATTATACAGGAACAAAATGCTAGAGAATAATTTTCTTTAAAGAAAAGAAAAGGAGTCGAGAATTTTTCTTAAAACAGACACACATCAAGAAGAACGTCAAGCTTCTAACTTTACAAAATTGTATAGTAATCATGAAGTTTGTACCCACTAGGAAGTACAGATTAGGGAAAAGTATTATTTATATTGGAATTTTTTTTTTACAAATCATTTATAAATATATTAAAAATATATAATTTATATAAGTTAACTAAAAATACAAAAATAATTTAAAACAAAAAAATATTTTTTTTGACAAGCATGACTAAATAAAATAAAAAAACTATTTTATATCAGACACTTCGCAAGAGATCAAAGTAATCTTCCTTTGTTCTTACAAGTTATGGATAGACAACTTCAAGTATCATTTGATTATGGAAAATATTACTTATTCTCAATGTCTCATCGCGGTCAGAATTATATTTTTTTTAGTATAAAAAATATTAGTTGTATAAGATTTTTTTATAATAATATAAATTTGGAAAAAAAATAATAAATTTGTACAGAAATCTTGTGAAGTACAACTTTTTATAAAATATATGAATTTTAAATGGATATAAATCTATTTGTTTAGTAGGTTTCAATAAAATATTCAATATAAAATTATCATTATCATTAAAAAGCAAAAAGATTCGGATATCTGAATTATTGAATTCACTTTATTAAGATTAGTTCATTTTATAATTCAATTTAAATTAAACACAATAAACAAAATATAAATTGTGAAAACACCTGCAACAATCAAATAAAAAATAAGTAGGTGATTTTCTATCTACAAAAAGAAGAAAACTTAAATTGAAAATTTATCCTTACATTACCGTCATTATCATTACCATAACAATTAAAAGTATTATCAACATTACTGCCCAAACAATTAAAATTATTAAATTTCCCCAAAGAATTAAAAAAAAAAGCAAAATATTTGTACAAAAAACCAATAAAAAAATAATCACTAAAATTATCATTATTATTGTGCAAACAATAAAATCATAAAATGATTTGATCCAAAAAAAGATAAAAATAACAGGAAAAAAAAAGAACTAAGAAAAAAGGGAGCAATATTAATTTTAAAATGATCATCAACATAAATTAAAATTTCACAACTGATTCGAATAAAAATAAAACCCTAATAAAAAATTAAATGAAAAAAATTAATGACAAAAACTAAAAATATAAATGAATAAATACAGACAAAAAATAAACATAAACATTGTCTATGAAGGACAGAAAAAACCAAAGGAATCAATACTAAATAAAACATTTAAAGAATAAGTGCCAAAAAAAAAATATATATATAATTCCAATTGTATGACAAAACTGTAACAAAACAAAACCTTGGGAACAAAAAACAATAAAGGGATTTTTAAAAATTAAATGAAGTGTAACCAACATAAATTAAAATTTCAAAACGGAACCTAATATAAATAAAACTCTGACAAAAAATGAAACGACAAAAAATAAAAATAAAATCGAAAAGCATAGATGAATAAATACAGACAAAAAACAAACACTGACCAAGAAGGATAAAAAAAAAAGGAATCAATACTAAATATATATTTAAAAGAATAAGTGCCAAATGAAAAACAAAATATATAATTAATTCCAAATGAATCCCAAAACTGCAACAAATCAAAACTTTGTGACCGAAAAACAATAAACAAATTTTTAAAAATAAAATGCAGTGTAACCTATATAAATTAAAATTTCATAGCAAAACAGAATAAAAATAAAACCCCAAAAAAATAAAATGACAAAAATTAAAAACAAAAACTAAAAGTACAAATACATAGATATGGATAAAAATAAACATTGTCCAAAAAGGACTAAAAAACCAAAGGAATTAATACCAGAAAAAATTTAAAAGAATAAGTGCCAAAATAAAATAAAAATAAAAAATATAATGAATTCCAATTAAAGGATAAAAATGAAACAAATCAAAACTTTGGGACCGAAAAAAATAAAAGGATTTAAAAAATCAATACGGTGTACTTGTTGAACCAATTAAAAGAATAAGGACCGAAATAAAAAGTAGCATATATGACCAATTTCAAGTTGAGGACAAAATTTGATCAAATTTAAACTTGCATACCAAAATTATTAAAGGAATAAAAAACAAACCAAAAATTAAAAGATTAAGAACTGAAATGAAACATACTATATATAATCAATTTCAATCGACGGGCATAATTGAAAATAATCAAAATATTCATTGAAGAAATCATGAAGAAAAACAAAATCAAAAAATCAAGGACTGAAATTAAAACAACTAAAAATATAAAGGACTGTATTGTAATTTTCTGGCAGCGGGAGAGAGGAAAGGGGGGAAGAAAAACCATCCACCAACGATTCCACGATCACCTTAACATGTCACGTCCACGCCTGGACGTAAAGGACATGGTGGTGCACCAAGTGAGATGGTGGTTAGGTAGTTTCCATCGCAAAGAGACCCCGCTCGTCCCGCCTGACTATCGCGTGCGCATGAAACCCTACCGGCATGTTCGTACGACGTACTTGTAGTGTTTTAGAAAAAGAATTAATAAAAAATAGTAAATTACTTATACACCCCTGAACCCAGCAATATCTACGAAAAAAACAGGGGTGAAAGTACTGCAATACCCCATGTGTCGGGCTTTCTTTTTTGTTGTTTTGGGGCTATTTTCGTAATTTTCCTGTGTAGAAATTTGAGAAAAACCGAAAACACCCCCAGTTGTTCCGCGTCCTGTCCTCAGCACCCAGGGGTAAAATAGTAGTTTTATTGTGCCAAAAATTCAGAAATACCATCCATGTCCCCTGAAAAATATCTAAAATTACCCTGACCAGGTTTAAATTTTCAGACCTGAGGTAAAGTGGTAATTTTACTGTTGCAATCCACAATAATCTGTATCTATGTGAATAATAATTGTGGGACATTGTTTATATATATATATAATCAAGGTTGTTAATATTGTTTCGTTTGGTGCTTCGTTTTTTCAATGAGAACGAAATGTTTCGATTTCGGAGAGTTTTGGCGTGTCATTTCAGGATTGTATTGTTTATGTGTGTGTGTGTGTGTGTGTGTAATTAAATATATAGATTAAAAAAATTAGTTCATATCCAAAACTAAAATTATTTAGAATTGTGGAATTTAATTTAAAAAAGATACAATAAAATGATTTTTCTGAATAAAATTATAAAAACATGTATAATATTATGAGAATGTCATCATCAATCTCGCAAGGTCATTACATTCTCGGATTGCTCTAAAATATTAACATAATATATATAAATATGTTAAGAGACTCTTCGTAAAATTTCATCTTAATCTAATGGTCAGATTAAGAGATATGATTGATATTGTAAAATTATTTATTATTTTAAAAAAATATTAGTTGGCTGAAATGGAACAGATAGAGTAAAACCGGAACGTTTCGGCCAGTATTTGTTTGAAAAATAAAAAATGGAATGAAATTTAAACTGAGATAAAAATGACATCGTTTGTCATGTTTGTTTAACTGGTACAAAATATTTCAGCCAAAACAAAACGAAACAGACAACTAATCGGTTGGTGGTGTCCATCTTAAATTGAAGTAAACTTGGATTTATAAAAATATAACAAAATTAGCTCAGTTTTAATTTATTTATTTACAGTGAATTAGCATTTAGTTTTTATTAAAAAAATTAAAGTTTTTTTGAAATCACAAAAGTTATCACAGCGTCAATTACATATATCTAAAGGAGCTCGGACGGGTGCTGTAGCGGAAGACTCAATTGTACTGTGGAGTGGCCATTTTCGATTTGTACTTCGCGGGAGTTCATCTGCCTCTTTGTTTTTTTCCCGTAAATCATGTCTCAACATTTGTTTTTTTCCCGTAAATCATGTCTCAGCAACAAAGTTGATTTTCGTTGTTTTTTTTTTTTTTTTTTTTCTAAAATCCGATTTTTCTTTTCTTTTTAAATCCTGATTTTGCAAAGTTACTCTGTAAAGGTTGCTTTTCATTTGTTTTTTTTTTTTTGGATTTTTTTTTTCTTTTTTAAATCCTAATTTTGAAAAATTACTCTGTAAAAGTTACTTTTTTTTTTTTTACTAGGATATTAATGACAGCTTACGCGTATCACGATTAATCTCCGGATCTATTTTTTTCCTTTTTTTGTTTCCACTTCTATATTTTTTTCCCTTTTTTTGTTTCCACTTATATATTTTTTTTCCCATGACCGGGGTGTCCGGGTTAATTTATGCGCACCATGATTTTTTTTCTCATTACTGTTTAAAAAGGTGTTTTCCCCTTGCATTTTTTTTTAATAACCGTGCTTTTTTTTTAATAGTAATTTTCACAGTTCAATACTGTTTGAAGCAGTGTTTCCTGTTTTTTTATTTTAACCGGGCTTTTTATTTTCTTTTAAACCGGAGTATCCGTTGCAGCTTATGCGCACCGACTAATCTCTGAATCCATTTTATTATTATTATTATTATTATTGTTATTATTATTTTCCCTATTTTTTATTATCACTTATATATTTTTTTTCATGACCGGGATCTCCGGGTTAGTTAACGCGCATCATGATTTTTTTTTACATTACTGTTTAAAAAGATGCTTTCCCCTTGCACTTTTTTTATCACTGGGCATTTTTTGTTTGTCTGTTAAATAAACGGGGACCTTTTAAAAAAAATCCATTTTTTTTATAACCAAGGTGTCCAGGTCAGCTTTTTTTTTTTAACCCGGCTTCTTTTGGATCCATTTTTTTCCCTTTTTTTGTTTCCACTTATACAATTTTTTCCATGACTGGGGTGTCCGGGTTAATTTATGCGCACCACGATTTTTTTTCTCATTACTCTTTAAAAAGGTGCTTTCCCCTTGTATTTTTTTTATAACCATGCTTCTTTTTTTTTAATAGTAATTTTCACTGTTCAATACTGTTTGAAAATGTGTTTTCTGTTTTTTTATTTTAACCGGGCTTTTTATTTGTTTTTTTAAACCGGAGTATCCATTGCAGCTTATGCGCACCGACTAATCAGTGAATCCATTTTATTATTATTATTATTATTATTATTATTATTATTATTATTATTATTATTATTATTATTATTTTCCCTAATTTTTATTACCACTTATACATTTTTTTTTCATGATCGGGGTGTCCGGGTTAGTTTACGCGCATCATGATTTTTTTTCACATTACTGTTTTAAAAGATGCTTTCCCCTTGCACTTTTTTTATCACTGGGCATTTTTTGTTTGTCTGTTAAATAAACGGGGACCTTTTAAAAAAAATCCATTTTTTTATAACCAGGGTGTCCAGGTCAGCTTTTTTTTTTTTAACCGGGCTTCTTTTGGATCCATTTTTTTCCCTTTTTTTGTTTCCACTTATACAATTTTTTCCATGACTGGGGTGTCCGGGTTAATTTATGCGCACCACGATTTTTTTTCTCATTACTCTTTAAAAAGGTGCTTTCCCCTTGTACTGGGGTGTCCAGGACAGCTTACGCATACCATGAATAATCCCCGGGGCCACTTTTTTTTAACATTTGTTTTCTGTTTTTTTCTCACTTATAATTTTTTCTTCTATAACTGGGGTGTACGGGTCAGCTTACGGGTACCACGACTATTATTTTATAGAATGGCTAAAGGAGATCACAATTTCAAACAGTAATGAATAATTATTTCAACGGTGGTTTTCACTTTTCATTACTCTTTGAAAAAAAATTTCTTTTATATATATTGCTTACATAATTCTTATTTCTGTCCATGTTTATATGTACATGCTCTTAGTTTTTGTTTCCTTTTTTTTTATTCCACTATTATTAAGATTTGTTTTTAATATTTAAATTTTAATTTGTGTTGGTCATCATTTTAAAAATAATGTTTGTTATTATTTTTCTTTTTGTATTTTTCAAGTTCAATAATTTCTTTAAATATAATAATATTTAATTTTTTTTAATATTGTTAGGTTTTGAATTTTCTAATTATTATAGATAAAACATTCAAAATAATAATTATTATTATTTTTAAGTTTTATTTTCTTTTAAATATATCAGAATAATTATATATTTTGATATTTATTTAATATTAGAGCTTTAATATATATTATCACTTTTTATTGGAAAAAAAACTATTTTTAGCAGATTTTATCAATTATAATTTTATTAATTTAATATTAAAATAACAAAATACAATACGTATAAAATCAATTAGTTTTCAACATAGATAAAAAAACCCAGCGCATCGCGCGGGCAAATTCGCTCGTCATTTACTAAAATACTTGGCTATGCTATTTCTTAAAAAAAGATTTACAGACGTTATTTTCTAATTTGTTTTTATTTCTAGCATGTGTTAGTTTAAAAAACACCCCTTCTACAATTATTGTCCATTCCCCACGTGGCTACCCATAATTGGATTGTCAAACCCCCATCTTAATCATCACAGGGGTGTCAATTTCTCGCTGAAGCCAAAAACACAAACGCACAAAACCCCTCTCCCAAGAGATAATCAAATGATAGTTATGTCTGTGCTGTAAATCTCGTTACAAAAGTAACTTAATGACGTGTCACTCTAGCATTACCATAACAATAATAATCATAACCACAGACAAATCACATGCACTGATGCTACAAATGGACAAGCATGGAACCCATCCAGCTGGATTCTGTCCTCATTACATTTAAGGTGGTGCCTAAATACAAACGGTTTTATTTTTAAAAATATTTTTTATTTTTTATTTGAAATTAATTTTTTTTGATATTTTTAGATCATTTTCATGTATTGATATAAAAAATAATTTTAAAAAAAATATTATTTGATACATTTCTAAACGAAAAAACACTTTAAAAAACAACCTCAAACAATATACTCCAAAACAATCATTTATTTGATAGAATAATGGTACATCTGTGGGCCCTTGTAATATTTTTGTTTGTGTATCACATATGAAATCCACCTATAATTTGTAATTGCTCCCTAATATATTCATTTAAGTTGATTGTATTAGCTTATCACTTATGAGGAGAAATGACAAAGTATTATTGGTTTCACATGGATTCAAAATGTTATCTATATAAAATACTTTTTATCATTCATGTTTAATTATTTGTGGTTCTTCTAATATTTAAATTTATTCTTTTACAACTACTATCATATGTGCTATATTAAAAGAATTATTATCCATAATAATCAAATAAGATTTCTAAACAACAAACAAGTAATTTCCACATCTACAAAGTCTAAAATTCCTAGAAAATAAAATCTCAAAAAACATGATTTTTTTTAAATTTAAATCTATATTTCATAATTGATGTGACCCAATCCACGCTAAGTGATCTATTGCTAATTATAGTAGGTCCAATCACCAGGGCTAGAGTAAAACAATTCAAAGGAACTCTTAATAAGCTTTCACAAGACACAAAGGTTAAGATAGACTACAAAAAAACCTAAGAAGAATAAGTCTTGATAATTTTTATTTATATTTAAGATGGGCTTGAGAACCATGATTTTTGCCCAAGGGAGTAATTCAGCATCATTAGACTCAAGATTGTCAAAAACACGAGTTAACTTATAAAATTGTATGGTTGTTATGAGTCAACTCGACAAACCTTGCAAAATAGAGTAAAAAATCGACAAACACTTAAATCACGAGTTAACTCGCCAACTCGGTCAAACTCGTAAAATCAGTGAACTCGTACTGATTTTACAAGTTAACTGTTAAATAACTCAAACTAATTAACTGTCTCCGTAGAAAAACATGGATCGGTTGCACAGAATTCTCCCGATAAGGTTGTTTCTTCTTCTTAAATCTTGCACTTCTCCCATTTTAGTTTTTCTTCTGTGTTAATTAAGCCTAGTTTATAAGATCAGGTATTCTAATGTGTGCAACTGTAACTTTTTTTCTTAAGCCGGATTTCCTTCTCTCCAAAATCATTCACCTTGGGCTTTGCCTGTGCATCTCTTGTTTTTAACCAACTCACCAAACCGAATATCATGATTCATGGGTTAACCACTACATGAAAAAGTATGATTTTTGTATTGAGTTTAATTACAAGATGGAGACTTTAAGCCCATAACCAAATAAGTTTGTGTGCCTTTTTTGGTTCATAGAGTGCGAGATCGTTTGGGTTTTATTTCATGGGAAGTTTGGTCAGTGTATGGTGTTTAAGGTTGGTTTGGATGGTAATGAGTATATGAGTCATTTTTTGATTACAATGCATGCCGGGTGTGTTGAAATGTGATCTGCACGGAAGGCATTTGATGAAATGGATGAAAGAGACTTGCTTTTATGGAATTCGATGATTTCAGGGTATTCTAATATGGGTTTTACTAGGGAGTAGTTTGAGTTTATTCAAATATAAAAGATATGAGTTTGTTGAATGTAGAAAATCTTCTCAATGATTTATGGAGCTAGAACATAATAATATTTGCAACTCTACTTGGAGCAACTGAAATTGTTTTTTCAATGGTTGGATCTAATGGGTTGTTTCCTTATTATTGTAATTGGTTTTTGGGTGAGCATGGGATTTGTTCATATATTTTTAGGATTTTCCAGTCTTTTATCAATGTTGTTCACATATCAAGATTTCAAGTCCATCAACAAACATAAAGATATTGCTCACCAACATGTAAATTTTATAAGGAACATGAAAAATAAGAGGATGTACCTTAGAATAGTTGAATTATTTATCACTAATTTTAACCGACATGGTGGAAAGGAAGTTAATGAACCGTGAAATCTTATGGTATATGTTATTTATTAGTTGGATTGTGTTAAGCAGTGTGAATACTTACAATTTTTAAACCTAAGAAATGTCCACGAATAACATAATCTAGAGCCATATACTTGCTGCATGGAATTATCAAATTAGAATGATATTAGTTCAAACCATGGCTGCTTGAAATCTGCTGAAAATTATTTAATATTTGTCCTAAAAAATTATTATATTTTGATAATTTATGGCAGACTAGCAGTATATACTTATAATTTTATGATTCAAGTTTATATCAATTCCCTTATTATGTCAAAAAAATAATTTTGACAACCTTGATTGGACTTATTTTGTAAAGTATTTTATGTTTTCTGATCCAACAAGAAAATCATCAATTGTTTAGGAAAAGGAAGTCTAATCTATCAATGAGATTTAATTACAAGGAACATCTTATTATACCATGGACTAAAGGTGGCAATAAACTAAGATGATGAAGACAAAATAATTTTCTAATCTGTTTTTCAAAAAGAAGTAGCAACATAAGATATTTTATTTCAAAAAATTATTTCGCTTGTATTTTTTCTAGGTATTAGTTGCGGCACCATAAGATAAAAATTTAATAATATTTATATTATTATTTTAAGTTAATTTGTTAGTTTTTGGATTACTTTGAGCCCATTTTCAAATCAGGTCAAGTGAGCTCTTTAAATTATCTTATGAGTTTATTTCCAAGAGTATAAATATTTTTTTGCAAGGTTTAATTTTTCAATGTGTTACACATAAATTACTGCATGTTATAGCATATGAAATACATATTTCCTTACTTAGTTCTTGATTGAACTATATTCTTCTAATATCTAACCAATATGTGTTGTGCTTTTATGCTTCGTATGCTTGTCTTAGGATGTTGTGTGAGAATGATTATTTTAGTTTTGGTATTGGGGTAGATAAATCATTATGTTAAACTCAATTATCAATCTCAAGTTTTAATTAGGTATATCTTAAATTCACAGAATCAATTATAGGTTATGTTAGGATGCTTATCAACAATTTCTTCGATTCTCAAGAAACAATTTAAAGATATGGCATACATAACATAAAAAGCAACCGTTAAGTAAAGAATATTTCTTCATCCAACAAAATCAAAGTTATTAGGATTTCAAAATAGAATATCTAAAATCAATCTCTAGTCACTCAAATTTAAATGAAAATTTTTATCTCATAACAAAAATAAAATGAAATAAATATTAACGCATATGATTATTATAGAAAATTTTATTGTAATAAGCAATAAAACCCATTAGAAAAAAAACATGTTAATAAGATTGATCCATAAAATAGAAATTGAAGAAATAAAACCCTAAAGATAGAAGATATATGAAGAGAGTTATTTATGTTAAAAAGATATACTTGTTGATATTTAGAGAAAATGAAGAAAAAAAAAGTGTTTTCATTTACTAAGAAAAGGAAAACTTTTTCTTAGAAAAAATGCTTAATTTCTAAGTTGATTTGATATTATTTATTCATTATTTTTAAAAACAATTTATTAAGATAGTATTTGATTTTGAGGTGATGATTTTAAAAAAAAAAATATATAATAAAATAATTTATATTTTTTTAAAACTTTTTTTCAAAATATTGACATTAAAAAATATAAAAATTCAAAATCACAAACAACTATCTAAAGTTTGAAAAATAGTTTGTTCAATTTTGTTTGGTATGTTTATCTAAAGGCTATTAATTATGGGCCCCATTTATAATCAACGATTCAGATCCACCTAATAATGTCCGTTGCGTTTTACTACTGGGCTCTCTATATATAACATCATCCCTTCCATTGCTATGTTCCGACAAAAACACTCTTTCTCGATTTTCGCACTCTCTCCCTCTCTCTCTCTCTCTCAAAATGGATCGGAATGGCATGCTTGGTTTAGCACTGATTTGCGTCATTGTCGCCGGTGTCGGTGGCCAAGCACCAGCTGCGTCGCCGACATCAACTCCGGCGACTCCAACAACTCCGTCCGTACCATTAGCTGCACCTGCTAAAGCACCTGCAAAACCTACAACGCCAGCACCCGTATCATCACCACCGGCGGCAACACCAGTAGCATCTTCACCGAAACAGACTGTTCCAACTCCAGTGGCGACGCCAATGGCTACACCTCCTCCAGCCGTGACTCCAGTTAGCTCCCCACCGGCTCCAGTTCCTGTTAGCTCTCCACCAGCAAAATCTCCTCCGTCTCCAGTGCCTGTTGCTCCACCGACAAGCTCGCCTGTGGCTACACCGACAGTAGAGGTCCCTGCTCCTACTCCAAGTAAAAAGAAGCCTAAGAAGAAGCACGCATCGGCGCCTGGTCCGGCATTGTTGAGCCCACCTGCACCACCAACGGAGGCTCCTGGACCTAGCGCAGAATCCATGTCCCCTGGTTCTGTCGCTGACGACGTAAGTTCTACCATTTCATCTTTATTTTATTTTTTTTGAGCAATTTTATAATTAGGTTTAACATGCGTGATAAGGCAATGCGGGAATAGATCTAGAAACACAAATCATGAAAAGTTTATTAAAATGGAAAGATCTAATTAGGGTTTTTGGTTTGGTGAGAGAACGGTAGTGTCATTAATTAGTGACTGACTGTGTTGTTAGGCATGTAATGCAATACCAGTAAGAACTCATTTATATTTCCTAATATGAAGCCGATTATTGTACTTGCTTGCTGTCTTAAGTAGATCGGTGATATTTTTTATTTTATTCATTTCATATGAGTCACAATTAATTATTTATAATTATACTAAATTTGATCTCATGGCTATGGATTAAAATTTAAATCAATTAAAATATATATTTTAAAAAATACAAGTGACTTAGATTATGGAGAGAAAAAAGAGTATTGCATCTTCCAAAACTTTCATTTTATTATTTATTTATTTATTTATTATTTTAATGAAAAATATTTTTTTATTACAATCATATTTTTTAATAAAAACCTATAATGATTTATAAAGCAATTTTTAACTAAGAAACAAAAAATAATATTTCAGTTATATTTACATGACAATATGATAAAGTAAAAGAATAATTGCGCACGTGCCTAGGCTTTTAAGCTCAATCTTGTGCATAAAAGACTTGGCATAGGGTGAAAGTTGTCTCTCCTCTCCCTTTCACTTGTCATCCTCAAATTTCTTAAATTTAGCGTTTGAAATATAAATTCCGATAAAAATAGAGATCAATTGTTGATAGATGTCCCAAGAACAGTATAAATAAAAAATATATCATTTTTCACTGTTAATGTCTATCTTATTCTTTTTTTTTTCGTTATTAATTTCTATACCTGTTAATTAAGCCCTTGTAATTGAATTTCGTAATAGCAACCAGTTATGTTTCAATGCAAGTAGTACATACAGCCGTGAGTATTAGTTGAGAAGTGAAAGATGATGGAGATATTTCCTGTCGGTGCGGGCTAAGTGCTAAATTACTAGTGATATGTGAAGTGTGAAAAGCTGGCTCGAGTTATTTTTTAACTGGAGTTGTTTTTAAAAATAATTCTGTTTTGCTTCAAATTATTTAATAGTTATTTTTTCTTTGATGTTTTTGAATTATTTGAACATGTTGATATTAAAAATAAATAAAAACATTAATTTAATATATTGTTAAATTAAAAAAACAACTGCTATTATTAATTACTAGTAATAAATTGCTGGTCAAGCTATAGAGAAATGTTTTTTCAACTCCAAGTAGATATGAATCTTTGACGAACCAATTATTGCAGAGTGGAGCGGAATCAATAAGATGCCTTCAGAAGATAGGAGGAGGTTTGGCATTGGGATGGGGCCTGCTTGCTTTAATCTTCTAGAGAGAGAGAGAGAGAGAGATAATGTTCCCATCCTCTTACTTCTGTATCACTCTTATTATTATGACCTCTTGTTCGAGACAGATAATTTATTTCCACATTGTTTGGTCAAATTATTCTTTTGGGAGGTTTTGACTCTTTCTGGATTATCACAGACATGATGACGATGATGATTCTCTAATGTCTTGCTTGCTTTTACGTTTTGTATTTAGCATCCCTCTTTATCGGCGGGAGGCATTTCTTTATCGGGGGTGGTGGCTTTATTCCTTACTTGTATGTTTTTTAACGAGAAAAACTGCTGATAAAAAGAGAAAGTTGGGGGCGGTGGGATTGTAACACGAGGAAGTCCACAGCCCTACACTCCTGCAAATAAAATAGATAAATTGGTGCATTGATGCTTTCAGTTTTGAATGATATCTTTTCTGAAAAAGGGAAGCCACCAACATTAGAGCTGTTTCGAGCGGTGCTGTTCATTTTCTTGTTGCCACATTTCGCGGTGAAGAAGACAGTTGATGATCACGAGATGGATTGCTTTTTGGTAATATTTAAATTCTGTTTATTATATAATTATTTATATATATAAAAAAAACCCATCTATTTAGTCCGGTTTGAATCGTTATGTTTAAAGTATTAAATTAGTATCTCTATTTCCGAGTATTTCATATTTAAAATAATCAAAATAATTCAGGAACGTGATTAGACCCCAAGTCTTAAGTTTCTAATTTGAACCACAAAAATCACATTGGTGGTTAAAAATATTTTTGAAAAAAAATAATTTTTTTTACTTTTGTTTTTTATTTTTTTATTGTTTTTTTATCATTTTTATATACTGATATTAAAAATAATTTTAAAAAAATAAAAAAAATATTATTTTAATACATGTTTAAATGAAAAATATTTTTAAAAACAACTTTAATTACACTCTTAAATATATATTTAATGTGGATAAGCACTAATCAACCGTGCTACTGAAAGGTTAAGTATTTATTTCAAATAAGGGATGAATAAATTAATTAAACACTACTGATTTTACTGCTTTTATGTTCAATTTTCAGTAAAATTATGATTAAACTGCGCCACTGCTAATGTTAGTTTAAATCGAAGTAAACATAAAATGGAAAGATCTATCCATGAGGTGGTTACGCTATCATCGAAAAACAAATACACGTGGAACCACGTATACAATGTACGTAGAACAAAATCCAATTAGCAGTTTTTATTTTATTTTTTATAATCAATGAACAATCTTAGGCCTGTTTGGTATAGCGGTAGCGGTTGCGGTTGTGGTTGAAAAAATAGAGTTTCAAAAAAAGCATTTTTTACTGTGGTTCAAAAAAAGCAGTTAAGTGTTTGGTTAAAACTGTGGTTGAGTTGAAGGTTAAAGAAAAAGCAGTTTTGGTGTTTGGTTTCCAAACTTTACAAACTGCTTTTAACTTGTGAAATTACTTAAAAGGGTATATATATATATATACATAATTTTTTTAAATATTGTAAATTTAATAATGATAATAATATTATGTAATTAATAATTCATGAAAAAACAAATATTATTTTTTATTCTCCCATCAAACTATTTGCAATTTCATCACGAACATATATTTTCCTTCCATTAAGACTGATCTGTATCTACACATTTTTTTTTAAAAATATATATTTTAAAAATTTTGGTGGGCCGAGGATAGCCCAACCAAATTGGGCCTAAGCCCAACTTTGCTGGACTTGGGCTGGGCCGAGTGTAGCCCAGCCCAGGTCCAGCTGCTTCTTTCTCAAACAGGCAAAACGGTACGCTGCACTGTGCGTCTTCTTCGCGACAGTGCAGCGCACATAATTAACGTTAATAGTGCCTTCCGACCGACCACGACGAGAGCTTCAACGGAGGATACCTACGGGTAGAGGAGTCTGAGGTGGTTCTTCCTGTGGTGGTGGCGTCTGAAATGGTGGCCTGTGGTGGCCGGAAACAGCCTTGGAAGGTGGCGGTACTGTTCACCGACCACGACGAGAGATTAAACGGAGGATACCGACGGGTAGAGGAGGCCGAGGTGGTTCTTCCTGTGGTGGTTTCATCGTAAATGGTGGCTTCATCGTAAATGGTGGCATGTGGTGGCCGGAGTCAGCGTTGGAAGCTCCGACCACCATGTCTGTTTTGTGGGCAGAGAGAGAGAGAGAGAGAGAGAGAGAGATGCATGTTACATGCAAAAAAGAAAACAAAAATTTACGATGAAATGGAGAAGATGAAAGGAGTGCAGGCAAATGGGTCTCATTTTTTTGAGAAGAAACGTGCCCGAAGACGCAGTCCCGAACCACGTTTGAAAAGCACCTCCCAGGTGCTTTTCTTGAAACGCCGTTCGGGACTAAAAAAGGGGTTGTTACCAAACACCAAAACTCCATCCCAAACGGCAAATGTGGAACGCACTGGTGCGCCAAACGGGTGCTTAAACAAGGGATCGCGAGAGGCTTCGTGTCCTAATTTATTAGCATTGCTTTTAAACAATCAAATAATAAAATAGCTAGCATGTAAAAAAATCAAATTAAATTTATATACCTTTTATTTGAGGAATAATCTAAAATATTATAAATAAATAAATATTTACTATTAATTTATTTATTGACTCGTTAAAAACCTTAAAATGAGTCGAGTTCAAAATAAACTTGTCTAAATCAACTTTTAAATTTAACAAATTTAAACGACTAAGCTAAGTTTCATGTATTAGACTTATCTTGAATACAAAATCATAAACCAAGCTTTAGTCTTGTTCGAACTAGATGAGCTTCATTTTCAACATTTTAAAGTTATATTTATTGAAATCTAACAAAAAAAATAATCTTATATAATGAGTCAATCAATTATTTTAGTTGCTTTGAGTTCAACATTGGACCATTAAAATAAAATAAAAATACAAATAAAGGAAATTAGCTTAAAACAATATCTAAATACAAGATTGTGAATGTTTAAATAATTCCAAACAAGACAATGTCCATCTTGTTGATTTTTTTTCATTTATTTTTAATATTAAGGTGTGGTATTTTCGGATTTGATTATAGATATGATTCTACATTTGAATGAGGGTTTATATATGTCTAAAAAAATAATATAAAAGAGAAAGAGACAAAAAAAAAAGATAGAAAACAAAAGGAAGGATATAAGTGGTTGTTTGTTTTTGTGGTTCTAACCATGTTTGGAAAAAAGCTAATGATTTGGTGTTTGGTTATCTATTAACCCAGCTGCACAATGTATGGGGCCCACCAACATTATTTTTCAAACCTCCATTTCATTAAAAGCAACTAATAAATGTTTTTCATCAAGAGATTTATAATTCCAAATCAAACCCTCGTCCCTCAATATCTCTGCTCCTTTCATTTGCTTGTATCACATCTGCGCTCGGGGGGCGAAGTTGAGAGAGAGGAGGGGCAGGGTGGGGGCGGTCAATGTTGAGAGAGGGGAGGGGAGGGGAGCTGCAGGGCGGGGGTTCTGGAACGAGAAGGGGGGGGGGGGGGGGGAGTGGAATAATATAGGTTTGTTACTTATTATATTTTTTAATATTAAAATAATGTAAAAACATAAAAATTAATTAAAATATAAATAAATATATTAAAAGCATATCATAATATAATTTTTGTCTCACAATCCTAATTTTGTTTCAGATGATATTTTACCTGATGTTATTAATCGATCAAATAGTCAGGGATTGCAGAGGCCTTCATATATGGATTAGTTCGTGATGGAATTCAAGTAGTTTGATGAGAAAATAAAAAAAAATCAAATTCACTTGAATTATTCATTATATTATGAAATTCTAATTATTAATACAATTATGCCCTTTAAAGTAATTTCATAAGCTGAAAGCAATATGAAAAACTTGGTAACCAAACACTTGAAACAACTTTTCATTAACCTCAAACTCAACCACAGTTTTAACCAAATACTTCAAAAATTATTTGGAATCACAACTAAAACTGTTTTTTTAAAACCTCAATCACAAAATCAAAAACAATACCTAACACACCCCGAATATCACAATATAGGATTAAAACTGTCCAAAATATTCTAGATTAAAAATTAAATGTCAAGTCATAAAGCATAAGGAACTTAGAGAATTAAAATGGTAATGACATCAATCACCTAAATATCACAATATAGGTTGCAAACCTAAAAGATATCTACATGAAAGAAGTGATCCTATGTTTTCCTACCTTTTAAACATCATTTGATCTCATGCATTCTATTGATTGTCTTATTTCTTTTTACCCTAAAAAGACAATTCATGGGCTATTTTGCATATGCATATAATATTTTTACCCTTCATTAAATTTGACAAAAACATATACCAAAATGATCCTCTGACATTCAACAATATTGTTGTATGATCCATTCAGGTTGATTAACACCATACATGCGATATCAGTGCCTCAGTATTGACAACCCAAACAATTTTGAATTGTCAAAATTGACAATTCATGATGTCCACTTTAAGCCAACAATTGAGATCATTTTGACTTGAATCAAGGGCTAAGTTTTTACTCAATAAAAATAAGATTTCTTGCATCCATCACTTATAAATAGAGGTAGATACCATGCCCTGAGCATGATAAAATCAAAGTTCAAAGTTGGACAAAAATCAACCTATCTCACCAATGTTAAAAAAAATCTTTTTAAAATTATTTATTTAAAATTATAAATAGCATCAATAAATTAACTAAGTTAGATGCATTAGATGCAGAGACAATCAATTTTGGATAATATTTAAGAGTATTTATGTTTGGTTGAGGTTATTTTTTAAAAGTATTTTTATCACTATTTGTAATCAACATACCACCCTTGTGCTAGGTAATCTTCTTCCTTTAATAACTTGCACCCATTTCATCTTCCCCCCTCGCCCCCTTAAATGCATGTTTGGAAGTATGGTTGCGGCTGCTTTTAAAAGTACTTTTCGTTTAGAAATGCATCAAAATGATTTTTTTTATTTATTTTTAAATTATTTTTGACATCAGCACATCAAAATGATTTATAAACACCAAAAAAACATTAATTTAAAGTAAAAAATAAAAATAAAAATTTTGCAATTAAAAAACAATTCTAAAAGCACTTTCAAACACCCCCTAAATGAGGCTTGTCAGATGTTAATTCATTCACGTCCTCCTGCATCTCATCTCTTTCAATTAAAAAATAAATGGTCTATACTTGTTTCGGCCTAGCCCAACCCATAAAAATAGAAAAAACCAAGTTTGTTGGGTTGTTAAACGACTAAACCTGACCTGGTTGGGTTTAGCCTAAGTGGTTAGGTCAGACTCAGCCTAATAATAATAAATAATATTAAAACAAAAAATCCAAAAATTTCAAATGGGTTTCAAAGTGTTTGTATTTTTCTCATATATTTTCCCAATAATTTTGTATAATATTAGGTTGTAAGCTAACATTGTAAGATACAAATCTAATATTAAAAATACATGAATTTCTCTAAACTTCAAGAAACAAATTTTCAAAAAACTCTAAGGGTCATTTTAAAATACTTTTGGTTTTATCACATGCTTTTCTAGCAATTTTGTTTAATATTTTGATATAGACTTACGCCATAGGACATGAATCCGGTATAAAATACCCAATTTTCTTTGAAATTTCTAAAAAAATAAAAAATACATATTTAAAAAACACAAAAAAGCCTTTGTTTTTCGTGCATATGGACAAATCCTAAAGTTTTTCGAGAAAATTTTCATAAGAAAAATTCATCTTTCTCATGTTTTACAATATAAAATGAATATCGTAATAAGTTTATCTATTAGAATTTGACCAAAATATCAAAAATACTTCACCAACAATTTTGTTTACTTTGTATTTAGGATTTAGTTGTAGACTTTAATATTTAAAGGTATAAAACTACACTATAAAATATACTTGTAGATATTAAAAATACAAAAATAAATATGATACTAAAACTTGATTTTTAAAACAATTAGATTTTGATCTAATAAGATAAAGGCTTCTTCATAAAAAAAAAAGATCTATCTTGAGTCTTAAAAAAGACTAACAAATATAAATTTAACTAAGAAACCCAATCAAATAACAATGTAATTTATCTTAGATCGGGTACATAAAAAAGAACGAGGCTTTCTCTATCACAATAAATCAAATAACAATATAATTTATCTTAGATCGGTACACTAAAAGTCACTAGGCTTTCTCTATCACGATATATTTGTTTGCCTAGACTATTTCAATTTATAAATTATTTTAATAACCGTAATGATTTTTAAATTATATAATAAGAATTTTATTACATCCCGTATGTTTTTTGCCACATGCTAAGTAAACAAACCTGACATTCCCGTGCACGGCACCGTAATAACATAAGATCCATCCTCAGATATCGTGTCAATTACGCTAACCAGGCCATTCTGGAGGTTGTTCCAGCTGGGTTAACTCCACCATCTTAGAATTGGTTCAACCAATGAGAGCATCCCGTGCTCAGATAGGTCTGTTGACCCGAACCTTTGAAGCTTCAATTGGGCCAAGACTGATGCCGTAGGGCCCAACCCTAAACCTAATCATGGTTGTTTGGGCCTTGAGTGAAGAAAGGGATATTAATTTTATTTTATTAATAGAAAGGGATCTGGTCTTTGCCATTTAATCGTTCAATGCCCATCTATCCATTTCTTGCACGCACCCATTTTGTAACCTCGATTACCCATTCAACATCAACCAATATCCCTCATTAGCCTGGTGTATTTTTAAAAATAATCTTTTTAAAATTATTTATTTAAAATTATAAATAACATCAATAAATTAACCAGTTAGATGCGTTAGATGCAGAGACAATCAATTTTAGATAATATTTAAGAGTATTTATGTCTGGTTGTGGTTATTGTTAAAGTGTTTTTTTTATTATATCAAAGTAATATATTTTTTTATTTTTTTAATTATTTATTATATAAGTATTTAAAAATAATCTAAAAAAATTGAAGTAAAAAAAACTTTTTTTAAAAATTATAAAAACGCACGAAGTCAATGTGTAATATATATATTGGTAGCCAGCACGGAGTCAACGTGTCTATCACTTGAGTGTATGTATGAATATATATAGATATATATATCATCTCCAAGCCATTGCGTAAGTGGTAGACGAGCATGTTATTAATACAAATCAGCTATAGTTCAGACATCACTATCTGCCATGAGCCCGCACACACATTAATGGAGATTTGACATATACACAACTGATGGTAATAGCAGTATTCTTCTGCCTATCCATTTGGAATCGAGAAGCCAGTTCGCTTATACAAATTCTTGCTTTTGGTCATAAGCACAGGAATCTTAAATCCCCTTTTGCAACTTCAGCTTTGCATTTCCGTTGTGGATGTGCTGTGTATGTAGCAGAGCCCATCATTTCCACCAATGGATGTCTCCAGCTTACAATCTCGGTATCTTTCTTTCTCTTGCTTTCTCCATGCCTCTCTGTCTATTTGCTTTAATGACTTCTGTTTCTGTTGTTTTTGCTTCAATATAATGGTACTAAATTGTTAAAGATTTGGGGGTTGGGGTCAAGTTTTCGTATCATATGTATGGTTCTATGGAGTTTTTGAAAAGAAGCGAAGAAGATACTGGCAAATTCTTGGCCAGAGAGTTGAGTTTTGATAGATTTGGAACTAATTATGCCAAGAAAAGTTTGAAATTTAGCAAAAGGCTGTTCCTTTGTGGACATCCACAAGAATGAAAACAAAAGGATCATCTATATCTTCTGTTTTTTTTTCCAAGTTTAATATCTTTGCACAATCAACTACTAAAACAACGCTTACCCTTCCTTTATTCTGTAACTTTGCTCTGTCCAGTGTCCACTTAAGTCCATTATGGAAAGTTAGTTTGTTAGCGGTATCCGGAAAAAAATGATCTTCCTCTGCTGCCTTTGATGTTACTGTAAACTTAACAGCTTCCCTGATATCTAGCTCTGGAAATTTCATTAGATGAATGGTAGAGCTCTAATGTGAGAGTTGAGGCTCAAAGAGTAGGTGGTTTTAGTGTTAGCTTACGTCCACCGACACAAAACTCACAAGGGCTATATGGGCAGTGTTGCTCGATAACTCTCTTGATAATAACAAGTTTCAAAACTTGTATAGTCATGAATTCAGAAATCATCTTATATTTGCTGTAACATCTAATGTATTTTGCTTCTAGTGTACAATCACCCTAAAACTTGAGTTGATATGACAGGAGAAAATTAATGTCAAGACCGAAGCACAGTGCATTTGGACTCACATGTAAATGTAATGTAAAATGGTTCTCCTGATATACAACATTGCAATAAATCTAGTCTAATATGGTTGAAACTTAATTCACGAGTAGTTGTAAGCTTCAGAAAATTTAAATTTCATTACTACATCTATGAAATTCTTTTGTGTAGACATGCAACTTCCCATCAGATAATGGTCCAAAGGATTTGATGGCTTGAGGATGGCTTGGTGCATGACTCTTTTGTTCATGTTAGTGTTGGAGATACTGTCTCCAATTTCTTATATTCTTAATTTTCTGTCCACCTGTACTGTTTTCTACCTGTCTTTTTGGTTCCAGGTACCTTGATTCTTGCAAGAAACATGAAGTGCTACCCAATTCTGCAGTTTTGTCATGGTTTTATAAGGTCTTCTAATAAACTTGCACTCATTTTCTATTGTTGGTCCAATGAATATTCTTATTTCTTAAAATTTTCCATATGAGATTTTACTTTGATCGGCCTTTCCCTTTCAATGTTACTTGATACTCTGAAATAATATAGTTAAGATCTATGGCTTTCTAGTTTATCAATGAAAGATACTAAAAAACAAGCAAATTGTAGATGGCTGTGAAAATTTTCCAGCTGCTGGATCATTTTGATATCAATGTTGCATCACCCAAGAAGTGCACTTTCCAGAAGTAATAGAAGTCCGTGAAGGTTGGAAAACAATAGAACTGTGCACTCACTAGATAGTGGGTTACAGACGAAAATGGTGCATGAAAGATTGTTGTACTTCTACTGATGAGTATCTTAGATCAATCCTCTTCTCATAAATGAATGAAAGATCCTATGGATCATCTTGTGTGTTGTTTTTGTGAAGTTATTGATTACTCAATGGATCGGTGTTCTCCTAAACAACCACCTCGGATTCACACTTTAAAGAATAACATTTGCTTCCTACTGAACGACACTAGAATTTTACACCCTAGATTTTTGACCACTCAAGCCTATAGATATATGCTTCAATAATTTCTGTAAACTCGTGCTTTTTTAGCATTGAAGGCACCATACACTTGAATTACATTTTTTCTTTTCATTATACAGGCTGAAATTCAGAAGTCTGAACAAGGGAAGTGCAGCATTAAGTTCTTTCTGAATCAGCTATGTAATGCTGATATTTATCCCCTGATTGATGTGTTCCTGGCAATAGACTCTTCTGATGTTGATGCGGTCGACATACTTCATGAATCACCCTGTAATTTCAATGAAGAATATGTTATGCCTTTGTTGCAGACTGTCAAGCTGAAACTCAGAGTAGTTGATCTCCATGACCTGTCCCCGGAAGAGAATTTTTTACAGTTAGTATAATCACCTTCCTATGCCTCGCTTATGAATGATTTTTGAATAATTCGCCTTTCATTTTCTATAATTTCACTTCATTATCTACCATTAAGTTTCATTTAGTGTTTAGATTTTTTTCCTTTCTTGAATTTAAAAAAGGTGGGGGGATGAAATTTGATGTTGAGGCATGAAGCTCTCGTAACCTCTTTTAAAATTTTGATATAAAATCACTGTAATTGGAAAATTCCACTCTCCAGTTTATGTTGGCTTTTGGAAAGAATATAACGATGGAAACAAGACCATGGCTGTTGGAGAATAATATGAATGCAAGAAGAGAGTGCAGTTAGTATAAACACAACAATGTCATGTTAGAGTCTTATCAGAATTCCCTAAATGTGGAAATGCTAAAGGTCCAGACTTTGGTCGAAATACCCATCTCAGGACCCAGCATCAGTGGCGGTACACTACTATTTTAAGGAGGGCGATCGATAAAAATATACATTTTAATTTTTTTAAAAGGACTTCTTTGAATGATGTCAATATGAGTAACAAAGCTATAATATCCTAGGAACTTTTCTGAGGTTAGGGAGGGTCTTGGCCACTCTGGACCCTTCCAAGGGATCTCCACTGGCCACCAGAATTATGAAATCTGTTTCTTGGTGCATTTGCATTGCTTAATTTATTTTGTTGTAATGAAGTTCTTCTTGTCCATCATCTTATGCTTGGAAATGACAAGCATGGCCAATCAATTCTACTTGCGGAGGATGAAGTTTTATCATCCTTTTGTATGAGGTACTCTACATTTATTTACGTTTCAGCATCCTGTAATTGGGATCTTTCCAGGGAATTGTGCCACCATGGCTTGGCGTGTCATATTCTAAACATGAGGTGTACTCATATCCAAAAGCTCAACATGGCTGGAACGTTTATGCAACTACACACCTTGAATTTGGATTTTTGTACTTCAATTGGTAGTTTGGAGAAAGACTGTTTTTCCTGCATGCCAAGTCTGATGCGTCTCTCAATGTGTGAGACTAGGGTAGCAAATCTTTGGACAACCACTGCTGCTCTATCGAAACTTCCTTCCTTACTAGAACTACGGTTCCAAAACTGCCTATGTTGCAAGGATACTGGACCATGTCCAGCATCGTGTGGTAACAAAGCTAGAATTGCATCTGAGAAACTTGGTTCAGCACCATTGAATATGTGTCTATCCAGTGAGACATCATCCATCAGCATTAGAGATGCTACATTTCAAGGTTTCCTTGCTGAAGAGAATTGTGGGGACTTGCTTTCTCTCACAGGTTCAGCTTTGATCAAGGAAGGGTCTGGAAAATTTGATAATTTATCGCATATCAGTGAAGTTGAAATGTCAAGCTGCCTTCAGAGAGTAGGTTCAATAGAAATATCATCTGATGTCCCACCCAATTTGAATGGACTATCGAAATTGGAAAAAAAGGTAAGAGGATTAGCTGGTTAGGAAGGGAAAGTTTCAAATTATTGAGTGCTGTGATGAATTTATTTTAGTTTGTCTAACAGGTCTCTTTTTTGCGGATTATAGATTACAGACAAAGAAGAGATCCTTGCAAGAACACATATGTGGGACTTGAAGAATGGCCGCCTTACCTCGTTGAAGAACTATATTTCACATTACCCTTCACCCATTTGCTTTGAAAAACATTATAGGGAATACATGGTTGCTTCATTGCCTCGTTTGGAGGTTTTAGATAATCTTGCCATTACAAAGATGGACAGAGAAATGGGAAGAACTATTTTTTCAAAATACTATGAGTACTTACCATATAAACGACAGAACAAACAAAGTGTTGTTACTGTTCTGCAGAAGCGTGAGATGGGAACAACGGGTTCTTCCTGCCCAAATTTCTCTAAGTTCAAGCAATCATGCCATTATGGAAAGAGTCAATATCACTTCTCAAGGTCTCTTGCTGCTGCTAAAGTTGGGTCTGCTGCATGGCCCCTGTTGCATCCTTTGCACACCATTAGCCATATATATAAAGAAGGAAGTAAGAAGCTTCGTGCAAGGCAGTTTGAATACCATCCATCTGATTCTTGTCTGATGGTTTTTGGAACTCTTGATGGTGAAGTTGTTGTAATCAATCATGAAAGTGGGAAGCTAGTTGGTTATGTTCCATCTGCTAACAACATGAACAGCGTTTTGGGTCTCTGTTGGCTCAAGAAGTATCCTTCAAAGGTATGCATTACCAATAAATTATTTGTAGCAATATCTTTACTTTTTCATTATTATTTAGATTGTGAAATCATCTTACTTTTTGATTCTCATAAATGTGGCAGTTGCTGATCGTCTTTTCTGTGTATTAGCAGCTGCTTGCTGGTTCTGATAATGGTTGCTTGAAGCTGTTTGACATCAATCATATACAACCAATAATCGGTGGTGTAAATCGCAGTGCTTGTGTGGCCACTTTTGATGACTTTGATCAATTGACTTCTGTTCATGTCAATTCTGAAGATGATCTGTTTTTGGCTAGCGGGTACTCAAAAGATGTTGCTCTATATGACATCAGTAGTGGAAAACGTTTACAGCTATTTACTAATATGCATCGAGAACCCATTAATGTCGTGAAATTTGCGCACCATTCCCCCTTCTTGTTTGCCACTTCCTCATTTGACCATGATGTCAAGCTGTGGGATTTGAGACAGAAACCACAGTGGCCCTGCTATACAGCATCAAGCTCAAGTGGAAATGTGATGGTTTGCTTTTCACCAGATGATCGCTATCTGCTTGTATCAGCTGTTGATAATGAGGTATTCCTTGTTAGATTATGTATATACTCAAGTGATACTGGAGAAACTATTAACTAGTTCTAAATTTCTGATCACTTGAGTGTGTTTGGCTCTTAAACATCAGCACACAAACTAGAATACCTAATCTGACATGCTACTAACCTGTACTTGGCAACTTGTACGAAATCTAATCTCGTGATATATTAGTCTTCATACATATTAAATTTTATATCAGATAGGTCCCAAAATACCAGTACATGATACTTGCTTGCGTACAGTACACATCTAAAAATATACTGTAGAGTATTTAGCAAAAGTTTCATTATCCTAACAGAATGAATATAAATTCCATGGTTCTTGAGAGGGCCTGTTTGAATGAGCATGGTTGTCAATAAAATCTTCCAATTCAACCTGACAATTTGACACATCTGACTTTAGATGCTACCAATCTATCATCAAATGCAAGATGCTGCTTTAGGTTTCAGGATGTGGTTTTTCTCCATTTATCTGATAATAATGAACTTGTTGTTTCTGATGTCAGGTCAAGCAATTTCTGGCAGTAGATGGGAGGCTTCACATGGATTTCAAGATAGCTTCAACAGGAAGTGTTCATAACTATACCCGCTCCTACTACGTTAATGGAAGTGACTACATCATTAGTGGTAGTTGTGATGAAAATGTTGTCCGAATCTGTTGTACTCAAACTGGAAGGCGACTAAGGGATGTTTATCTGGAGGTATACCAGAAATAAATTTCTTAAATTCCTTTTTTGCATCATTCACTTGGGTCCATTACTGCTGTGCACAACTCTTAATTGTGATAAATGACACAGGGAATTTGACATGGCTTCTTGTTCCTCTTCAGGATGTGGAGTCGGGGAACTCTCTATATGTTCAGTCCTTAAGGGGTGATCCTTTCAGAGTAAGTTTTTTACTGACAAAATATTGCGCTTGATCAATGAGGAAGATCTGCTTTCAGATTTAGGTATTCGCAAATAATTCATCTTTGAAAGAAATGTCAACCACGAGCCCATATTCAAATTTCTTTCATTTCCAGTGTGCATACATGCAACAATAATAGATTTCATTGCTGAAAATCCCAGAATATTCATGTTTTGTCAGGATCTAGGCATTATCGTTGTTTTATGTGAAATCAAGATATCATTGTGAAGCATTTTCTGGTACGAAACATTTATTAGCTGTTTTCCCAAATGCAGCTTTTCCACATGAGTGTGTTAACAGCCTCTAAGCGTCCATGTTCCAAGTGGGAAATCATCAAGGTAACTTCTGCAACCACCAGTGCTTGACGGTGTTTGACAGCGTTAAAGCACGGAGGTTATCTGCAGTAGCTGAGACTATTGATATCCTTGTGCAGGTCAATTTACTAGCTTCCAGTCATGGCACCGAAGAGCATTCTCATGGTCAAAACATCCGATCCACCTTCCTGGGAGGTTGACTTTGGTATTTAATTACACAGTACAGCTTGCATGTATAGCTAGTAATTTTCTGACGTAGGATGCAGTTTCTTTCTATAATTTAGTAATTTTCCCCTTTTCTGCTAGCTTGTTCTGTCTGTCATGGGCTCTCCTTTTCTGAATCTGTTTACAGAATATGAGCCATTGCCTCAAAAGGAAGCAGCCCTAGATGGGTTTACCATCAGTAGCAGGTGTTTGAAACTAAAAAAATTGATATTTTATAGTTCTAGTTTTGAGTCTATGTGACTGCTAATATAATGATTACTAGAAGCTTATATAATTATTAATTTAAGACCAGTGAAATTAGTTAAGGTACACGCAAGTTAACTAAGATATCCATGTCGATAAAAAAAAAAAAAAAACAAATGCAAGTTGAGAGATGTCACACAGATCCTTGTTCTGTCTTAGTCTAAGGTTTGAAATCCCAAGTCTTCATCAAACCTCGACAAAAAGCGTATGCATTAAAGAAACAGAACAGTCTTAGAAAAGAATGCAATGCAATGGAGGCGCATTGGAGAAAGCCATTACAGCTTGCACTGAGCCCATTACAGCTGTTTCAAGTGGCACGTAAATTATAAAGTAATTAGTGAGTATCAGCGGTGGCGACTTTATATATATATATATATATATATGTGGCGACTTTATATATATATATATATATATATATATATATATATATATATATATATATATATATAAAATAAAGTAAATATCAATTTAGCATCGGCAACTAGAAACTCTATCAAACAATTTCAAGGGATTGCTTGAGAGTTTGGTTTTTAAAGTGTTTTTATTTGAATATATATCAAAATAGTATTGATTTTTTAAAGGAAAAAAAAATATTTTTTGATATTAGTAAATTCAAACTATTTGAAAATACAAAAATTATTATTATTTTTTTAAAATTAAACTTTTTTTAAAATACTTTTGAAATACATATTCTAACATGTCTTAAAAAACAATATTGCATTTGTGACTACATGTTTCAATAAAAAAAATTATGAATCAATCATTTTTATGAACCTAAATGAATAAAAATAAAATAATAAATTTGAAAAAACTATATAAGAAATAACAATAGAAATAATAAAATGGAAATTATATTTTTATTGAATATTAATAAATAAGCATATTAAGAAAAAATATGATCACTCTCTTTTCAATATTTATTGGTGAGTTTTTTTCTTTTCTTCTTCAATATTCAAAAGTTGTAACGTGAAAAGAAATAAAATTTTAAATCGAATTGTGAAAAGCTAAGAAAATGACAAATAAAAAATCAAGCACTAAAGCAAATTTTTCCACGTGTTTTATCAGTAAAAATAAAAAAGGATTCTATTTTTTTTGTATTAAATATTTTAAATATTTTAACTATATTAACTATAATTTAAGTTTGTAAAATACTTAGTTCTCTTGTAATTTATTAATTTAATTTTAATAATTTGAAATTTTTATTGAGTGCCATAAACACTGAAAACGCAAATAGAAGGGGTAAAATAAAATTATAGAGCACAAACATCCTAATTCATGCATTAGGAAACAATCAACCAAGTCAATTTATGACATATAATTAAAGTTTTTTACTAGCTATGACATTGTTTTCTCGAGAAACTATCACTGTTTGGTTTTGTATTTTTAGAAAATGTTATTTTAATATATTTATAAATAAAAAATAATTTAAAAATCAATTTCATACGAAAGAAAAATTAATACAGTTGAAATATAAGATAGCCCCATGTTTGAATTGATGTACTGTGGTTGAGAGCATGTGGCTATGCGAGCACTTGCTGGCAGGAGGACATCACAACTCCACTAGTCTGATCATGCTAATGATACCTGTTTGTCACCGTTTTTTTTTTATTTTTTTATTTTGTATTTTAAATTATATTTTTAAATCATTTGTATGATGTCAAGTATAATTTTAAAAATATATATAATTTTAATATATTTCTGAATAAATATAATTTTAAAAACAACCTAAAACACATAAAATAAAAATAATTGAAATCGCAGCAGGTGGCCATTGTCGAGCGAGCGTTCCAATCCTATCTGGTGTGGGTGTGCATGTACTTGAAACTGACTAAGAATTTATTAAACCCTAGCTAGCCAGGAAGCTAGTGGCGCAAAATATGAAGAAAAAACCCTGCTACACAAGCTGTAATTAATTATGAATCTCTTGCAGTTTCCACGCAAGGGCTTACCTTACAGTCAGTCTCACTATAAATACCTTGTACACTCCCTCGAGGCCATCATCACCTCCCAAGCAGTGCTCTCTTGCTGATATCTCTCCTTTCTACATCTAACCAGTAAAAATGATGAAGCTCTTCTCTCTTGCAACATCGCTGCTACTGTCAGTGCTCCTCCTGTCCTCTCTCCTTCAGTTCACCATGGCTCTGCCCAACGACGTCGCGTCACCGCCGCCTTCCTCCCCACCTTCCTCCCCACCAATTCCAAGTAATCAGACCCCATCTGCTATATATACGCATGATTAAACTACATTGCCTCATGCATGCACACACATGTTGTTATTATTATTATTATTATTATTATTGCAGGCTAATTGTAGATTTATTGGCTTGGAAAATGTGATCGACGACAGGTTTCTGCGATCCAAAGTGCAAGGCCAGGTGTTCCAAGTCAGGACGCTACCAACGCTGCTATCACTTCTGCATAATCTGCTGCAAAGATTGCAAGTGCGTGCCTTCAGGGCCTTATGCAAGCAAGTCAGAATGTCCATGCTACAGAGACAAGCTGAACTCAAAGGGCACCTCCAAATGTCCTTAAGAAAACTCATCATCTCATCCTTTGTTAATTTTCCCTTCTCACTCAATAAAATCCAAGAACTTGAACTGAAATATTTCCAAAAATTGCATCTATATATTCATGACTGGTGGTAGCATTGTAATAAGAGGTTGGAGAATCATAATAATGTTGAGTAAATTGTGTAGTCGTTTCTGCTCTTTCTTCTCTCATTGACTGCTGTACACGAGCTGAAGCTTAAGAAATGTGATTCTCTGGTTTGCTAATGCTAGTTTACTCTTATTTGCGCTCACATCTTAATTATTATATAATCTCTCATTTCGATATTAACAGCACCGACTTGTTCTGTTCTGATAAAGTAAATATTTAATCTCGGTTTAGTCGAAGGGAAGGTGCCATGCACTTTGATAAATTAATATGATATTTAATCTTTTCCCATTGACAATAGAATTTATGAACACATACATGGATCATCAAATACATATATACTAGCCCCTTACCCGTATTTTGTCGCGGCCGGAATCATATTTTTTTCAACAAAAAAAAAAAATAATTGTGTGAGATTTTTTTTCTATAATATAAATTTGGGAAAAATAATAAATCCGTGCAGAATTCTTGTGGACTACGAGTTTTCTATAAATATATGAATTTTAAATCGATGTAAATGTATCCGATGATAAATTATTATCATCATTAAAAAACCAAGAAGATTTGGATACTTGAATTATCGAATTCATTGTATTAAGATTAGTTTATTTTATAATCCAATTTAAATTAAACACAACAAGCAAAATATAAATTATGTAAACACCTGCAATAACCAAACAACCAATTCATTTTCTATCTACAAAAAGAAAAAAATATCATTGAAAATTCATCCCTACGTTACCATCATTATCATGACTATAAAAGTTAAAATTATTATCAAAATTACATCATTCAATTGCAAACAATGAAACCATAAAATCATTTGATCCGAATAAGAAATAAAAATAATAGATAACACCAAAAAAAAGAACAAAGCAAAAAAGAAAGAAATATTAATTTTAAAAATGAATACCAACATAAATTAAGATTTCAATTGAACTAAATAAAAATAAAACCCAAACAAAAAATAAAATGACAAAAAATAAAAAAATAAAGCATAGATGAATAAATACATGTAAAAAATAAACATTGTTCAAGAAGAACCGAAAAAACCAATGAAATTAATACAAAATAAAAATTCAAAGAATAAAGACCGAAATAAAAAATAAAATATATAATTAATTCCAATTGAAGGACAAAAATTGAAACAAATAAAAACCTGGGACTGAAACAAATAAAAGGATTTTTTTTATAAAAAAAAATGCAGTGTAATTTTGTTAAGCAATTAAAAGAATAAGGACCGAAATGAAAAGTAGCATATATGACAAATTTCAATTGGAGGACTAAAGTAAACAAATTAAAACTTGCAGACCAAAAAAATTAAAGAAACAAAAAACAAATCAAAAATCAAAAGAATAAAGATTGAAATGAAAACCAACATATATGATAACTTTCAATTAAATGGCATAATTGAAAACAATCAAAATTTCCATTGAAGAAATTAGGAATAAAACTGAAATCAAAAGAACAGAGACTGAAATAAAACAACCAACAAATCGAAGAACTGACATGTATTTGCAGGCTGCAGGTGAGAGAAAAGGGGGGAAAAACAAAAGACCGTCCATCGACAATTTACCGCTGACCTTCACACGACACGCACCACACTGGGTGGAAGAGGACATGGAAGTGCACCCGGTGACCAAACATTTTACATCACATATAGACACCACACACATCGCTTGATAAGTGCGTGTGCGTGAAAAACTGTTGGGGAGCACACAGACATGCTTGTAGTAAATTAAAAAAAATTATAAAAAAAATATAGAATTACCTATACACCCCTGGACCCAGCGATAACCATGAAAAAACCGGACGTGAAAGTACCACAATGCCCCCAACTCTAGACCTTCATTTTTGTATTTTCTAAGGGTATTTACATAGTTTCACTGCGCACGAATATGTGAAAAACCGAAAATACACCTAATTGTCCCTTGTCTTTTTGTCAGCTCCTAAGGGTAAACTGGTAGTTTCACTGTGCAAATTAAAACGAAAAATACTAGAAAACCCTAAATATTCTGAAAATACCACGCATGCCCCCTGGAAATGTCTAAAATGCCTCCAGTACCGAGGGTTAAATTTTTTAGCCTAGGGGAAAATGATAATTTTATTATTGAAATCCATAGTGATATGTGTCTAGGGACACAATAAAACCACAACGTGTTTTATATTTTTTTAATATAATATATATTCCTTGAAAAGGACAATTTAATTAATTCCAGGCAATCTGTTAATAATGTTAATGACAATCACTCTTCAAGTAATATCCAACAATATTTTAGAGCCACCATTACATCAATCGAATTATTTGCTTAAGGGAATAGGGTATTAGGATGATGGTGTCATCAAGATGCTGTAGGGCTTCCTTGGAGCATCCTTTTAGTGAGCTTGGCCGAGACAAGGGCTAATATCATTCCTGACGGCACAAAGATAACATCAGGGATGAACTTGATAAACCCTAACTGGGGCATATTCTCTCCTGCTCTTTTAGCAGCCATGGCTGCTGGAGGAGTTGCTAGCCCAATGATCAAGGTAGACTCATCTAACTTGCCAGAGTTTATTTTATCTTTCATGAACTTGATAAAAATTTCCTTTTTTTCCAACTGATCTGTAGCTGCTCTCCACTTATTGTAACCAGCCTGTAGCACAATTTATAATGTTGTATTTATTTGAGATTTATAGAATTTGGAAGCTAATGAGAATATATGTGAATGTTAAAGGAGATTATCCTTTAGGTTTGAACTAACCTCTATATCCTTCCTTGAGGGTACATCATAGTGCTTTCCAGGTAATGATGAGTTGAATGTGTTGCGAACAAGTTGTTTAAGAGAGTAATAATAATCAGTTTGTTAAAAGGAATATAGATAGATAGAGAGAGAGAGAGAGAGAGAGGGAGAGAGAGAGAGGACTAAAGATAACTGAGTAAGAAGATGTTTGGGATTGAGGTTGCACCGGAGTTTCCAAATAAGTTTTGGTTTTGCTGTTTGGTTAGGGGTGATAAGCTGAAAAATTGCTATGGGCCCTATCTCAAAAAAACACCCAACCTGCATTTCAAGAAAAGCAGCAAAATGGTGTTTTTCATGCGTCTCTTCTACTGCTTATCTTGAGTTTGTATTGTGATTTTATTATCACTCTGCATCCCATTCTCCCGCCCCTCACTGCCTCACCAAAAATAACTAGACCATCTGCCTCCCGTTCCTTACTGCCTCCGTCCCTCACTCTCCCCTTCTCCTTTCACCCTCCCGTCCCTCAAACCCATCAAATAACTCAAAATACTAATCCATCTATCCATCAAGCAGACCACAGGGCAAGAAAGAGGATTGGAGTATCTGGGGGGGGGGGGGGGGGGGGGGGGGGGGGGTCAAATAATTCAAACATCAAATAATATACAAACTCATCTACCCATCTAGTAGACCACAGGGAGGCAAGACAAAGGAGTGGAGTAAAGGCAAGAGAGAGGAGTATGTGTGTGGAGTGGGGGGGGGGGGGGGGGGGGTATTCAGAGGGAGGTGGAGTATCGGGTGGGGTGGGGTTGGGGGGGTTGGGGGGGGAGTGGTGTGTGTGTGGAGTGGGGGGGGGGGGGTTACCGGGGGGGGGGGGGGTATTATTTTTTCTGTTTTATATAAAATATATATTTTTAATATTAAAATAATCTAAAAACTTAATTAAAATATAGATAAATATATTAGAAGTAGATCACAATATAATTTTTTCCTTATCAATCCTAATTTTGTTTCAGATGATATTTTACTAGGTGTTGTTCTTCGATTAAATAGTTCGGGATCGTAGAGGCCTTCACGTATGAATTTAGTTCGTGATGAAATTATAAGAAGTTTGATAGGAGAATAAAAACAAGTATCTAATTTAATTGAATTATTAATTACATTTTATTATTATAATTATTAAATATTTAAAAAACAATACACACACACACAACACACACACACACACTCTAAAATAATTTTACAAGTTGAAAGCAATATGAAAAGCTTGGTAACCAAACACTTGATATCGCTTTTCATTAACCTCAAACTCAAGCACAATTTTAACCAAACACTTTAAAAATTATTTTGAACCGCAGCTAAAGTGCTTTTCATGAAACTATTTTTTTTAAAACCTCAACTGCAAAAGCAAAAGCAATATCAAACACACCCTAAGTTATAAACATAATTCATATAGTTTTTCAAAATAAATAAATTAATCTCTAAAATATCAATTAAATAATCATTTGACTAGTACTGTTGAATATATTTAATTTAGTATTATTTTGTTTCAAAAACAAAATCTTCTTTTCTGATCAATATTTCTCAATGTGTCTTGAACACACCAAGCTAGAACCTCATTCTTGTCTTTGTTGCTTTCTAGGGTATGATATTGAACACAAAAGGTATCGTTGTTGGGATCTTATCTCTAAACATCTTCGTATTTCTCATCATGTGGTTTTTTTGGAAGCATAAAATATTTTCATCATTGTCTAAATTTCACTTACCTCATACATCTACCTTTATGGTATTTCTTGATCTATCTATAGACTTGTTTTCTAATGAGTTTGATGAAGGTACTTCCTTTAGCTCTCCAAAGATTATCATGCCTGCTGCTCCTACTAAGTGTCCTGTCTTTGATGATGATCCTTCATCTGATACTTTGACTGAGATTCCTATCAAACCATCATCTCATTTAGATCTATCTTCATCTAGAAAACCACAAAGGGTAACAAAACCCTTTGTTATTTTTCATGATTTTATTGTTGGTTCCACTGCATTTTTCTCTTATGAACTTAGTTCCTATCGTGAGGGTCAATCCAATCCACTTTGGCAGCAAACTATGACTAATGAAATGCATGCTCTAGCTAAAATTCATACTTGGGACGTAGTTGATCTTCCTCCTAACAAATCTATTATTGGGTATCGATGAGTGTACAAAAAATCAAAATACACTAGGTCAACAAGACTCTGGTATCATGTCAAAGATTCATCTCACCTAAAAGCTTAAGCTATTAGGTGAGACCCTAGAATATGATTCATATTATTCTCTAACACATCTGATAATTTCTTTAGTATATTGTGACCCATGACGCAAACTATTTTATTTATTATATTACAATTAAAATACATATTTATAAGAAAGACTATAATTAAAATCCTAGAGGGAAAAAAAATTAGTAAAAATTCTTTCCCCCCCATTATATATACATATGTGTTGTGTGTATAAAATTTCAATGACTTGAATTATTTTTTCTTATTCATGTATTTTATTTATTTATAAGAACTTTTTTTTTTATTAAAAGTATTGTTTTTTAATAAAACATTATTATAATTGTGACTACATGTTTCAATAAAAAAAATTATGAATCAATCATTTTTATGAACCTGAATGAATAAATATAAAAAAAATAAATTTGAAAAAACTATATATAAAATAACAATAGAAATAATAAAATTGAAATTATATTTTTATTGAATATTAATAAATAAACATATAAAGAAAAATGATGTATATTAGGTTAATATATAATTATTCATAAAATAATTGTTAACATTACTAGAAATAATGTAATTGGATAACTATACAGATATTATTTTAATATCTTTATCTTTTAGAAACATTATTCTAAATTTTCTTAAAAAATAAAAAAAAAGTTAAAGGTTTAGGCGTGCAAAGGCTAGCAAGCCGGGCTCGAGCCTCTGGCTCTACAGAAAAAACCTAGCCATGCCCAAGTCAATTTATGATATGTAATTAAAGAATCCTCCTAGCTATGACATTTTCTCTCTCAAGAAAATAAATTTAAATTGCAAAACTATCCAAATACTTCTTAATCACCGTTGATATTGTATTTATAGAAAATATTATTTTAGTATATTTATAAATAAAAAAATATTTAAAAATCAATTTAATACGAAAGAAAATGAATACATAGTTGACAGTCACATATCCCCATGTTTGAATAGATGTGCTGTGGCTGAGCATGTGGCTGTGCGAGCACTTGCTGGCAGGCAGGAGGACATCACTACTCCACCAGTCTCAGCTTTTCGTACATGCGAAGGAAAATTAATTAAAAGCGCAGTAGGTGTCGAGCGTTCCGATCCTATTTGGTGTGGGTGTACATCAACTTCAAACTGACTAAGAATCGAAGCTAGTGGCACAAAATATGAAATAACAAAATTTAATGTATTAAAAAATAATATAAATTATATTTTATATTTTTATTTGATTTTTTAAACTTTTAGATGAGATGTATTTTTAATATATTATTAGAGTCTTATTGATCTAATAGTCACGAGTTTGAATTTCACTATCTTCATTTTATTTGTTAAAAATCAAATATAAAATAGTATGGATTTATGCAAAGATTGCAAATGTGTGCCTTCAGGGCCTTATGCAAACAAGTCAGAATGTCCATGCTACAGAGACAAGCTGAACTCAAAGGGCACCTCCAAATGTCCTTAAAACAATTTCATCATCTTATCCTTTGTTAATTTTCCCTTCTCACTCAATAAAATCCAAGAACTTGTACTGAAGTATTTCCAAAAATTGCATCTATATATTCGTAACTGGTGGTAGCATTGTAATAAGAGGTTGGAGAATCATAATAATGTTGAGTAAATAGTGTAGTCGTTTCTGGTCTTTCTTCTCTCATTGACTGCTGTACACGAGCTGAAGCTTAAGAAATGTGATTCTCTGGTTTCCTAATACTAGTTTAGTACTCTCATTTGCGCTCACATCTTAATTATTATATAATCTCTCATTTTGACATTAGCAGCACCGACTTGTTCAGTTCTGATAAAGTAAATGTTTAATCTCGGTTTTGTAGAAGGGAAGGTGCCATGCACTTTGAAAAATTAATATGATATTCAATCTTTTCCCATTGACAGTAGAGTTCATGAACACATATATGGATCGTCAAATCTTGAAAAGGACAATATATATAATTAATTCCAGGCAATCTGTTAATAATGTTAATGACAATCGATCACTCTTTGAAACTTTTCAAGTAACATCCAACAATATTAATTGTAGAGCCAGCATTACATCAATCGAATTATTTGTTTAGGGGAATAGGGTATGAGGATGATGGTTTCATCAAGATGCTGTAGGGCTTCCTTGGAGCATCCTTTTAGTGAGCTTGGCCGAGACAAGGGCTAATATCGTTGCTGATGGCACAAAGATAACATCAGGGATGGCCTTGATAAACCCTAACTGAGGCACATTCTCTCCTGCTCTTTTAGCAGCCATGGCTGCTGGAGGAGTTGCTAGCCCTATGATCAAGGTAGACTCATCTAACTTGCCAGGGTTTATTTTATTCTTCATGAACTCGGTAAATTTTTTTTTCTTTTCTAACTCTGTTAATGCTGCTCTCCACTCATTGTAACCAGCCTGTAGGACAATTTATAATGTTGTATATTAATTTAAGAATTTGGAAGCTAATGAGAATATACGAGAAAGAAATTATCTTTAGGGTTGAACTAACCGCTATATCCTTCCTTGAGGGTACATCATAATGCTTTCCAGGCAATGATGAGTTGAATGTGCTGCGTAAAAGTTGTTTAAGAGAGTAATAATAATGATCAGTTTGTTAAAAGGAATATATATATATATATATATATATATATATATATATATATGACTAGAGATAATTGAGTAAGTTATAAACATAATTCATATAGTTTATCAAAATAAATAAATTAATCTCTAAAATATCAATTCAATAAGCATTTGACTAGTACTGTTGAATATATTTAATTTAGTATTATTTTGTTTCCATCCTATTCCTTTGTTTTTCTATTTAATAAAATAAAAATGAATTGAAAAGGAACATGAAATAAATGAAAAGGATTGGGTTATAAACTGAAAAAACATAGGGAATAAATATACAAGGACTAACTAATTAGTTTTTCCAAACTATAGGGACTAAGTTATAATTAACATGGAGATAATCTCATTTTACACCAGATAGACGAATCAAACATAACTTCAAAGAAGGAACAACAGATATCCCCTTCACCCTCCTTTTATAATCAAACCAATTAATCAATCAGGATAATCCATCCTCAAAGAAAAAACATAAATTGGACCAGCACAAGTCTGTCTCGCACTATACTCATCATGACAATAGAAATGATAGAAGGCAAAATCCAAGACAGACGACACACATGCATGGGAACTTCCATTCTATTTTTTTTTTTCCTTACTTGTATTCTTTTGACATTTTATGAAAATAATGCGGTAATTGTAATCTTACTTGAAGATCTCAAGAACAGCAACATGGAACTCATCGAATGACTTGATATTTTTTTCCACAAATTGGTTATAGAGCGATCCCATCACATAATTTGGCATCTGTGTTGAAGACATGGGCAGCCCTACCAGAAACAAAGTCGGCTCATGATTATTCACAATCTTAAACACAATCTTAAACAAAAACGCTTGTTCATACTTTCACTTAGATTCGAGAAACGGAAAAGGTAAGAATAAATAAACAGAGAGTAAAACTAGTTCGGAATCGAGGGAAAATTGAAGAAAGGGAAAAAGAGGAAAGCATCAGCAAAATTACACGATATTAGATCACACTATGGCTAACCTTTTCCCATGAAACTCATGACCATCCCCATTTAGCAGATTTGAAAACACAAGAGTAGATCCTATGATGGAGAGGTTATTATATAATGGAATAGGAGGATAGAGATGCAAAGGGAAGGGAATATTTTGAGTGAGTTTGGGGGTCGATGCAAGGAAAGAATACATGATCTGATCTAAACAACTCTTTTCTTAATATGAAATCTGATTCCTGGCTTGAGAGAGTTGTTGACTTCAAGGAGGAGCCAGTAGAGATGGTGTGATTGCTGATAAACCTCCTGAATGCCCTACTTTTTCCATTTTGAAGCTCTTTAAACTTTTAATTCTAAGCACATTCCCCTTCCGCTTCCCTCCTTTCAACTTCAATACCAAAAGGTGCAGCTACAGAAAATTACAGTTCGTTCTCCAGCATGACCAAAAATACAAATCAAAACAAAAAACCTTTTATTTTACTATGAAAGTATCGAAAAGTTTTGAAGCAAGGAGATGATGAGAGCATCATGCAGATTCAACTAAAACAACTCTTCACCATCACTGCTTGCCCAAAAAGGCTTGTGAAAATTTGAAAGTGTAATGGCAGAGGAACCCTTTTTTAATGAATAAAAACTAATGTATATGACAATATAACAATACCATCCAAACTTGGAAACAAAGCACAAAGTGGCAGTAGATGGAGAGAGATTTACAGAATAAGAATTATGTACTTGATTTTGTAGTATATAGGGAAGAATAGAGAGAGGACGTGTCAAAATATAAGCAGCATGTACAATTCTAATCACAGCAGGTGCCAACTTTTCTTTTGGGAAGCCCTATTTTCTCCTCCCTCGCTTTCTCTTGTTATTGGTAACATTGAGCCTGGATTTAGGAAGTGATTTCCCACCAAAACGCACACGAGTCACTAGCATCTCTTCTGGCAGCTCAGGTTCTGGATCTTGGAGTGTTTGCTTTTCCATTACTCCCCAAGACTTCTCTGTCACCCCACCATTATAATTTTTTGAGTTTCCTATCTCCTCTTTCACTGCAGCATCATGTATCAGAATTTCTTTCTCGGCCTGAGGATATGACAGATAAACAGCTTCATAAGACTTAACAATTGTTAGCAAGTGGCTTATCCATGACTAAAAAATGTAGTTTCAAGCAACGATGAGTGAAATGAGGTAAATTATAAATCTTGGAAGAAACACGTACATTTCCACATGAAGCCTCAACATGAGGTAGGCCTGTGCTCCCAATCATATCAGATCGAGCCTCTCCATGACTTGAAACTGCATTTTCAGGCATAAGATCTCCCATTTTAGATGCATTACGGGGCAATCTAGAAGGCATACTATCTCCCATTTTGGCAACTGAAGCCAGATTGCAATCAGAACTGGTCAAAGCATCAGCTGGTGTAAGTACGATCAATGCATTGACAGAAGAGAATTTCACAGGATTTTCACTAACAACTTTGTCTACCCGGGCCTTCAGCTTATTTACTTGTGATTTTAGCACCTCTATCTGTCTAAGAATATGTTCACTGATGCTATCACTAGACTGAAGAGACGCCAATCCATCTTGAAACTCAAACTCATCGTTGCATTTAATTGTCTTTGCTGAAAATCACCACCCATAAAAGAACATTAAGAACCCAATAGCCTTGCAGGATTTTCAACCCCGACAATAATCAGGAAACATATAATTGTCTTATGTTTTTGAACAATCATGTCTTGAACATATGAATGAGTGAGTGCAGATGGATCACCTATAAGGCTATAACATTTCAAATTACTGTTCTCATTAACCTGAATAACTGCAATGATCCTAGTCAACAAGGAATCAGATAGGAACTTCAACATTTTCTTTAAAAAAAAAGAAAAAAAAAATGATGCAGGGGAGAGAAACATCAAATCAACAACCAAATTATTGACAGGCAGCCTGCATGAGGCTCCTTTCAAACAAGACATCTTTGATATACAAAAAAGTTCCGACATGCCCCCCTCTAAAGAGATTGAAATGACGATTGTTAAGTCTTATATAGAAGCACATTAAGTCAGTTAGAGACATACTAGAATGTTTTTATTTTAGCCCATATTCTAAAGCTTATATGGTAAGGCAGGCAATTGGGAAATTCCACATAAAATATCTATAGGAGTATGCGCGGATTTCATAGATCTTGGCCAGGAAATCATTAATTCCCCAAAAAGTAATAGTCAATAATATTTTTCCTTACCATGGTTAAGGCAACCATCATCAATAGAAGCACCATCAGTAGCAGACTTCCTATTTTCTGCTCAATACAAGAATCAAAAGAAAAGGAAGTTGAGGCTGATTTTTTTCATTTACAGCAAAATATTTGTTAGAATAGGAGTATAAACAACACAGAAGGAAAAGATTGGCAAATTTAATACCATAATAGGAGAAGAGGTTATGTTGTAACATATATGATGCTGCATCCACAGTCTCTTCAAATCTCTTTCTTTTCTTTCTCTTCATTGCTTTCTTTCTTTCCATACAAGTGGAAAATGGCAGTGACTTCACAGGAAAACTTTCTGCCATAAATGTTTCAAGATCAAATAGTTTTCTCTGTTCATGTTCTGCAATTTCTCTGTCATACTTAAGCGCTTGGGACTGAAATTCCTTAATTTGCAATTCTACCCACTTACATCTCCACATAAGAGGACGTATAAATCTCCTCCAATGATCTGTCAGTTTTTTCCTCCTGGAAAATTGAAAATAGCCACAAAGGTTGCATGGGAAACAATAATTGAAAGCTAAATCAAGCAAACAACACGCAATTATCGTAAAAATGAGGAGAACATCGTAAGATTTTTTTCTGTCTTACATATTCAACATATACAAAACAATCAGGAAAACATGCAAGACTCAGGAGGACTTAGCTGTGACAAATGCAGCTAGTAAATATATACTAAACAGAAGGAACCACATCAGTCTCATTGAAGCAAGATAAAAAAAAATACAGCACTTAGGCCATGCAATGATTTGATTATGGATATGTCCGTCAATGCTTATACATCAGGAGAGAACATATATTTTTACTTTAATAGAGAAGCAAGATGATATATATATATATATATATATATATATATATATATATATATCATCTTGCTTCTCTATTAAAGTAAAAATATATATATATATATATATATATATATATATATCAAGGATTTAGGCCACAATGATTTGATTATGGATATGTTTGTCATTCATTGTTCATCAGGAGTAAATTGGAAATGAGAACAGAAATATTTACTTTAACAAAGGGCAAGCATTACAACCCTTCAACAACCTTTCAAATAGTGAGAAGTCAGGTTGAAGCAATGTAATAATAACACTGGTGCTCCTATGAAACTGTAGATGCGAGTTTAGGAAAGCACAGCTGTAAGTTACTATTACTATGATTTCCACTGCAATGCCAAAGATAGGCCTATTACCTACCTTTCAGCAAAACCTGCGGACAAGATAATAAAATCAACACACTGTGAGGGGTTGCTACGTGGAGCTGAAAAGGTTTTATTTTATTTATTTTTTTCTCTCACAACCCCCAAATTTATGTTTTAAGGCCATTCAAACTGCAAAATACAGGTTAACATAACATATGGCAAAGGCAATCAGTGACAACAATGATGACAACCATGGAAAACTGCACAACTTTGACTCCTACTAAATTTCAACTATGCAATTTCACTGAGAAAGGAAAGTTGATAATTGATGGCAGTCCATGATTATCTTTTCATGATGCAACACCTTGAAAGTGGAATATTAGATCAAATGATTTCTTATGTTGCCGTAGGTACAGTCGAGCACTAAATTATACATGTACTAAATAAATTCATCAAACTAATAAATACCTCATTTGAGATCCTCCACCATATCCATCACATATAGAGATCGGGCCCCCCCCAACAAATAACTGTGACTCGACTTCAGTATCAGAAGAACCATTCTTAATCTCAAATTCCAAGTCCCCAAAAGAACTCATGCTCTCAGTCGAATCATCATATCTAGCTGCAGTTTGCTCATTGTCACTGGTATTAGTACAGTCAATTATATTAACCTCCGCGTCCGCACTTCCAACAGCTGCCTTATCCTGATCATCAAGAAAGCTTTTGTCCTGACAATTACTTGGACATTGCAAGACCTTATTATCTTCAGGATCTTGCGGCACACTTATATTCTCTTTACTAGCCGAAACTTCCACAGCAACAATCTGTTTGTTTTTTATCTCCAAGTCAGGACCCATGTTAATCTAACTCAATGGCTGCATCAGAATAACAATCTTTTATTCAGCAGTTTAATTATCGTCACCCCATTATTCAAAACATATTAAATATCATTGAGGAAAAAAATCACTTTTTTATGATTTCGATTTTCCATATTAACAGAAACAGATTCTAAAAAAAAAATATATATCTAAGAAAATAAATATAATTAAATAAGAGAAAAGAACGCAACTTTAGCAACCAAACAGAAATCTCACAATGGAAATTCACTGAAATTACACGAAATCTAATACAAATAATAACAAGGAAGAAAAAATAATGAAAACTGAAGCTATAAGACCTTGAATTGGAATTGAATAAAACCCTAACAAGTAGAGAATAAATCAGGAAATTAGTTACCTGAGGAAAGTTTTTTGGGGCTCAGATCACGGCGAGGAAAGATTCGCCGCTGGTGTACTTTGTGAGAAAAGGAGAAGGAATTTTTTTATTTGTTTTTTAATATTTTTATAATTGGAAGAGACCAAAAAGTATAGAGCAGCCGATAGAAAATAAGGAAGCACAGGAAGAACTCATATATATACAAGTGGGCTCCACTTAATTTTATATTGTATTTAAAAAGAGATAGCGACAGAGAAGTAAGAAAATCATAAGCACGGGTTAATAGCAGGTTTTGCGTATTTGTGTAAAAAAATTTTATGAATTCTATGTCCACTTAATTTTTTTTCATTGTATGTTTTGTTATTGTTTTTATTATTTTTAATTTTATTAAATACGGTGACATATGTTAAAAAAACATGCACATTGATTAATAAAACTATAATTTAAAAATAAATAATACATATATATTGTTAAAAAGAAGAAATAATTAACATATAAAAGTATAGACATTAAAAAAGACAAGAGAAAAATATCTTTCTTATTATGAATTCTTTTATTACAAGACAAGAGGTCTATTTATAGAAAAAGAAAATAAACTCATAGGTCATGGAAATCCAAGAGACTAAACTCAATAGTCATGGACATTCAATACACATAATTATAAATTTATAACATTTATCCTTGAATGGTCATGTACTTTACAATTCAATAGAGAGCTTTATATAGATACTTCAAGATCCATATTTGAATACTTCAAGAAATTGTAGTACCGTCATAGGTAAATAGATAACATATTTACGATCTCTCTTTGTGGGGATCAGAGATATAACTTGCATCTACATTTGCAATTAATTATGAATTTGATCCACAATAAAATAATCTCATTTTAGTTGTTCCGCGGAGATAGCGAAATATATGTTTGACTCCATTTTAATGTCTTTTTATGGGAGTGGAACTATATCTTGCCAATCAATTTACTACAAAAGCTATATCTAGTCTTGTACAATTTGCAAGATACATAAGTGCTCCAATAGCACTAAGATCAAGACTAAGAATTACTTTATCCTCTTCTAGAGGTCTAAAAGGGTCTTTTTTGCATCAAGTGATCGAACAACCATAGATGTACTCAAAGGATGAGTATTGTCTATATAAAAACATTTTAGGATTTTTTTTATATACATCGATTGATATACAAATATTTTATTTGAAAGATGTTTGATCTGTAAACCAAGATAAAATTTTATCTTTTTGAGATCTTTCTTCTCAAATTCATTTTACAAATAGGTTGTAGTTTTTATGAGCTCTTCAGGAGTACTATTAATATTTAAATTATCAACATATACTAAAATAATAGCAAATCTAGATATTGTCTTCTTAATAAAAATACACGGACAACTCTCATCATCATTCTCGAACCCCCTTTTAAAAGGTATTCATTAAGACGATTATAACACATCCGACCATATTGCTTCAACCCATTTAAAGATCTTTGTAATTTAATAGAATAAACACGTTTAGGTTCATACATTGTAAATCCTTCAAGGATTTTCATATGGATGTCTTTATCTAATGATCCATATAGATATAATGCAACTACATCCATTAAATACATATCTAGAGTTTCTGAGATTGCTAAACCAATTAAAAATCTGGAAATGATTGTATTCATCACTAGAGAATAAGTTTCCTAATCAATGTTGAGTCTCTATGAAAAACCTTGTGCAACAAGTTATGCTTTATATCGCACAATTTCATTGTTCTCATTTTATTTTCTAATAAAAACCCACTTATATCCAACGGGTATAACATCTTTTAGGTGTATGGACTACAAGTCTAAATACTTCACGTTTTGCAAGAGAGTTTAACTTTGTTTGGATTGCTTCTTCTCACATTAGTCAATCATTTCCATGTTGACATTCTTCAATAGTTTGTCGTTTAACTTCATCATCACTTCTAGTGATGCCAAAATCAACCTTAAATGCAAACACAACATTCATGATAATTTTATCTCGTTCCAAAATCTCTCATGTATGAACATATTTTATGGAGACTTCATTAGTTTCAAGTACCCGGTTCTCTTCAGGAGATCCCTTTTTAGGGCGATCAGTATTAGAAGATGATTTGGACACACGATTTGATGTTTATTTAGTGGGTGAGGACTCTCCAAGAAGACCATCATCTATCTATTGGAGTTTTTATTTTCTAGGATTTTTGTCTTTAACGCTAATAGGTCTTCTGCGCTTCAAGCGTAGTATAGATTCATTTGCTGTTATATTGATTTTTTTTCCTTCAGGAATTTCATTTCTAGATGGAGCATTTGTAGCAGGAATATGGGATATAACTACTTTTTCACTATTGGTGAAAACATCTGGTAATTGATTTGCAATATTTTGAAAATGAATTATCTTTTGAACTTCAATTTCACATTGATTTGTCCCTAAGCAAAATGAGATAACTTTGGGTTATTCCAAGTAATTCCTTGTCGTGCTTCAGGCATTGAATTTGCTTTCTTTAATGATGAGAAAATGTTATCATCAAAACGACAGTCTTCAAAACCTGATTTAAAAACATCATTAGTCAAAGGTTCAAAGAATCTAATAATAGATGGAGAATCAAAACCAATAGAAATTTTTATTCTTCATCGTGGACCCATTTTAGTCCTTTATGGAGATGTTACAAGCACATATATCACACAACTAAAAGTTCGTAGATGAAATATATTTGGTTTATATTATAAACAACTTGTAAAAGAAAATAATTATGGTAAGCACATGGTCTAATTCTAACTAGTGATGCAACATGTAATATAGCATGTCCCCAGACACATGTAGGCAATTTTAATTTCATAAGTAATGGTCTTGCAATTAATTAAAGTCATTTTATAAATGATTTTGCTATACCAGTATGTACATGAGCAACAAGATGTTCAACATCTACTCCAATAAAAGTGCAAAAACTATCAAATACTTAAGAAGTAAACTCACCAGCATTATCCAATAGAATTTTTTTGATAGGTTAATCAGAAAATTGTGCTCGTAGTTTGATATTTTTTTTCTATTAATCAAGCAAATGCAATATTTTGACTAAAAGTAAACAAACATGTGACCATTTACTCGATGCATCAATCAATACCATAAAATATCTAAAAGGTCAGCGTGGTGGATGAATAAGCCCATATATATCTCCTTGAATTCTTTTGATGGAGATGATTTGATATTTAATTTACCTTGAGAACATGAAACACATGGATTTGCAATCGTTAAAAGAATCTTCAGGTTTTTTAAGGGATGCTCATATGAATTCTTAATAATTTGTCTCATCATTATTGATCCTGGATGTCCAAGTCAATCATGCCAAAGCATAAATTGTTTTGGGTTAGAACATTTTTGGTGTATTACAATATTTGATTCAATAGATTTCATGATCGTATAATAAATTCCAGAAGAGAAAACAAGTAGTTTCTCAAATACAAACTTCTGGCCTGAAATACATGCACTAATATAAAGATATTCTTTTCTATCTTTATCTATTGTTTCAATATGATAAGCATTAGCACGTTTATCCTCAAAACTGAGTAAATTTCTTGTGGGCTTGGGTGAATATAATGCATCTTTGATGCTCAATCTTGTGTTATTTTGTAACATAATTTTAGCTTTTCAGAGCCTTTAATCATGTCTCCTGGACTTGATATTGTAGTGACATTAGATTTAGTAGTGTCAAATACTAAAAGTATTTTTTTTTAAAGAATTGTGTGCATTATTACACTGTCTACTATACATAAATCTTCATAATGAAAAGTCATATCATTATTCAAAATATGATCAAAGTTTATTATTTAACTTGAGCCAAACTGATAATGTTTATTGTAAACATAATAAAATAAATATTTTAATACAAATAAAAACTATTAATCATTTCTAATGATTCCGCCACTAAGCATGTTTTCTATCTTATCTGAGGCATGAAAAGTAGAGAATGTTTTCTCTAACATTTGGTCTTCTGTGATATCTTTACCACATAATTTTAGTTGTGAGGTAAAAAAAAAAGAGTTATAATCACAAATCAATTTAAATCTTGCAACCTCAAGTGCAACAAATCATAACAAGTTTGAGGAAGTATGATAAATTTTAAGTGGTCATATCTTTGATTTAGATTTTTCCACATATTATTTCCTTCTTTAATGGTCTCTTAAGGATTCATAGCTTCCAGATAAATCTCAACATCAATGTTTCATGACAAATAATTATTTTTAAAGATATAAAGAACAATAAATTAAAGTTTTGTAAGATTTGACATTATCTTTATCTCTAAAAATAAGAAATAACTTATGAAATAAAATCATGAAGATAAAATAAAAGAAACCAATCCTTTAAAACTGTTATTTATTTAGCTTTAAAAATACTAGTTCTCCAAGAACTGTATTTAATTTATTTAATTCTTTAGAAACTTATAATAATAGTTCTTCAGGAACTATTTTTAATTTATTTAATTCTTCAGGAAAATCATTCCTTTAAGATTGTTATTTGTTTAGCTTTAGAAATACTAGTATGTTAGGAATTGTTTTTAATTTATTTAATTCTTCTAGAAAATCAGTCCTTTAAGATTGTTATTTGTTTAGCTTTAGAAATATTAGTTCGTCATGAACTATATTTAACTTATTTAATTCTGTAGGAACTTGTGATACTAGTTTTTAAGGAGCTATTTTAATTTATTTAATTCTTTATGAACTTGTAATACTCGTTCTTCATGAACTATAAATCTCTTTCTATGAATAAAAGTGAGAAAATTTGCCAAAAATAAATTATAATAATAAAAAACAAAATATTAAAATTGATATAAGCCACATAATAATCGTGCTGATAACGTGTTATAAAAATAAAAAAATAATTAACATATAAAAATATACACATCAAAATATAATCAAAAGAGACAAGAGAGAAATATCTTTCTTATTATAACGTGTTATAAAAAGAAAATAAAATAACACATAAAAACATAGACATCAAAATTTAATCAAAAGAGACAAGAGAGAAATACCTTTCTTATTATAACGTTTTATAAAAAGAAAAAAAAATAACATATAAAAACATAGACATCAAAATTTAATCAAAAGAGTCAAGAGAGAAATACATTTCTTATTATAACGTGTTATAAAAAGAAAAAATAATAACATATAAAAATATAGACATCAAAATTTAATCAAAAGAGACAAGAGACAAATATCTTTCTTATTATAAATTCTTTTATTTTTCCAAAGTACTAAGAATACAAGATAAGTGGTCTATTAATAGGAGAAAGAAATAAACTCAATGTTCATGGAAATCCAAGAGACTAAACTCAAGATTCATGGACATTCAATACATATAAGTATGAATTTATAACATATATGAATGAAAATAAAACACGGAAAATTTGAATGAAAAACTCAAACCAATGAAATTTTATCATATGTTCTTAAAAACAAAATGGGAATGTATTTGAAAATTAGATAGTTTCCCATACGAATCCACATGATAGTTTTTGAAATATATTCTTTTGTAGTTTTTCTTACAGCTAAAATTGGTGTTTTATGGAAAAAACTATTTAAATTTTGAAGGAAATGTTATTTTTTTCTAGAAGAATTTTAAAGGAAAAATGGTTCTTTGTTATCCATGCATTTTTTTTAACTAAATCATATCTTTTTTATTAGTAGTATTGTTTTTAGTAAAAATGATATGAAGTTAGAATATTATTTTATAAAAATTTCTATAATAATAAGTAGGTAAGAATGTATCTCTTTAATATAAACTTTATTTGTTTATTCTTGCATTACCTTTTTTGTTTAAATGTAAACATAGTTTTTTAACAATGATATTTTCAACAAAAAAAAAAAAAAGCATATCATGAATAAAAAGAAAGTTTAAATAAAACAATGTTAATACTTATTTCTCAATATTGTATGGGCAATTAACAAAATTAATAATCAATATAAAATATTATGTAAAAAATAAAATAGAAAAATAAAATTATTAAATACATTTTATCATATTTGTTTTCATAAAAAAGTTTGCATATTAGATTTATTTAAAATAATTAAATGAAAATAATTACTAATATTTTAAAGAAAAGATGTAATTTTATTTGAAAACTATGACAAAATTAAATGATATTTAAGTGAATAAGATTTTAAATTTAATTTATTTATTAATAGTAAATTTTATTCAAAATCCAAGGAAAACAACAAACTAAAAAAATCAAAGTAAAATATAAAAGTAGCCAAATGCATGAGCTTGGAAAGGGAGGGCAGACACCTATCCTAATACAAAGAAGCCTAAACGGCCATAAAATGTCACCTTTGTTTTTAATACTAAAAAGAAGGCAAAGTTTTTCTCCAATCCGTCTAAAATTGACACTCGATTCATTGTTTAATTACTTTAATAAACATGTTTCTAGCATCAAACTATCCATTCAAATAATTAAATGCCCTAACCTATTTTTTCCACAATATATAACAACTCACAATCCATTCTATTACATGTCAAAACCTTAAATTAAGCTTGGATTAGACTTCCTTACCTCTTAAACACAAAACCATAAGTAGAATATAACAAGAATAACAAATTTTCTTAATACAGTCTAAGAAAGGGTTGAGCAAAGGAAATAAGATTTTAGTGTAATTGTGCCTACTATTTTATTTAGATTAACAAATATAATTCTCAATCCGGTCATTGCATGAGGATGGTAATTACTCAGAATTTCCTTGAATATTATTCCATGTTGGGGTAAAATTGCAATTCAACCAGAGTGCAGAAAACATTAACTTTAGTTTTATTATGTTGCATTAACTTTAGTTCATATGTCAAATTTCTTATTTTTATTATTTCTTCATGTTTAGGATTAATTAATACTTGATTTTTAGTTATGATCCAAAACTTGTTTGGATTACTGTTTTGAGCTTATAAAGGGTTTATGTCAATTTTGTGAATGAGACAATTTAGTTGAGAAAGGTATTTCATTAGGGTTATTATTCTTTAAGATTATTTATACTCTTTGTAAACCTAAAATTCAACAGTTAATGAATAGTTTTATTCTGAATTTTTAGCTAAACCAATATATCAAAGATTAATTAGCTATGTGATATCATTCATTTTAATTTCAATAGTGATGGGATCTTGAAATAGATTTTCATTATATTACATTTCTATAAGACCTTTTTTGACACTTTAAGATTAGATTTCAATCTCAATTATAAATTGCATGACCATCTGATCACAATGTTCATATCAATGGGAATCATAGCACTATTGATATTTGGTTTAAGTTTGAAATGTAATATTTTGATGTCAGGCAATTTTAGAGTTTGAAACTCAGTATTTATGGTATCAAACTATTTAGTCACTTTAACCAATTACTAGTTTTGTAGCCTAAGTTCTTTTTTTTTATATATAACAAAAGAAGATGTCACTAAATTAAAAATTTAAAGTATAAAATATGAAACACTTGTAAAATATATAGTTGGTGATATATTCAGCTCGCAATCCATGGTATAAGCTCCTGATAACCCTATAAAATTCAAATTAAATTAATTCTAATTAACTAAATATTGAAGCTCTAAAAAGAAACAAATATCTAATTAATATAAAAACAAAAAAATAACTCATGCAAACCTATATTGATGGCCCATGTATATTATAGCTTGGACCAAATTATTTTATATAAACAAAAAAGATGCTCAAGTGGTGCTAATATTTTTAAAGAAAAAAGTAAAATCCAAAACTCTAGTCCTTAAACTAAGTGAATCCATTAAGTTGAGTTATTTTAATAATATAAAATTATTTTTGACAGAACAATAAATAAATAAATAAATAATTGAGATAGCTTGAGTTATATTTAAAATTAATGAAAAAAATATAGAAAAAAATGGTGCTCAATTCTCAAACAAATCAAATATTGAAATATAAAACTGAGAAAACAAACTTAAAAAAAAAACAAGTTTTTGCCTCTCACTAAGCTACAAGTTTGATATTTTTTACCTAACCCTTTTAAAAAATAGAGATAGTGATATTGAACTATATATGTTTTAAAAGAAATATTGAGCAACTAATTTAATTAATTTTAAAAAAACTTTTTTTAAAAGCTACATCTAAAAAAGAAAAATGAGAAACAATAAAAAACTTGAGATAACCTAAGTTATTTTTTAAAATTAATGAGAAACCCTATATAAGGTAGAAAGAAAAATTAGAGAGTCCAATATTCAATTAAATCAAATGCATAACTCGTTAAACCTTAACCTAATCAAGAAACTCAATTTAATATTGAAAAATAAAATAAAAAATATCAATTTTAAAATAATTATCAATGTAAAAAATAACAATCAAAAGAATAAGAATATAATATGATATATAAATACAATGAATGAAGCTAAAATCATAAAAAAAAATCAATCTAAAAAATTATCCCAAATAAAAACCAAATATGAAATAAAAAAATAGAGGATGAAATAAGAAAAATAGCAATAAAAAAAGGGATCAAATTCGTAGGAAAAACAAATTGAAAGGTTGTTTTGAAATATTACAAGACTAGAAAAAAAAAAAAACAAGGATAGGAAAGAAAAGGAGAAAAAAAGAAGAAGAAAATCAACCGCCACACCAATCCGGTGCTTCTACATCAGTTACATAAACATAACTCGCATAGAAAGCAGACATTAATTAGGCATGACATCACTGAAATAACATGGATCACCATCCATCATCGCATTGCTCAGGCTCTCTGCAAAGACAATTCACAGGTATATTTTCTTTCCACATCACATCTAAAAAGTTTTTCACAAGAGAACTCAATCACGCCCTCCCATAAATCAATTCTCTATACAAATAATGTAAGAATCCAAATTCCGCAAAACCTTCATATGCATTTTTGCAACATCAAATGTACACATTATGTAGAGCTTGAATCCAAACCTTCGATAGCATTGACAGGTTGTCTGTCTCATATCAAGCCCTTCCAGCTCCAGCATTACCCCGTTGGTTTCTGAAGTAGCTAAGAAGGGCCTGTGCCTGCAAGCAACCAAAAACTCTTTATCATAAACTTGCAGAAAAGAGATGAATGTAGAATAGCATCTTCACTCCTGTACCTTTTCCTTAGCCCGTGAAGTGCCAGATTGAGACAATACCACTAATGGCGGGACAGCACCTTCTTGGAGCACCATGTGGCAAAACCTACTACTAGTCGTGCAAAGCTGCAAGAGCGCGGCGGCTGCATTTTCCTTCCCTCTTGTAGAACCCAACTCAACGACCTCAACCATAACAGGGATCCCACCCCCGTTACCAATGGCATTCCTTCCCTCAGGAATTGTCGCGAGATTTGCCAAAACAGCAACTGCCTTATCAACCATCCCAGCTGCCGGGTCCATCAAGTCCACAAGATGTTTAACAGCACCAGCTTCTATAATTCGGGCCTTGTTTTCATGAAATATTGACAAATTAAACAAAGCTGTGGCTGCATCCTTCTTCCCCCTGGGAGTCCCATTCCCCAGTAAATCAACAAGTGGTTTAATTGCCCCAGACCTCCCAATTCTGACCTTGTTATCCTCAATCACAGAGAGGCTAAAGAGAGTGGCAGCTGCGTTCTCTTTAGCCTCGGGGCTTCCTGTTTCAAGGACATGAATCAGGGGCTCAATAGCATCTGCATTTGCAATTGCTGCTTTGTTATTATCATTTATTGATAAGTTAAGAAGTGCTGTGACAGCATTTTCCTGAATCTTTAAGTCTGTAGAGCAGAGTAAGTTAACCAACAAGCTAATGGCCCCACAATTTGCTATAACAATCCGGTTTTCCATGTTGTGCTTAGCAAGTAGCCTCAGTTTAGCTATTGCGTCTCTTTGAATATCAATTGAAGTGCTCCTCATGTCCTCAACCAGTTTCCGAACTTCCATTTCAATGCCAGCAAGATCAGCTCTTGTTTCAATAGCCGGAGAAGAAACTATTCTTGGCAAAAGTCTATCAGAAGGCCGGCGCCAACCTGTTTGGCTTCGAGTCCGTGTATCAACCAAAAAGGATGGGTACTCAGGTTCTCTGTGTGGGGTGTTCAAGGTAGATGATGCCTGTGGCTCTGGCTTCACCTCCCCAGAAGTATCACTGCTGTAGGAGGTCAAATGGTTTGAGAACTCTGTTGATTCATTGGCATCGCCTGATGCTCCTTGAGGAAAAGCTGCATGAGCAAGTGCACTAGAGGATGATGCACTTCTATTGTGGTTCTGAGATAGCAGACCATCAGCTCTACTAGAAGTTGAAACTTCTTTTCTAGATGGTGATGAAGACCGGTGGCCAACTGAATCCAAATACATCTCTTCTGAGTTACCTGACCCTTCTTCAGAACTCAGTAATATTCTTGCAATATCCAAACCCTGGCCATTTTCAACTGCAACTGACAAGGAACCCTCAGAAGCAGAACGGGGATGCAGTGGAGAACTTCCCACACTATGGATTCCACTGGAAGAGATCATGCTCCTACCAGGTGAACCAGTGGACTGATTTGACTCAGAAGACAATGGTTGGTTTTCCCTTGAATGAGGAAGAACATCTGAATCCCTGGATGTAATGGACTCTACGTGCACAAGCAGTGGTGAGGGCTGGTTGCAGCTCATGGGCTTTATGGGATCAGGAAGCTTCACATTATTTGACTCGCACCAATTTGCAATCAATGCCTTAACAGTGTAATTAGGTATGAGATTTGTGTGAGCCAGAGTCGAACGTGTCTTGGGACACACAGTGAGACCAAGTTCAATCCAATTTTTAATGAATGCCCGCTCATAAGTTTGCCCTGATGCCACAATTACTGGATCTGTCATCAACTCAAGAGAGAGAGGACAACAAAAATCAGCAGGTATTGGGACTGGGCTAGATGTCTGTGACTGATTTATCAGAACAAGGTGTTCATGTATGTGGGTCACAAGGACAATCATTCGATCAATAAACTCAGCTTCTGCAGTGTTCTCAGCTTGCTCAGCATTCTCCTTAACCTTCTCTAGGGCCACTGCTTCAATCAAAATCTCCTGATTGGACCTTAAGCATAGGCTGTCTGCAATTTTCACCAGGATCTCTGAGCTGGGTCCAACACCCTTCTCTTGGTCACTTTCAGCTTCTTGAATGATAGATGATGTTTGCTCATATACAGAATGCTTCATTTTCTGTATGCAGTTCTGCAATCAGACATTTAATTGTGAGGCATCATAGAAGGTATAGTTCATAGTTTATTGAGGTGTATGCTCTTTCTATAAACAATATAACTACATGCTTAAAACAAGATTTTGTGTACAAACACCTCAAGAGAAGAGGAACTTAATTCATCTGGGAGATGTTGATGGGAAGACTTCAATAGCTGAAAACTATCCAGGCCAAGATTACGAATCTTCAATGTTAATGATTCAATTTGCAGAACCTAGACACCATGTACAAGAGAGGATTAGCCAAAACAAACCAGTCCCTTTTTAAGAAGGTAGCAAACATTTGGCATTATCTTTTTGTTCCATTTTTCAGTAAGTAGCTCTATACATTATGCACAAGTAATGACAAACATAAAGAAGATAACAGTTCATAATGAAAACTAAATGAAGGCATGTAATTCAAGATTTCAACTTTTATTGTTCTATGAATGAATATCATAAATTAAATGCCTTCATTCAACTTCAAGAAACAAAGTATGAAGAAATAACAGTAAGAATGAAGATGGGGACAATGACAGTAACGATAACAATTCCCAAGCTTCAACTAATCAAGTTTCACAGAAGGATGCTTCCAGAAACTTCATAGGTATAGAGATCTAAAAACAAAGAAAACCTGTTCAAGGCACTGTTGGCTTCATTATTTGCAAATTTAAGCTTTCTCCAACCCAGCCCCCAGCACATTTATTTATTTACCAGCATTTGCAGTTGTTGCATTTCAGTTCCAGAGAAAAAAATAGCTTGTATATAAATGGAAATTACCGTCACAGGAAATCAAATAAATGCAGTGAACAGATGAACTAGACTGGCACCACCAGCACTGCATCTGTCACTGTTAAATCAACAACGTAGCATCTTGTTTTCAATAACCATTCATGTTACATTCCCATCTTTTGTCACTAATGGCAAGTTGGTAATAGCAATATAAACAAAGGGATTCAATATCCTTACATAAGCTAACAGCATATGAAAAAGTCAAACAGGAACTAATCATGAGGAAGCTAAACCAAGGTAAGCTTTGATATACCAACCTGGAAATCTATGAGTAGAACAAACATGCCACCTATAATCACAAAGATATAGTTGAAAACTTACAGAATAAACTTTGCTTGACAATGGTTGCCAGCTCTCAAATATCTCCCTCAATTCATCAACAGATCGAATTAATTCTAGAAAAAACTTATTAAGCACTTCATCAGAAGCTACTTCAGAATCAACAATGGCATCAAGTATTGGCTTCAACAACTTGATTATCTCTTCAGACTTCTGGTAGTACTTCTGAACTGGATCAGAACTGATGTTGTCATCTTTTGATATATGTAAAAAGGTAGAGATGGTTTTGAGAAGCACTTCTAACAATGATATCTCCATTACACCTACATTTCCGGTAAAAGGAATGAACCATCAATTAACTAGCAAACCATTACAGTTGAGACTCTTTAGAGCTAAACATTGAGTTCAATTAGAACTAATAAAAAACACTGATTGTGCTACATGTGCAAAGGTAACTGATAACTGTTAACTAGAATTTTCAAAGGTAACTGTTAACTAATGATTCATTCTCAGCATGTTATCACATATCAAGAATCATTACATTAGGAAGTCAATCCAAACATCTGAAGATGCAATAAAATCAAACAAAGTAGAGATGGCCAGCAAAATTCTTTAAGATGGAGCAAAGGATCTAAATCATATGATCCCCATGCAAGGTCTTGCACTCCGAGGCCTAGCAAAGTCATATAGATATTGTAAAGGAAACTTATCCAAAAAACCCACGAACAGAGCAAGAGAAAAAAAATCTGCCACAATCTTTGAAGCAGGTTATCACTCTGGTAGTAACGAAGAAAGCAGTATCAATCTGTCTCATCATAAATCAACTGGCTATTAGGAAACTCTTTCTTAGTTGCTAAATATTTAGAAGTGGTTTACTTGATCAGAAAAATGAAAGAAAAGATGTCAGATTGTAGAGTGACTGCTTAATGCAAGTCTACAACTAATGAATGTCAATAAGCAATACAGAGATTGTATCAAAGAATAAAAGGCAAATATCATACCAAACTAACCAAGATAAACAATGATAATGTGAATAGAGTGCCACAAAGAAAGGGTTATAGAAGACATTGTTGTACAAATGGTATTCAATTTACGAAGTAATTGTGCACCCACAAGCCACAATTCCAACAAAGAGAGAAAATTGATGTCAACACAAAACTTGACAGAATCATTGCTCAATGAAGCATTCAGCCAAATGACAAAATTATGTTTACATGATTCCTCGTACACTAGTTAGCTATATCAAAACTCAACACTTCTTTTGCCACTTTCATTAAGGTGCTTCTTGGAACAAAACACAGGATGGAAACAAACTTACTAATGTTTATCATTGTAGGATACTAGCATTATAAGCCCTACAACTTTTCGATCTTGTCTACTAGGGTCCTAATACTTTATTTTGTTACAATTGTCAAAATAGCTCAAAGGATTGTCTGAATTTGTCTATTCTTAGTCTTTGATTTCTGAATGTTTATATAGAATGTACAAGAGAACTATCTATGGAAAGTAAATCAGAGTCCATGATTCTAGTCCTATACATGTAAACCAAAATCTGACACATAATGATGCTTATCTATACAGAATAGGAAATGTAGAAATAGGAAACAATCTGCACAATAGGAAGATAGCCAGCTGTCCACATTGACAACAATTGCCAATTTTGTATCAATGTATTTCCTAAATGGGATGTCAGCTAACTCCAAGTTGCCTGACTGCAAAATTACTAATGTCATCACTAATCTAGCATGCAAATCAGTTAGATGTGTTATAACACAAAGTCAGCTAATGGCATTGCATCGTCTGTCATCTGATCTCGAAAAAGAAAAACTGGAATTGCATATCTCTCATTCTAAATTCCCCAGAATGCTTCCCAATGTCAACCCAAGTATCACCATTTGTCCATGTCCCTGATAAAAGCCTAACACCTTACCTAATTTTAAATTCCAACCTCCAACTACAGCTTCTAAAGAAACCATACTCCTGTCAAACATAGTGGCAATGTGCATCCCATGGCATTATTGCCTACTACAATTTCTAAGAACCAACCAAATGTTGATCCTGAGATTAACATTGTAGCAATTAACTATACTAATCCAAATCCAAATAAGATAAAAACAATCACAAAAATCTAATTGAACCTTGCAATTAAAAATTATCTTGGCCCATATAATCGACAGAAAGGTTAATTATCTTTACTTCATTGCTTTAAGTTCAGAAGCTCTGGTATGTGGTGTGAGTAAATTTGATCAGATTGTAGTGTTTCCTTGAAGATAGTCAAAGATAGGACCATGGTGGCACTCATTGTTAAAAACATTTTATGGTTGCAATGGTGCCAAAGGAGGATGGTTTGTCGTGGGACCGATGTCAAGGATGATTATAAGAGTTGATGGACTTGTACCATGGAAAGGAAATAATAGAAAAGGCAAAAAAAAATAAAGGGGCCTATGGATGTTTATCAAGAGAATGGTTCTTCCATTGGAGGCCTTGCTGGGATGGTAGAGGTATTGAAGGTGGAAATTCTCAAGTTTCTAGATATGCAAACGTGCAAGAATCATTTTAGTTTTGATTTTATATCTTGGTCTCTCTCCCTATTAATGTGAAAGTGATTATGTGTCTATACATTTAACCTATGCACTTGCCATACCAATAATGGCATGAGCAATTAATTGCCAAGTCAGTTAGGAGTTAACAGATATTGCATTTAAGATTGCACTAATAAAATCACATTTAATAGTTGAAAACTAATAGACTTAGGCACAAATAATAAAATTAAGAGGTTTTAGGATTCTAACACAGTTCTCCCTTATTTATCCTATTCACAGAACAAGATTGGCATAAATGAAACGAGAAGCAACTGTACCTTTTTTCCCCCCACAAACTTGTCACTTCAACTACCCATTTAATATTTCATTATTTCGACATCCAAGATAAACTTATGAATTGTCTGAAAATATTTAAAGTTTGGAGAAGAAATACACACATACAGGGATATATATAAACCTCAATAATCATGGTTCCTAGCCAAGGTGACCATGTTGTCATCCTTACAGCAAGTAATAAATGCCAATATTGTTGTGAGTGGAATATGAACAATATATATTGATTATTGCACTCAAATTCTAAGCAAGGACCAATGGTCTAAGGCAATGATATAATCCAACTTGCCAAAAGACTGCTAGTTAGAGACTTGAGAGCAACCATTTTATACAATATTATCAAAAAGGACTTTCAAGGTTACTTCAGAAAAAACACAATTCAGCAGGACCACAACTTGATCGTTTCCTTTTATTCTCTTTCAACTATCTTATTTTCTTTCTTAGAACTCTTTCACAACTAATCTATGTCATCAACGATAACACACGCAAATAAAGACATGTTTTTTACTTTTGATTGCCAGTTTTAAACTCGTGTTTACCACAATCACCATTTTCTAGATGGATCATTTCTAAGTATACAGTGTATGTTTGTTGATGATATTAAAGATAGGAACTTTCATGCAACTTCAAATATGCATGACAATTAATATATTTTGTCACCTATGATGAAAAAGGAAATTTCTCACTTACCCTCTCTTAAAGGTTTCCCACATATTTACTTGCATGCACTCCTATTCCCCTCAAATAGGATCTGAATTGATTCGCACAACCCCAATCTCAAACTAAATTTAAACATACTATTTTCAAAACCCAAAAAGAGACCAAATATCCATAGGTTGACATTACTCCAACATAATGCAAGGGAATTTATGGGAGAAGAGAAGTGAAATTCAAATTCTAGAATTCATAATAACAAGGTAGCATAAGAAGCCTAGCCTGTACCCATCGATCAGCCAAACAAGGAAGTTAGACTCGATTTGAGTAGAATGCTTCAAAATATTTATTAATATTTTTTTTATATATATTTCTAATAAGTGGAGTCTTGTGCAATCTTCATTTTATATTGGAGGTTTTTTGTTAGACAGGGATAATATTCATTTAATAAAACATAATTGATAAATATACATCACTTATTCTTAAGGCTTTTTATTAAGGGAATGCCTTGGACCAATGTCCAAATAGCTCTTAGCTTAAACCATCTCTAGGTTATATTGGATGATGACTAATGTTAATGATAAATAAAACACTGTTTATTTTTTAGCTCTTAGAACGCTCAATACATAACTCTTACACGTACATTAGATGCACTTTGCTTTTCACCACTTTTTTTTTTAACGTTATCATCAAATCTTGCTCCAACTCTTTTTTTGTATAGCTGGTACATGATTATAAAAATCTCCGGTGGCATCGCGTGGGCAACATATCTAGTTGATTCTAAACAAAGACCAAAACCACCAAGTCTGATAACCCCCCCCCCCCTTCCCCCCCTTCAGCCCCAACCCTCTTCTCTTTCCCTGTCCATTTCCATGTTAGAAAATAATATAAATCATATCATGAAGCCTCACCTAACAGCTTAAACTTAAGAGTGAGATGGTTTTTTGACATGGTATCAAAGTTTTGTTGACTAGCAGTCACGAGTTCAAATCTCACTACCCTCATTCTAATTGATAAAAATCAAGCACACAAGGTACTGTGAACCTGTGTGCAAGTTTCAAGCCCAAAAGACTTTCACTTGAGGGGTGTGTGTACAAAATAATATAACTCATACCTTGCGGCCTCACCTAACAGCTTAAACTTTTAGGTGAAATGATTCCTTGACATTCCACTCCATAAATATCCACCGCTTTTGATGAAAGAGTTTTTGTGAAGAATTGTGGGTGGACTTCAATTGTTGCTTCTGTTGACCAAATGGTTAGGAAATAGGCTACGCAAACTCCAATTATGCCATCGTCATGGACAACATTACATTTTGGTTGTGGTGAAGAGGAGAAATGAATTGGGGTTGTTTTGGTTTTTAAAAAAAGAAGTTTTGAATAAGTGAAGAGATATTGAAGGTTGATTGTAATGGAAATGATGTTACCATTGTAGCTGTGTGCTTCTTATAGTTAGAAATTGTAGAAGCTTCCTTCAGAGTTGACACTTGTATTATAGTAATAAAAAAAAATGTTTGATTCTTTTCCTTAACCCTAAGAAAATTCCCCAAGTGTGATTTTCTTATGATTTGAAATTGAAATCTTTAATATATTTTTTTTTTACTATTAAATAAATAAATTCATCCAGATCTTTACGATAGACCTTATTGTTCCTCTAACTCAAAAAGCTAATGTGGACTGCAGAGGAACAGCGTGGATATGCAATATGCGGCAAATTCTTAAAGTTTTTTAGTTTATGTTTTTGTTTCCTGCAATCTAATAATTTTATGTTTCTAACTTAAACTTTATTTTCAAATTACTAGAATTCATAATATCAAGGTAGCATAAGAAGCTTAGTACCCATCAATCAACCAAACAGGGAAGTTAGACCCGATTTGATTAGAATGCTCCAAAAATTTCAAAAGCTCCTACTGCACCTAAAATCAAATAACATGGCGCATACTCAATTCAACCCCACTTTCTAACTTAATCATTCGAAGACCATAACAGCTAAAATTCCCCTTTTCCTATAACTAAAACACACCTCCTGCATTTCAAGCTTCCACAAGCATAGCTTTAAGCCCAGATTGAAGCTTTGCTAACACTTCCCATCCATTTAGTCCCCAATTATAGCACTGGTCCAAAACGTTCCCATGTTTAAGTTGCTAATTTTTTTATACTAAAAGCTTTCGCATCCTAAAGCGTTTCAAATGAATACAAAATGAAGATGGCATGGAATCACAGAAGTAATCATCTGAGCTTGAAAGAAAGAACTGCAGTGGGTCAAAATAGTCAAAACTCTAAAAACAGAGACCAGAGATGGAGGAAGCTTAGGCCTTGGTAGTCTAATTGGAAACCCTAAAAAACAAACATTTGACGAATTGAGCAGCAGAAGCAGTTGGATTATGTTGAGGAATTAAAGATAAAGAGAAATAGATCATCAAATAAAAGGAGAATATCTTTACCTGTCTGTTGAATGCAGCCAAAGCGAGAATGAAACGCCCAATTATATTTCTGCTATTCTCATCACCACCATCATCACTATCGTCGTAGATTGAGAGAGGTTTTCTTGTTTTTTTATTTACTCACATTATTTTTGAAAAGAAAAGGAAAAATCAGCAAAAGATTTTCTTTCCTTCGCTTGGTCTCCGTCTTTGCAATGCTATGCTGGCTTTTTGTTCTTGTTGATTTCTGTTTATATACTGGTCAACTTACCCGCCGAGGGCCTGTATTAAAATTTAACTTGTAACACAATAATAAAATAAAATACACGGTGCTGTTAATCTTTTTAACAGCCATAAATATTTTAATTATAAAATGGCCCATGTACATTTTTAGTAAAGAAATATTGTTAATTGCATGTTGCTATAAATCTTTAAAAATATTTTTAATCATAATTAAAATCTGAAATGACAAAACAGATAGAAACATATTATTTTCTATTTGAATAGATGTTAATATTTTCTTAACAAAAATTATAATTTATATTTTATTAAAATATAATAATAATAATATGTTACTATAATCCATCATTTATTAAATAAAAATTAATAAACAATAAAAATAAAAACATGTCTCCTGAATTTTTTCAAAAAACAAATTGCATAATAATTTTTAAAAAGGAAAAGAAAATAGATGATAATATCAAAATAAATAAATAAGTTTTCTCCTTATAATACTTTTTGAAACAACAATTATTAAACTGTATGATAGTTTTTATGTAAATGTATTAAATATACAAGAATAATATTGGGACATTGTTTTAAAATACTTTTGGCAATATTATCTTACCCTACTAGGTAAATTTTGAAATCATATATTGTGAATTCTTACTTAGTTCAAGTTTCATACTAAAACTAGTCTAAATTGTCTTATAGGATATGATTGATTGAAAAAAGTCAAAACACAGCTCGATCAAACTATTTAAAACTTAGTTTGATCTTAAAAATAAAGTCATTGTCATTTTAGTGCTTTTTTAGTAGTGAGATGACAACGTGTACGAATTAGCTTGGGTCAAGAAGATTAATTCATTAAACTCATAATCCAAGTCATCAAGTTAGTTCTTTAATAATTTAATTTTTTTGGTAGTATTGTATTTAATTAGATTTCAATAAAAATATACATTCTCGGTAAAATAAACAAATGATATTTAAAGAAAAAAGAAACAAATCATGGAGGGTGGTAAGAAAAAAAGTTCGTTGATATTAAAAAAATGTTATAATCTCATTAGAAAACAAAGTAAAGATTGAACTATATTTAATAAAATAAATTATGAATATATTTTAGCATTTGATAAATTAATCGAAGACTTATTGGATTGAGATCTTGTTTTGCCTTGGGTTTCAAATTAATACAGGTTTGAGTTGATTATGTATGATTGGTTGATTAAACAAGTTGAAGTGCAGCTTGGTTGTCTCAACAAAATCTCAGTTAAATGTAAAAAAAACAAGCAAATGTCGTTTCAATACTTTAAAAAATTATCAAGAAGATAATGTTTTGGATTAATTTAGGTTAAGCTACCACTCATTTGGCTTAAATCATAAACTTAGGTGGGTTTGAAAACTTCATTTTGAGATTATTTTTTTATTTAATTACATCATAATAAAAATAAACATGCACAAGATAACAAAAAATATATATTTTAAGAAAAAACAAAAAAATCTTGAAGGGTTATGAAAAAGAATGTTTGTTAATATATAAAAGAAAGTATAATAATAGTTGAAAACAAAATAAAATAAAATAGTATTTTAATAAATAAATTCCCAATTAAATCTTTTAATTAATCTATTTTAATAAATTTAATTTATAATTATATAAAAACATATAAAAAGATGAAAACAAGTTAGGTTGTTGGGGCTTAATAGGCTAGCTAGCTAGCTTGGTCTATAAAGAAGGCTAAACACTCATCTAGACCTCTTATATATTATTTTTCTATCATCATATGCCCAATTAATTAAAACAAAACATATATTAGCAACTCATATCATCTAGTAGTTGATTTTTCATCCATAAAATGTGCTTGAAAGTTGGGTCATATCTCAAATATCTAAGAAAAACATTTCAATCTTTTTTTCCAATTAAAAACATCTAAAAAAAAAATTATGAAGACATCAATAAACTTGTTTTAGGTTTAAAATTAACATATAATTGATTACAAATATTAACACAAATTAAAAAAAATATCTAGCCTTGATTTATTTTTTATAGCAATATAAAAAATTTAAACACCTAAATAGAATTTCTTTCATTTAATAAACCTATCAACTCAGTTGTGTCAATACCTATTTTCTTTTGTTTCCAAAATATTACTAAATAACAACTTTCCTTTTCTTTCATACTTCTTAGCAACTCTTTCCTTTATCAAACAAGGAGATTTAAGTGTGAATAATATTAGTTTTTTAACGAAACTATAACCCAAATACTAAAGGGAATTTGGAAGAATAAAGCGAAATTAGGTGGACTAAAAAGGATTTTTCCACCTAAACTTGAGACTGACAACATGATTTTCTCTTATTTTACAATACACTCCTTCGTCTTTTAATTATATCCTTCCATTGAAAATTAAGACCACATATCATTATCTAGGACTCTAATCAAGTATAAGAATTGGAAGAAAAAAACCCCTTCAAATCCATAGAACATAGAAACTAGATTAGTGGACATCGCGACACCACGGGCCAAACCAATTTGTTTTAACATGACAAAATTTAGGAGATGATCATATTTTTAAAGAAGTAAAATAAATTTCATAATTAGATTAAATTTTAATCAATTTGACAATACGATAAAAACTTAGGCAACAATAACAAAAAAATATGAAAAAATAATGTCTTAGACAAAACTAGGTTAACACACAAAATCTATGGCTTGAACATGAGATATATCAAGATTATGTGTTTGTTGAGAGTTATACATCATGAGTTTGGAATAATTTATTGGAAAAAAATGAAAATAGATAAACATACTATTGCAAAAATTGAGACACAAATATAGATCAAGATATTTAATAGCATAACATCAATCGTTTGCTCGATTGTGTTTAATGAGTTTTTTTTTTATTAAAATGAATTTGTAATAGAAATTGAGAAGCAAAAAAAATATTGAATAAGATAAAGGGGAAAACAAATACTACGTTATATTGTGTGTGTGTGTGTGTGTGTGTGTATATATATATATATTATAAAACATTAATATTTTTTATTTTTAGCAAAAACTTAATTTATTATTATATATATATATATGTATAATTATAGATGAATCATATTGACCTCCTAAAGAATTAAAGACACTAATAATTAAAAATTAATTGTTGTTTAAAAATGTAATAAATAAACCAAAAAAAATACATAAGAGGGTATTAATTAAAAAACAAACTTAAAAATTAGTGAAAAAAAGACAAACAACACATACCTTGTTATGAAAAATAACATGTCATTTGTCACCCTAAATTCTTGTCATCACTGTGGTGGCTAGAAAATCGATCCTACTTGTTTTTGTATCAATTAATTTTTTTGTTTTTAAATTATTTTCAAGTAATAATATCAAAAAATACTTAAAAAAATTATTTTAATAAATTTTTAAATAAAAAACATTTTAAAAAATAAATTCAATGACACTTTTACTTGTATAATTTTACGTGATGCATGATTCCTAGGCACCCAAAGAACCACCAGAATCTGCTTCGTTACTCCTTTTTAAATTCCCAAACGACCTGGTCGCTCTGGTCTTTGCAAAGTCCAATTATTTATCCTTTGACCCGCTCGGTCCGTAACGCGTTCAGCACCAAGTTGTGGAATAATTAGCCACGCTTGAATCTTGCATGTTTCTCTCTCTCTCTCTCTCTGTATATATATATATATATATATATATATATATATATATATATATATATATATAATAGCTTCAAAGCTAGAAATAAAAGTAAACCGCAACAAGGTCTGATTAACTTTTGTTTGTGAAAAATTTTGAAAAAAAATTTTTTTATTTTTTATTTTAAATTAAAAAAATTTAAGTATTTTTAGATTATTTTGATGTGTTATGTTAAAAATAATTTTTTAAAAAAAAATTATTTAATGCATTTATAAACAAAAAACACTTTAAAAAAACAATCATAACTACACTCCAAAACATTCAGACAATAAGTATTAACGATGGACAAAATCTTGATCATTATGGTCGCTAGGGTACAGAATTTACAGCTTCTCCGACCGAGTCAAAAATAAATGCATTGACCATCGAGAAGCCTACAACGACTGTAGGTTTTGCTCCGAAACCACTGCATAAACTTGTCTTTATGCATTTAATGTATGTTGTCACTGTCTCCAAAAAAACCATATTCCAAGAGTTGATAATCCAAAACTAAATGCAACAACAAAGGCTACTTGTATGATTATAAATGATGAAAGTTACTTCAAACCAGGTTGTTAATACTGGTTTGGTTATTATTCTGATTTTTTTATTGATATAAAACATTTTGGTTTGGAAGCATTTCAGCGTGCTATTTCGAGATTATATTGTTCATATATAATTAATTATACCACAAGTTAGAATTGTTTGATTGATTTTTTTTTCTTATAGAGTAAATTGCACGAGTAACTTATATACAGGGATTCGTTGAAGTTTATTATCTTTAGTAAAAACAACCTATGCTTCTGAAAGTAGTATTAATATGTTTTGTTGTATGTTAGGGATAGATATATTATTATATTTTATATGTAAGAAGGTTCTTTGTGTCAAAAGTAGAGTTAATTTCAAAGAAAAATAAATAAAATGATGAGATGGAATTGAAAAATGAAACTCAATTAAGAAAACGAAACTCAAGGAACCTGATTCATCTCATCAACCAAGAAGATAGATTGAACATTCTCTATATTTGTTCTTTCTCGTTTCACAATAGGCACAATACAGACCATGAGTAAGTTTGGAAAAAATCTAAATTATGGCTCTAAGAAAAGGCTGTTTACAACAGTTTTGTCAAACAGATTTCATCAATATAATATATTCTACTAGAAATGAGTTACAAAACGCAACTTTTGACATATGACTCGAAGACACATGATTTCTACTCATTGAGCATGACTCAGCTGGGAACAAAAACTAAATTGCGACTCAGTGAATATGTTACAGCATTGATGTCAAAATGATTTCAAAGGCATAATGTTCTGCTTTAGAACTAAACTGTGAGAAGTAACGTTTTATATAATGCCCAATTGGATATATTGTCAATTAAACCTACAAGTTCATGTATTTTACTTTATGAGGAATCTGGTGCAATAAGAAGGGAAAAAAAAGACCAACTTGCAGTGAAAATTCCAAATGCTTGAAGAGTCGAACAAGCTTATTGAAAAACAAGTTATTGAACATGTTTGAAACTAACCAGAAGAGCAATAACTACGCATGAATTCGCAGGAAAAGTCTCATTTCATCTGAAACTCGCATCATTCGAGAATGGAAAGGTACATACAAGTTCACAGAATGATTTAAAGGTCATTGATAATATTGGAGTGGCTCAGTCATACCTGGAAGATCACAATGTAGTTGGTCACTAAGAGCCATGGAAGATGACATTTCTATATTTAAGTCCATTTGAAGAACTGCCAGCCACACACCATCTACATGAAGTCTTTCCCATAACTCCGAACAATATTTGATTTTTCACGATCATACAGCACAAGAGTATTCATGACAACAATTCCAGCTGCAGAGAAATATTCACAATCCAAAGCAACTCAGTACTACCAAACTACATAAAAAAAAAAAAACATAGCGTCATATTGCCAACAGACAATGAAAGGACACGAGTTGCAGAAAGAGAGCATAATATTGTAAGTCATCAGTATTCATGTTTAGCAAAATTTGCACCATGATATGTTTGTTTATTGAGAAATATATAAACCAAGCTACTATCACCACAATGCTAAGATCACCACGACCCCAATCCCATTATGCCATCAGCATGCTTATTGTAAAGGTCACTGGTTTCCATATTTTAACAATAAAAATAGCACATTGAGGAGCATGTTCTCTTAGATTGCTAAATGATATGATGTCCACACCAAGAACGCCATTGCTAGCACTCATTTCTACATATTGTCTCTCATAACACACATTTTCCTTTTTATCTTCAAAATTGCATTCTATATCACACTTGGTAAGTGCTTGACAAAACTTTGGATCTTATATTTATATATAAACACTAAACTTTATTGGAGACAAATATTAGAGACCCGGTGAAGTTGGAATTAGAACATAACAATATAGTAGACTGGTGATGACTAGCTTATTGTATTCAGATAGCGTGTGCTACGGAGTTGATGTAATAATAATAACAATATTACAATTGAATTAGAAGGATGACGATTTGAATCAGTCGTGTCATGAGTGAGTTAGAGATGAGAAGGATCACACAATTATATTGTGATATCTGGCTCATTAATCAGAAACACAACCGACTTTATTATTTTACCTTTAAAGGACCCAATTAACAACTTTCCGATTATTTAAGAGCTGGATTGACACAAAGAAATTTCAATTGGGAATCCTTAATTTTAAGGAACAAGTTACTGCCGCTCAATGTTCTAAAGCGGAGCGGGACTTGCTGAGATGAATATAGCAGCGCGTAAAGATGCCAAATGAATAAAAACTGATGAAATTTTTAAATGGTTCGTAGAGATTATGATTTCATCGAGCAACTACAATGTTATTAAATCTTTCCATTTACTAACAGAACAGGGATGATACGCGAATACAGAACATTACAATATTTAATTCTGCATCGCAGGAAAAAAAGAAAAGAAAAAAGAACTACCACATGAATGAGACTACTGCATATATGGTTGGTGTGAGGATCGCGTTCCAGCACCCATATAACTGCCGTAATTAGGAGGAGCTGCACTGTATGAGGAGGCGGCAGGAACCCTGTCATCTTGAGGATTGTAGTACATCTTTTGATCATTAGCTTGCTGGCCATACGCGGATTGGCTAGGAATCTGATATTCATATGGATTTGGAACAGTATGAGGATACCTCTCCGGCAGCATCCCAGGGAACGCTGTCCAAGGAGGTGGAGCTCGCCAACCACCTGCAGGACCAGTGGCAGCACCTCGTAATCCACGATAGCCTCGATTAGGTTTTGGTTTCTTTGATTGGTAATGCTTGCCAAAATCACCTGCCCTCTTCTTATCAGATTTTGATTTCTCCAATTGAGCAAGCCTTTTCTGAAGTGGATCAAGTGGGTAGTCAGCTTCAAGCTTGTACTCTTCGACACACCTGATGACAACCTTCAGTGCTGCAAGCTCTAGCGCATTTCCATCAACCTGTGTAGAACGAGCAAGTCGCAAAGTATTAATCTGTTGAAATATACTAGCAACATTCACTATTTCCCTTACTTTTTCTTCGAACAGAAATGTACCTGTACACCTTCACCGCCTCCTGAGTTTCCACCCTTTCTTTGTGTGTTCTGTGAGTTTCTTCTCAAATCCTTCAAGTATGTCTTCAGGAGGGGGACAGGAGGGAAAACTTCAGTAAGCTGGAAGGCATGGATAAATCGAACAGCATCAATTTGTTTCCCATCATTGAGCAATGACTCAACAACACCTGCAAAGATAACGCAGACCGGTAAATTCAAGACAGCAATTTAACAACCCAATGAGAATATTAGAGTTAAAGTGATTGTAAGAGTCCATATTTGGCCAATAATTATAGGGCTCCTAAAGTAATGACGAGTGTGAAACATCCTATGGAAACAATGGTCCAGTCTCCACTCTCCTCAGGTCAGTTAGTTAAAGAACACCAACCTGGTATTTTGTGTGTTAAACCAAGAGCATGGCAGAGCTCAGGTGCTTGCCTGCGCTGAGCAATTACAAGAACAAGCTTGCAGAGTTCTTCTTCATCAAACTCCGAAGTAATTCTAAAAGTTGAAAGGAGCTGCAAGAATGCTTCTGCTTCCAATGGATCTCCATTGGTAGCATCAGTGCCCGCACTAGCCAACTTAGGCTTCCATTCATCAGCAAATGCCTTGGCTTGCTGCTTTATTTCAGGGTTTAGAAGGTGATCAGCACCTGGGTCAATTCTTGCCAATAAGGCAGCCATGGCTTCCATAAATATAACACAGGATTTGCGCATGCCCTGAAGGGCAGCATCCTTCTTATCCATTTGTTGGGTGGTTTCAACTGGAGGATAAAACCCCTCTAGTGAATCCAGCACCAAACGGGCTGGTTCAGTTGCAATTTCTAGTGCAACAGAAAGTTCATCACGGATGGCATATAAATTTTTTTGATTCTCCATGGCAAAACTCAGAAGCCCTTTTGCATCCATCTGCTCGCAAAATTGTTTGAGCTCTGGACGTGGCTTGACATCAGCAGCCACACCATCAGCATTTTCACCCATTTTTTGAGAATACTCCCCTGGATAATTTATTTCAGCAAGAGAGCTGCTTACCTTTCTGTTTATGTTATCTCCACCATCAATGCACTCCAAAGAGCTGGGCTGGTGATTAGCTCGTGCCTCTGCGATGACAGAAACAGCAGCATCTTTTAGCTCCTGTATTCGATCTAGGAGTTCTAGTTCCTTAGTGACAACAGCCACCTCTCTCTCAGCAAGCAATGCACGAGTTTCAGCTTCTTTGTCTTCATATTCTTTCTCCCTAGCTTCTAACTCTTCAGATTTTTTCTTCAACACAGTTTCAAGGTTGCGGAAATGTTCTTCAATTTCCATCCACTGAACCTTGTCCTCAGAAGAATCCTTGCAAGCTTCTAGCTCATGTAATGCCCTCCCAAGCTGTTCTATCAGAGAGGATCCAGCATCATTCTCCACAACTTGCTCAAAATTAGCCATCACTAACCGAAGAGGATTTGCTTAGTGGATTTCTAAAGAATGCAGGAAAATATCAAAAAGAATAAGAAACAAGAATGTCACGTGCCCAATTTCAAGTGAAAAGGAAGAGGAAAAACAGATGAAAATACACTTAATGATTTGGAGTTTTAAGCTCAGATTCCTACCAATCTTGAGGCTCATGATTGACAATTTCATGGAAACCTCCCTCTATTTTCTTTATCCTCAATCAATTTTAGTCTTCCTTTTAAGTTTCTAGCCTTTTATGTAGATTTTTTTCATTCATTTATTCCCTATGTCCGTCATCATAAGGGCACAATTTGACGCCAGCAGCCAGTGAACCCATCTGGGTTTAGACACAAGCAAGCATTCAAAATGTAGAATTGCGACAGTCAGGTTTCCTTCATCACACAATTTTGCATCATTACGGTCAGATTGTTTGAAACATATTTTATGTATCTTTTCATGAGGATACCATTTTATCCAGAAAACAACAAAAGAAAAGCCTATAAAAGAACCTTTCAAACTTAAAAGAGGTCACTTAAGGAGCAAAAGGTACAACAACATGTTAGAGATCAAGTTACCAGTCAATATATGACTATGCCTAGCGCACTATGACATGGATTAACAAAAGCAAATCCTCTAAAAAGAACATGATCAGAATATATCCCAGCAGAGATTTTGACTAAAATTATAAATAAAAAAATGTCAAGGCGCATCAAAATGTAGATAGGTACAAACACTGTTATTGAGTATCCCCATACCAACTAAATATTGGTCATGTGTCACGGTATTACAGGAAGAAGAGTAGGCACATAGTTGAAGTGACCATTTATAATATTTGAATACAAATGCCAGAAGGTTTTCAAGCATATAAGTGAATCTTCTCGTTGTCAAAGTATAAAGTTTGGACATTATATCATTCAAGTAAACATCAAATTTCATTCCAAATTGGTGATTCAACTACTTTTCACATCACACAGATGAACAATGCTTCATCATTCAACTATATCAGTGATCTTAATGATTATCAATGCAACACCTTAGTTTCTTAATGTGAAATGCAGGCAACGTTTTCTGAATTTATATCCTAACAAAGTCTAATGCCACTTAAATCAGTTTTTGCAGTTTTGGTTCAGAGGAAAGAATCCAAAAGGCTTCTTGTTATTTTTATATGAAATCAGGTTTCAACTGCTTTACAAACTTGCAGGACAAAATATGAGTTTCTACTTGTTTACGAAACTTTACGATGTGATAGAAGTTGCAAACGAATTTAATATTTATACACAGCATCCAATATACTTTATGTACTTTAGAAGGTGTGCACAAAGAAAGTTACTTGAATGTATGATAGATATTTAAAGGAAGGCAAATAGCCATACTAGTAGGCAAACTTTTCCCCTTGAGCTTCAAGATCATCACTTCTCTCATTTTCTCAACCCAGATTATAGCATGCATGAGCATCATATATATTTATTTATTTTACAACAAATGCATTGCAAGAGAAACAATATGACAAAGAAAAGCTTCATTATTTATAATGAGATTGGTTGAAAAACGAAACAGATATCAAGCACATGCATAATGAAAAGGGACATCCCCATTTCCATTCCATCTTCCCCTATACCAAACCAACAAAGATAATCAGTTGACATACCATTAGTAAACTAATTCCATGCATAGCATTTATAGGTGAAAATGTCCCAAGAAAGACTTTAATTTTATAATTCTTATTGCAAACTTCAAAACCAAAAAGAAATCTAATTCCAACAATATAGTTAAACAAACAAAGAGCTAGAAAAAAAATTCATTAAAAAAAGAAAACTATTATAGGTCTACAAGACAGAGAAAAGAAAAAAGTGAATAGATAAAATAAAACAACTTTTCATTTCAGATGATAAGAAATCAATGATGAGTTAATGAAGCTCGTTCTTCTTGATTTTTTTCCCAGGGACTACGAAGAACCCTAACACCTTCCCTCTTGGTTCTTATGTTATTTATTCATTGTGGGCCCATTTTTAATTCGTAAAGTCCACAATTTATATTGGGTTGAGGTCCATATCTCTATCATACAGCAGGCATTGTTTCATTATTTTTGTCAATGTTTTATTTTTACTTTTTTAGGTTTGTAATAGTTTACTTAGACGTAAGATTTTATATTTTTTTTATTTTTACATAAATCTCAACTAAGTGACTTCATCTTGAGTTTTTCAAATCTAACTCTCTATCTAACTAGGCTCAAAAATTAAATTATGTTAGAGTTGACTCATTACAACTCATTTGATCTATCAAGTTCAAAGGTAACACAAATGATCAATTAAAAATATTATTTGATTTAAGAAAAAAGCTCGAGCTGATTTTTTTCTTGAATATTGAGATAGCAATATATTGAATTGACTTAGGTTTTATTACTTAGGTTTGTAATAGTTTACTTTTTTTAATTTTTATTTTTTTTATTTTTTTATTTTATCCAACTAAGTGGTTTCATCTTGATTTTTTCAAATCTTACTAGGGTCAAAAATTAAATTATTTTAAGTTGACTCATTACAACTCATTTGATGTATCAAGTTCAAAGGTGGTAACACGGATGATCAATTAAAAATATTATTTGATTTAAGAAAAAAAGCTCAAGATGATTTTTTTTCTTGAATATTGAGATAGCGATATATTGAATTGACTTAGGTTTTATAACTTTGTCAAACCTATGACCCGAGTTATAAAATCCATTAGGTTTAATATTTAAAAACAAGTTACTTTTTACTTAATTATATGATAACAAAAATAGATACTCATAAAATTTAGAATCAATCAAATATCAAGATAAACTTATGGTGCTGGATTAAACTATAAGTCGCATGAAATTTCCCACCCTCAAATGTTGTGGGCATTCAAAGTTGATCTCCAACAATAGAAACAATTAAATTCCTAAAACACAACTCCACGAACTTCTATATTTCATGCTCCAAGCTATGACAGGACATGGAGGTAAGGAGTAGTGATGTCAGGCACCGTCTCTTCAAGATATAAAGCAGGTTATAACAAGCATGGTGTTAGAAAAGTTGTGCTAGAAAGGTGAGGGGTAAAGGTAACTGTTAACTAATGATTCATTCTCAACATGTGATCACATATCAAGAATCATTACATTAGGAAGCCAATCCAAACATCTGAAGATGTAATAAAATCAAACAAAGTAGAGATGGCTAACAAAAATCTTTAAGATGGAGCAAAAGATCTAAATCTTATAATCCCCATGCAAGGTCTTGAACTCCCAGGCCTAGCAAAGCCATATAGATATTGTAGACAAGGAAACTTATCCAAAAACACACGAACAGAGCAAGAGAAAAAAAAAATTACCACAATCTTTGAAGCAGGTTATCATTTTGGTAGTAACAAAGAAAGCAATATCAACTTGTCTCATCATAAATCAACTAGCTATTAGGAAACTCTTTCTTAGTTGCTAAATATTTAGAATTAGTTTACTCAATCAAACAAATGAAAAAAAAATGTCAGATTGTAGAGTGACTGCCTGCTACAAGTCTACAACTAATGAATGTCAATAAGCAACACAAGGATTTTATCAAAGAATAAAAAGAAAATATCACACCATACTAACCAAGATAAACAATGATAATGTGAATAGAGTGCCACAAAGCAAGGGTTATCAAAGATATTGTTGTACAACTGGTATTCAATTTACTAAGTAATTATGCAACAAGCCACAATTCCAACAAAGGGAGAATTGATGTCAGCACAAAACTTGACAGAATCATTGCTCAATGGAGCATTCAGCCAAATGACAAAATTATGTTTACATGATTCCTCATGCACTAGTTAGCTATATCAAAACTCAACGCTTCTCTTGCCATTTCCATTAAGGTGCTTCTTGGAACAAAACACAAGATGGAGACAAACTTACTATTGTTTATCATTGTAGGATAATAGCATTATAAGTCCTACAACTTTTCGAGCTTGTCTACTCAAGTCCTAATACTTTATTTGTGATAATTGAATGTCACAATTTTCAATTTTGTATCAACGTATTTCCTAAATGGGATGTCAGCTAACTCCAAGTTGCCTAACTGCAAAATTACTAATGTCATCACTGATCTAGCATGCAAATCAGGTAAATGTGTTATAACACAAAGTCAGCTAATGGGATTGCATCATCTATCATCTAATCTCGGAAAAAATGAACTGAAATTGCATATCTCTCATTCTAAATTCCCCAGAATGCTTCCCAATGTCAACCCAAGTATCACCATCCATGTCCCACATAAAAGACTGACACCCAACCTAATTTTAAATTCCAACCTCCAACTGAAGCTTTTAAGGAAACCATACTCATGTCAAACAAAGCGGTTATGTGCATCTCATGGCATTGTCTACTACAATTTCTAAGAACCAACCAAATGTTGATCCTGAGATTAACATTGTAGCAATTAGCTGTACTAATCCAAATCCAAATAAGATAAAAACAATCACAAAAATCTAATTGAGCCTTGCAATTAGAAAATTATCTTGGCCCATATAATCAATAGAGAGGTTAATTATCTTTACTTCATTGCTTCCAGTTCAGAGGCTCTAGTATGTGGTGTGAGTAAATTTGATCAGATTGCAGTGTTTCCCTAAAGATTCCTGAGATTAACATTGTTTCTTTTTTGAGCTCTTAGAACACACGATACATAACTCTTGCATGTTCATTAGATGCATTTTGCTTTTCACCATTTTTTTTTATAACGTTATCATCAAATCTACCTCCAACTCTTTTTATACTCTTTTTTTGAAGCGCTGGTACATGATTATAAAAATCATTTGTGGCATCGCGTAGGCAGCATATCTAGTAGACTCTAAACAAAGACCAAAACCACCGACTCTGACTCAATAACTCGCCCCCCTTCAGCCCCAACTCTCTTCTCTTTCCCTGTCACCACTTCCACTCCATAAATATCCACCGCTTTTGATGATAGAGTTTTTGTGAAGAATTGTGGGTGGACTTCAATTGTTGTTTTTGTTGACCAAATGGCTAGGAAATAGGCTATGCAAACTCCAATTATGCCACCACCGTAAAAAAGCATTACATTTTGGTTGCAGTGGTTGTGGTGAAGAGGAGCAATGATTGGGGTTGTTTTGGTTTTTTAAAAAAAGAAGTTTTGAATAAGTGAAGAGATATTGAAGTTGGTTGTAATGGCGATGATGTTACCATTGTAGCTGTGTGCTTTTTATAGTTAGAAATCGTAGAAGCTTCCTTCAGAGTTGACACTTGTATTATGGTAATAAAAAAAATGTTTGATTCTTTTCCTTAACCCTAAAAATATTCCCCAGGTGTGATTTTTTTATGATTTGAAATTTAAATCTTTAATATATATATTTTTTCCTATTGAATGATTTAGTTCATTCAGATCTTTACGATAGTCCTTATTGTTCCTCTGACTCAAAAAGCTAATGTGGACTGCAGAGGAACAACGTGATAGGAAAAATGCGGCAAATTCTTGAAGTTTTTTAGTTTATATATTTGTTTCTTGTAATCTAATAATTTTATGTTTCAAAAACTCTATTTTCAAATTACTAGAATTCATAATACCAAGGTAGCATAAGAAGCCTAGCTTGTACCCATCAATCAACCAAACAGGGAAGTTAGACCCGATTTGATTAGAATGCTTCAAAATATCAAAAGCTTCCACTGCACCAAAAATCAAATAACATGGCGCATACTCAATTCCACCCCATTTTCTAACTTAATCATTCCAAGATCATAACCGCTAAAATTCCCCTTTTCCTATAACTAAAACACACCTCCTGCATTCAAGCTTCCACAAGCATAGCTTTAAGCCCAGATTGAAGCTTTGCTAACACTTCCCATCCATTTAGTCCCCAATTAGCACTGGTCCAAAACGTTGCCATGTTTGAGTTGTTAATTTTTTACACTAAAAGCCTTGGCATCCTAAAGCGTTTCAAATGAATACAAAATGAAGATGGCATGGAATCGAAGAACTAATCATCTGGGCTTGAAAGAAAGAACGGCAGTGGGTCAAAATAGTCAAAACTCTAAAAACAGAGACCAGAGATGGAGGAAGCTTAGGCCTTGGTAGTCTAAATTAGAAACCCTAAAAAAGCGAACATTTGACGAATTGAGCAGCAGCAGCAGTTGGATTATGTTGAAGAATTAAAGATAAAGAGAAAAACCTAAGATATATCATCAAATAAAAGGAGAAAATCTTTACCTGTCTTGAATGCAGCCAAAGCGAGAACGAAACTCCCAACTATATTTCTGCTATTCTCATCACCATCGTCATCATTATAGTCGTAGATTGAGATAGGTTTTCTTGTTTTTTCTTTTTAATTCACATTATTTTGGAAAAAGAAGAGGAAAAATCAGCTAAAGATTTTCTTTCTTTCGCCTGGTCTCCGTCTTTGCAATGCTATGCTGGTTTTTTGTTCTTGTTGATTTCTGTTTATATACTGGTCAACTAGGGTTTGTATTTTAACTTGTAACAATAATAAAATAAAATAAAATACACGGTGCTGTTAATCTTTTTAAACAGCAATAAATATTTTAATTATAAAATGAAAAGCCCATGTACATTTTTAATAATAAAAAAATTGTTAACGGCATGTTGCAATAAATCTTTAAAAAATATTTTTAATAATAATTAAAATCTAAAATGACAAAACGGATAGAAACATATTATATTAAGATTTTTTATTATTTTTATTTGAGTAGATGTTAATATCTTCGTAACAAAAATTATAATTTATATTCTATTAAAATAAAATGATATGTTATTATAATCCCTAGTTTATTAAATAAAAATTAATAAAAAACAAAAATAAAAATAATGTCTCCTCAACTTTTTCAAAAAACAATTGCATTATAATTTTTTTAAAAGCTGAGAGAAAATAAATGATATAATATCAAAAAAAAAAGTCTCCTCTGTATAATACTTTTTGAAACAACAATTATTAAATTGTATGATAGTGTTTATGTATATGCAAATTATTTACAAAATATACATTTAGATCATTCCTTGAATTACATGTAGATGATTGTTATTGTACTAGTATAATTATGATGATCTTAGATCCACCTTGAATGTTGGGAGAGACAACAAACATGTTATGGCGCTTGGTCAAAACTCATTCTTCTATGATGGACTTATTGATGTTGGACAAATTAGGGTTAAACAAATTCCTAATTAGAGTGATTTTGCAAGAAATTGGATATAAATTGTAGGCTGCTTGAAATGCATTATTCATTAAAAATGTAAATGAAAAATAGTAGGTAGATTGTTCAACCTTATAATGTTATTAAGCATAAAGGAAAATGATTCTCCAGCAAAATGTTGTTCTGAAAAAAAGTTCTATTAAAACTTTGTACAAAAAGAAAAGCCAAAAAAATAAAGGGTGAAAATAAAAATATAGCTTTGACAAAGAAAAGCTTCATTATTTATAATGAGATTGCCTGAAAAACAAAACAGAGATCAAGTATGTGCAATGAAAATAGACATCGTCATTTCAATTCCAACTTCCCCCAAACCAAACCAGCAAAAATAATCAACTGACATACCATTAGTAAAGTAATTCCATGCATTGCAATTATAGATGAAAAAGTCCCAAGAAAGAATTTAATTTTATAATTCTTATTGCAAACTTCAAAACCAAAAATAAATCTAATTCCAACAATATAGTTAAGCAAACAAAGAGCTAAATAAAAAAATACATTAAAAAAATATATTACAGGTCGAAAAAAGTGAATAGATAAAATAAAACACATTTTCAGTTTTAGACGATAAGGAATCAATTGATGAGTCACTGAAATTAATTCTTTTTGGAAAAAAAAATTCTAAGGACTACAAAAAAGAACCCTAACACTTTCCCTGTGGGTTCTTATTTTATTTATTCATTATGGGTCTATATTTCATTCTTAAAGCCCACATTTATATTGGGTTGAGGTTCATATCTCTATCATACACTAGACGTTGTTTCATTATTTTCCTCAATGTTTTTAGTTTTACTTTGACATAAGATTTTTTGAATTTTTTATTTTTTATTTTTACAGAAAAGTCAACTAAGTGGCTTCATCTTGAGTTTTTCAAACCTAACTCTTTGTCTAACTAGGATTTAAAATTAAATTATATTAGAATCAACTCATCATAACTCATTTGATTTAGCAAGTTTAAAGGTAACATGGATGATCAATTAAAAATACCTTTTGATTTAAGAAAAAAAACTCAAGATGATATTTTTTCTTGAATATTAAGACGGTGATATATTGAATTGACCTAGGTTTTATGAATTAATCTGTCAAACCTACGACCCGGTTCATAAACTCCATTAGGTTTAATATTTATAAACAAATTACATTTTACTTAATTATTTGATAAAAAAAATTAGATACTCATAAAATTTAGTATCAACCATATATCAAGATGTTTATTTGAATTGCAATAATTATATAGAAATCAAATTGAAAAAAACTCATGAAGGCCAATTAAAAATAAATCAAATGCTTAAAGATAAAATTGAAAAAAAATCAACAAAATTCAATATTAAAAAAAATGAGAAAAAATGAAATGAAAAAACCCTTTGTCAAGTGTGCCTTCTAAAAATATCAACCACATGGGATATTTAAAAACAAAATCACTCAAAAATTACTATTCTTAAAAAAAAATAGTATCACTAAACAACTCAAAATCACTCAAAAAACACAAAAATCAAATGAATCCAAAAATTCAATCCGAACCCAATTTGCCATTCCCACCATTTTAAGATGGAAAAAAAACATCATTTGAACTCTTTTGTAAAAAACAAAACTTATTAACACGAAGATCCTTCCTTTTGTTGTTTGATTGTAGTTGACCAATGATTGTATCTCTCTTTGTTATTACATGGAGAGTTTGTCTATCATCTCTCTAATTCAATAATTGAAAAATAAATAAAATAAACTTGTGGTCCGAAATGAAAATTATCATGAATCTTGGAGTGATTACGAGTGTTCTCTGTTTTTACATTTAAGTTTTCTTTATTTAAATATTTTTTAAACACAATTTGAAAGTTAATTTCATGTAATTAGTTCATAAAAGACTAGTAAGAAAATTAAAGGATAAAATTTTTAAAAAAAATAACGAAAATTTGAAAGAAAAAAAAAAGCTTTAATGTTCATAAGCAGGGAAGCTCCATATTTCCAAGTCAAAATAGAAAATTGGGCCTTTATGAATTTTAAAATGATTAATTTTTAAAACAAAAATATAAATTTATTAATTTTGTTTTTCGAATCTACCATGTGTTTCTTTTTTTTTACAAAAAAAAAACTCTGTAAAGCCTACGCAAATGAAGTGACTTTCATCACACCGTATGTGACTTTGCTTCTAGATGGCAATCAGCTAGATATCATGACTAAGAGTGTGTTTTGTATTGTTTTTGTTTTTGTAGTTGAAGTTTTAAAAAAATAGTTTTATGAAAAACAATTTTAGCTAAGGTTCAAAATAATTATTGAAGTATTTGGCTAAAACTGTGGTTGAGTTTGAGGTTAATGAAAAACAGTTTCATGTGTTTGGTTACCAAGTTTTTCATATTGCTGTCAACATGTGAAATTAATTTAAAGTGTGTGTGTATGTGTTGTATTTTAAATATTATAGATTTAATAATCATAATAATAAAATATAATTAATAATTCAAGTAAATTATACACTTGTTTTTATTCTCCCATCAAACTCCTTGTAATTTCATTACGAACTAAATTCATACGTGAAGGTTTCTACAATCCCTAACTATTTGATCGAAGAACAACACCTAGTAAAATATCATCTGAAACAAAATTAGGATTGCGAGACAAAAATTATATTATGATCTTCTTCTAATATATTTATTTATATTTTAATTAAATTTTTAGATTATTTTAATATTAAAAATATATTTTTTATATAAAACATAAAATATAATACCCCTACTCCCTGTACCCCTGATACTCCACTCCCTTGTATTTTGAAGGACGGTTATTAGATAGGACTAACACCAATTTTTCAGCTTTTCTACCTCAACCAAATACCCAAAACAACAATTTTTTTTCAAACTCAGGTCACACCTCACTCTCAAACACCTTCTAACTACAAATGCACTTTTTCTTCTTTTAAATTGGTCTCTCTTTTTTCCAAAATGTTTCCTCTTTTTATATTTTTATATTTTGTTTTTATTCACTTTCTTTTTTATTTTTTTTTATTCTTCTCTTACCCCCTCCATTTCTTTTTCTCAATTTTTGGGTCGAGCTTTATTTATTTATATTTTAGTCTTTATTTTATTCTCTTGTCTTTTAGTTACCTGGAAAGAGGGTCTGATTATTCTGGTCTTCTCTCGGTCCACTCACTATATATTTATTTATTCGATTTCAATTTCTAAGATTTTTCTTTTCTTAAAAAAACATTATCAACAGAAGCAAAACAATAAAAAATTATAAAATAGTTAGAAATTGACCAAATTGCATAAAAAATCATTAATTTTTTTTCTGTTTTTTTAAATATGTTTGGAGGTAAAAAAAACCGAGTTACGATTTTGTTGATTTACGACTGTTCTATTTTTATTTTTTTTGTGTGTAAACAATTACATGGTAACTTAAGAATAATGCAGAAACAACCACCTCGTGTTCTTTTCTTTGATTCGTTTTTTTCCGCAGCAGCACAGAAACACAATAAGCGGCTTTAACTACATTTTGTACACAGGCTAGCCTGGAAATATGGTCAAGAAATAAACTTTATGCATAAACAGCTTAAGTTATTCTTCTGCGGATCAAATTTGATTGCCATCTGATATATGAAACTGCATGCTTCAAAATATCTTGCTGTAAAAGTTTGATCACTCTCCTTCTATCTGTTTAGGTGGGCCGCGCCAGGAAGAACATGTAATGCCCCTGGAAGTGAGATAAATTATAAACGCAGCATATGCAGCTGTAAAAGTGCATACTGCAGTGGTAAACGCTACTCCAGTCACTTCATTGAAGAAAAAGTCGAGCAAAAGGTAGCCATTGATTACCATCACCAGGGCCGCCACAAGCCAAGAAACGACCTGCAAAGGAAAAGGATGGTTCAAACAATGCATCACTTCTTGTAATTTAAGATAGGTTACATAAATTAGACCCCCCAGTAACAAGAACAGCAACTTAACATGAGCATATGATTCCCAGGTGCTGGAATAAATGAAGGTAAAAGTCCCATATTTATTGTCATTTCAGAATCATTAAACAGATCCCCGTGAATGAACCATTTCATGATATCTAGGTGATGTTTGAGGCAAAATGTATCGGATACAGAATAATCTAATCAACCATATGATTCTCAGTTCTAGGCATGCATGAAACTAGTTTCCCTCAGAGAAGTGTCACTTAACACCATCAACCATGACTATATGCATCTTTTCACTTGCACCAGAGATGGATCAGCTACATGTAAAAATCTTGCAAGAATTCCATTTTTTACCCAAGATTCATCCATCACTTGCACAATTTCAGGTGTTTACATGTTAACAGATTGCCACATGATTTTGAGTTTATGATGCATTGGAGTGTCGAAGAAAAACACAAAGTTGAAAGGTGTGGTTATACGGAGCTTCCAAAGAAATTGAAAAAGACAATTGGTTCCTTGATTTAGTCAACTGTCATCAATTTAAAGGGCTATCTTGAGCTTCAAGAGAAATACCGCAGAATAACATGCTAGTCAACATACCTTAAGGATGGAGCCAATTTTGAAAGTGCCCATGATTCGCTCCTTGGAGACCAAACAGAGAAGAGGGATGAGTGCAAAAGGAATCTGTATTGACTGCAGCACATTTAGCCATTCATTCAGAACATCTAGAGAATCTTCAGAGGTATCAAAAATAAGCGCAACAATTATCGTTGGGATGATAGCACAACTTCGAGTGATCAATGCCCTCATCCATTTCTTTAACCTCATGTTCAGGAAACCTCCCATGATAAACTGTCCTGCATAGGTCCCAGTAATGGTGCTACTTTGGCCAGCAGCTAATAATCCAATACCCCAGATGTATAAGATTGGGAAAAATCCACCCCCGTATTTGTCTTGAAGATATTGCCCTGCATTTACAAGGCCAATACTATTGGCCAGTTCTGTCCCATAGAAACCTTGAGCAAACACAGTCGTCACGAACAAATTGATTACGAACGATATTACAAGGGCAGTGGTTGACTCTATGGAGTAGTATCTGAGAGCTTCTTGAACCTGGACTTTATTATTGTGGTCGATCTCCCTTGACTGTACAAGAGCAGAATGCAGGAACACATTGTGAGGCATGATAATGCAACCCACAACTCCTACAGCCTGTTGTATTGTTCTGGAGCTAAGTTTTGGAATTAAGATACCTACAGCAGAGAATCCAATTAACTCTCTCCTAGATACAAGGTAAGCACTACAGTCGGCCAAATGGGAAGAAACCATTATTCACCCAGAAAATGGAACTATAAAATTGAAAGCTTAAGTTAAGCAAGACATTACTCACCCAGAAAAAGTTCGGAGGCACTGGGTTTGGCATCAGCAAACATCCATCCAAATGTAACTGCCATGACTCCAATTAGGACCGCAAATACAGCCTCCAATTTTCTCACACCGTAGTTCTCTAGAAATAGGAAGATGAAGCTGTATTGACACAAGAAATGAATAGCATCACCGCAATGAAATTTACTTTTCTACAATCAAATTAACATAAAATCTGTTTGATTGCTACAGAATTGAAAACACGAGGGAAATTCTCTCCAGTTTCCAGGAAACAAACAATAGATCACTAATTTATGGCTTCTGTGCAGTAATTTACATATATCCAACTCCGGGCGACAACAGTAATTGATTAAGTACTTTTCCTTCTACCTTGCTGATAGCTTACCTGATTTACTTAGTCTCCAACATCAACATAATTCATGAAAAATCACAGATATGGTACTTGAAAGGTTGAAGCCTTCAATTAAAAAGGCAGCAAAAAAAATAAATTCAACAGACAAAAATCCGAAAACCGAGAAACAGTTACTAAAAGAGAACTAACATTCAAAAACCAAATGATCCAAAAAGAATTAGAAACTCTAAATCAAAACGTCCTAAACTTGATAAACATAATCCCCTCATAACACCGTCAACTTAAACCCAAAACAACACAAAAAAAGAGCCATAACCAACCAATCCAAACAAAAGGGTATTCAAAACAAGCAATTACCAATCACAAGCAGTAATAGTAACACCAGCCCATAAAGGCACAACCCCGTTACTCAAGATCTTAATAGCAATAGCACTTCCAATAACCTCTTGTATATCAGCACCAATCAAAGCTAACTCAGTCATAATCCACAAAATCATTCTAGCCCAGGTTGGATACTCTTCTCTACACAGCTCAGCTAAATGCCTCCCTGTAGCCACTCCTAGCCTGGCTGACAGCAACTGCACCAACAACCCCATAGCAGTAGCCCATAAAAGGAGCCAAAGCAAAGAGTAGCCTGCGATTGCACCAGCCTGAAGATCCCCTTCCAAATTTCCAGGATCCAAAAACGCAATGGACATTAAAAACCCAGGACCAGTAAACAACCATAACTTTTTCCATGAAAACGGTGGCAACACCGTGCCACCGCTTTCGGCGTCAGAATTAATCCCAATTACGAGCACTTTCTCATCAGAATCATAAGCTCTCTCTTCTTCTTCTTGCAATAAAGGTTGCTGGTTTTCATCTAAAGACATGATTCTGTAGTTACAGCAAGAAGTCTACTGTTAATGTCTGTGTTTCGAGATGGTTGGTGTCTGTTCTTTTAAAGATGGAGAATAAACTGAGCGAGAGAGATAAAACTACCGGTCCTTTTTTCTCTCTTCCACTTTTATTCCTTTTTTTATTTTAATCAGAGAAAAACGTATTAAAGCATGACACGTGGAATAGCATGTTAGCTTCAGCTATGAATGGTTTTGGGGGTGTTAACGTCATTTAAAGATGCTGACAACCGCCAAGCTTTATGGTACTAGCAATTACGCTCTGCCGCTGTCTGTTTGGGAGTGTGGTTGCGGTAATTTTTTAAAGTATTTATTGTGCCGAAATATATTAAAATAATGTTTTTTTTTATTTTTTAAAAATTATTTTTGAAATCAGCACATCAAAATGATCTAAGACACACAAAAATATATTCATTTAAACTAAAAAAAAATCAAATTTCGGTCAAAAGTCGGTGGGATCGCAATGCCAAACGGACACTAAAGATTATATATAAAGTTTTTTTTAACATGTTTTTATATTTAAGAAAATTTAAAATATAAATTAAAAAAATAGTTACTAATCATGAAATAATTATATATATATATATAAACAATTATAGATGAATCAGAATAATCAACTCAAAAACTTAATTACATATAAAAAAATAAAAATAAAAATTATTTAAAATATTATAAATAAATAAAATGAATATTAATTTAAATTTAATATAAAAATTTATTTGAAATAAGACATTAAAAAAATTGAAGCGTCACTTGACCTCGCAAATCAGGACTAGCGACACTTACCCATTTCATTAGGGTCCTTAAGCTTTTATCCTTAATCTTGCGAAAAGTTAAGGTTAAAGATATTTTTATCTAGAACACTTAAAAAACAACCTAAAAATCTTTTTAGATCAATCAATGGTCTTAAAAAAACCATCTAAAAAAAATAAAACCAACTAGAAATCAAAAATCTCTCCAAGCTTAGATATGTTTTTATTGTGGCACTTTCAAGGTAAAAAAAAAATAGTGGAACCCTCCTCATCATATTGAATTGTTTGATACAAAGATCAACTATTTTAGTGGTCAAAATTGGTATTAATATCATTTTTTGTCTTTATTGCTAGAATTTAGTGATTTTCTAGCTCCTCTCAAACTAAAAACTCAAAAAAGAAGTTATTTTTATAAAAGAACACCTATATTCTCCATGTATTTCATTTTAGTCCTTTGTATTTTAATTTTAGCCAAATCAGCCTAAAATTATTTACTCAATCACTCAAAGGGTAAGATTAAAAAAAATCATGAACCCATAGTAGCTGTGAGTTTTAGTCCAGAGAGTGTGTGGGGAAACAATATTTACTCATGACTTTTAGAGTATTGATAATATGAAGAAAAGAACTCCAACGGATATACAAATGATAAATTATAGGTACTCGAGTTTTAATATTAGAAAATATTTGACATAATGAGAGGAAGGGATTGGTATTTTTAATACTTTTCTTTTTTCTTTTTTCTTTTCTCTTTCATGCTGTCAACATAGATAGTTACAAAATATAATATATCAATAAATAATAATTCAAATTGAATTATTTGTATTTTTATTTTTTAAAAGTTAAATGAAATTTCTTTTTATTTTTGAATTCAAGTTAAAAAAAATATAATTATAATATACTTTCAAATAAAATAAATAAATAAATAACAAATACAAAGTTAGTGTCAACTCACCTCATTTTATTTCCTTTTATAAATAGTTTTATAACCATTTAAAAATCAAATTAGGTCAAACTCTAGCCATGCACTTGATCCAAAAATTTGTGATTCTTAATGTCTATCCTATTAATTGATTGATTGATTGATTATAGTTTGTCATGGTATGCACTGTTTACATCTATTACAAAAAGAATACTCTTTGTCTATCTTCAATACTATTTAAATCTGATTTGAAATAAAAGTTGTATTTAATAATGTGTTTTAAAAATATTTTTTTTAATATTTTTAATTTTTAATTTTTAATTAAAATTAATTTTCATGATCTTTTCATATAATTTTAATGTGTTGATATTAAATATAATTTATAAAAAATAAAGATTATTTTAAAAAAACAATATTTACCAAAGTTACAGAAGTTAATACAAAGTTGTTTGAGTTAGAAATGTAAAAGTAGAGGACCTTAGACGGTCTCATATAAAACAAAAAACGAAAGCAGAATAAAATGTTGAATTTGCCAAAAACTTCATTCAAATCTTGTCCTTAGTTCATGATCAACTCCCCATTGTTGGTAATAAAATTATTTCATCTAAAAGTTTAAACTATTAAATAAGATTCTAAGATATAAATTATATTATTTTTTTACATCTCATTAAGTAAAAACCTTTTAGGGCTTGAAACTTGCACAAATTCATATTATTTTGTGCTTGATTTTTATTAAATAGAAAGAGGATAGTAAGATTCAATCTCGTGACCGCTGGGTCAACAAGATTTTGATACGATGTTATGAAATTATCTCACCTTAAAACTTAAATTGTTAAATAAAATCGCTAAATATAATTATTCTATTCTGATACACTCCTTTTGTAGTCGTACATCAAGCTAGACTTATCATCCAAAACTCCTTTATCATTCATCATACTTTTTTTTAGTTTTAACTATTATTGTATTTTTTTAAAAATAAAACTTTTATTTATTAAATTAAATTCATTCTCAATCAAAATGAAAATATAAATTTAATCTATATATAAAATAATTTTAAAATATTATTTATTATCAAATATAAAAAAAACTACAGCCAAACTGATATTAAAAAAAAAAAAACTTTCAACCATAAACAATAGCATGAGAAAGAAGTACACGGAACCAACGTCCAGTGGATATTTAGATAATTATCATTGAATAAAGGACCAAGAGGATAGTGACCTCGCGGCCAGTGCTCGCTAGACTTTCCACCTACGCTAGTTATCCTGAATTCAGTATTTTTTTTAGCACAATAAAAACAAAATACTAAAGTAACACAATTTTAAAAAAAAAAAATTAACCATGCGTCGCAAATAGTATTTGCAAGCTGAATTTTCTTTTTTTTATCTCTTTATTCTTTTTGTATTTTCTCTCTTTTTCTCCCCCCCATGAATATTAAATCAACACTGAAACCACAGTCTACAATATTAAATCACTCATCTTTTGCTATCTCTCTCATCTCTCTCTATCTCTACCCGTATCTACCTCTCTCTTTCTTTCACTATCATTGACGGGTTTTTATTTTTTAAGCCAAAACAACCATCATTAATCACCCACATTTCACATCTAAAGGTAGATTGAACTCTTCCCCTCGATTAACTTGATGTAATTTATGTTTAGGTAGTGCTAATTTAACCTTATTGGAGGTTAGAGTTTTGAGTTAGAACTTGGGTTAATTAGATGTAATTTAAGTTGTTAATTAGATATAATTATGTATAATCAATTATTTTATATTGTTCTTGATTGTGAAATAACAAAAATATGTGTTTGAATAGTTAATATTGATTTACGTTAAATTATGTGTTGACGATGTTTGTCCATCAACTAGCATTACAAGCTTGTCCATAAGTGTTCGGGATCTGTTTATAAGTGATCCAGGTCCATTCACAAGTTGAGATAATATTGATCTTTCTCACACTTACATGAACATTACAGATCCATCCTCGAGCTGGACGAGCTGGGGTGATTCTCTAGCTTTATACATGAGTGATTTAGAGCCTTCTACGAGTTGAGACAATTATTAGATATAAATACATGTTATTATATGTCATGAGAGTCATATATATATATATAGTTTAATTTAATTAAAAATATATATTATGTTAATCATCGGGCTAAACTTGCTGGAAAATTGATTATTTAAATTGTGGAAATTGCTATTTTTAAGGCAACACTGTACAATAAATATCTATAATTTACAAGCTGCAAATAATATCTACAACTTTATGTACGATAAATAATATCCTCGCGGCATATACCAATTGTTACTCTCGAAACTCTGCCAGCTGTAAACTTTTTTTAAACACTAATAAAAGCAACGGCCAGTCTTAACTTTTACTCTGGAGCCCACTGTCCACTTCGTATTATACAATAAACTAAAAGAGATCAGGAAAATACTGTAGTTTATAAGTGAAAACATTGTGGATTTCAATAGTTTTTTTTTTCATTTGATTCGCATTTTCATACTATTTATATACTCTGTCACAGGAAGATACAAAGAAAAGCATGTAGCTTACACGCCTGACTTAAGAGGGCGGGGGTTCGACCCATTCCTAGCACGAATTTTTTGCTTTTTTTTTTTTTCGTTTTTTGTTTGTTTTTTTGATTTTTTTTTCACTTTTGATTTTTTTTTCGTTTTTATTTATTTTGATTGTTTTTTTTATTTGTTTATTTATTTTGACGTTTTTATTTATTTATTTTGACGTTAATTGTTTTTTTCACTTATGTTTTTTTTTTAAAAAAATATTATTGAATTTTTTTTTTCTTTGATTGAATTTTTTCCCCATTATTAACTCAATAATAAAAATAATATTAGTTTTTTTTTCTTGCTTTCTTTTTTTTATGTTTTTTATTTTTTTCATCGTAATAATTTAATAATTTTTATTTTTTTAGTTGTAATAATAATAATATTCTTAGATTAAGACTTCGATGTTTTCATTTCGACCCTTATACTTTTAATTTTGGATTTTAATCCCTTTATATTTAATGTTCATTTCAGCCCTATTACTTTTAATTTTTTATTTTAATCCCTTTATTTCTTTTTATTTCAAGAATAATCCTTACTTTTCTCCATATATATATAAGTGTGCTTAGCTTTGATTTTTAATTTTTGTTATTTTCTTATTTGTTGGGCTGGTATATTTTTTTCAAAAAAAATAGTTCTTAAATTTCATTTTATATCTTTTTTTTTGTTATTTCTTTTAGCTTTTTTTTTTGTTTTTTATTTTTATTTTTATTTTTACGTCATATGACTTTTGTTTACCTAATAATTTTTATTTTATTTTTTTTGTTTGATCTTTTGTTAAAGTTTTTATGATTTTTTTAGTCTTTTTTTTTCATTATTAGCATAATAATAATAATAATAATAATAATAATAATTTAATGTTTTTCTCTTACTTACTCTTTTGTTAATGTTTTTTAGGTTTTTTTCTCTCAGGATAATTTGATAATTTTTATTCTCTTAACAGTTATACAAACTTTTTACTCAGCCCGCAACGTAGTGTGATATTTTTTTTATAAATTTTCAGGTCAAATTATTTTTTTCCAGTCAATAATTTTTTTTGTTTTTTTCATTTATTTTATTTTTTCATTGCTCTTTTGTTAATGTTTTTAGGTTTTTTTTAAGCCTTTGATTTAATTTCGTTTTCTTCCCGTTATTAAAACAATAATAATATTAATATTAAGAATAATAATAATAATTTTAGTTTTTGTTCTTACGTGTTTTTTTATTAATATTTTTTTTTGTTTTTCTCTGAGATTTGTTGAATAATGTTTATTGTTTTGACAGTGATGGTGATGATAATTTAAAAAGTTAAGACTCTGATTTACTATTATTATAATAAAGGATGTTGATCTTTTTTATTATATCAAATTTTACATACTGAAATATTATATTTTAATCTCAACAGTTATAAAAATTATTTGTTCCGCCCGCAACGTAGTGCGGGCAATCCAACTAGTATTATTACTGAAAATAGTCAGAATTGAACCTACGTGGGAAAACGACGTGGCAACAACTACAAGGGCAGATGTAAGGGGACCAAGAAGGAAAGCACGGGGAAAGACGATTCTGATGGCGCCATTTGTGTGGGGGCAACGAGTGAGCTGACGATTTGGTCGCGATTTGCACGAGACAGTGCGTGTCCTTTGACGACAAAATTAGTGTCAGAATAAAAATAATAATATATTTCCGATTCTATTTGAATTCCTGGGCATTACTTTGGTGGATGCAAGAGCCGAGAACGTGATTGTTGTTACTGTTCAACGGTAGCTTTTCTTTTCAACGCGCGGATCCATTCTAAAAACTTATTTAATTTTATAATTATAAAAATACATAATCTTAAAAATTTAAAAGATTAAAATTCTCGAGTAAGAAAAATATTTTTCAGTTACTCATTTTTGTTTTGTTTTGATGAAAATAGTTTTTTAATTAATTTATAATTTTTTTAATAAAATTAAAGCAATTAAAATAAATAATAGCTAAGATTCAAATGGTTTAAACTCAATATAAAAATTACGCCAACTTTTTTTTTTGTTTGAAAAAAGTGTATTTTTTTTATCACAAGCATTATTTTCTAAATAAAACCTATCATAATATGTAAAGCAATTTCTAACAAAAAAAAATAATGTTTTGATTTTTTTTCATGCTAATATATGAAAAAAGAATATTAATTCAAAAAAGTGATATAAAAAAATATAAAAAATAGATATTGTATTCTTATTAAATATTTATGAACAAATGTTTTTTTCTTAAAAAAAGTCTACACAATAGGTTTATTAATTATTATTATTTACAAAATAACTGTTAATAATACGGTAAAAAACTCTAATATTATTTGAAAACCATGACATAATGAAATGATTTTTTCGGATATCATTTTAATAATTATTTTAAAATAATTTCATTATTCAAGTCCACCTAAGCTATATTTTTTTAACATACGCGTTCACCTGAGAAAATTATGTGTCATTCATTGTATCAAATCTTGGCCATCATTAGATGAGAATAAAAATAAAAATAGTGTATGAGTGATTTGAAGCTTAAAAATCTAAATTTAAATAATTTTCACTTAAAAACATTAAAAATTGCATAAATAATTTTGAACCTCAAAACACCTTGCAATCAATTTAATAACTCAAAATAAAAAATATCTTTTTCAGCCTAAATCTATTTTTTATACTATGATTAAAAGAGAAAAGTCACCTTCATTAAACTCTATTCTGATGAACTTATTATCACTAAGATTGAATTTCTTTATTAATTATATTTGATCTATATTTTTTTAATTATTATTTTTCTTTTCTTTTCTTTTCTAATTAAGATTTTCTATATATAAGATTAGTCTCCATTCTTTTTATTGCCTTTTATTTTATTTAAATAATTTATAAAATTATATATATTTTTTAATTTCATCATCTTTCAGCCTTTTATATTTTAGATTTGGTCTGCATTATTTTATTTGATATTTATTTTATCTGAAATAATTCATGAATTTAGTTTTTTTTTCATCATCCTTCAGTTTTTTTATCTGTTATACTTGATACCTATTATTTTAATAAACTTGAAAAAAAATCAAACATTAATAAGTTAAATCTCAACTTATTTGCCATGATATAACCAAACATTTAAAAATGTTTTCCAACTTATTTTCCATGATACTACCAAAATAAAAATAATTCAATTTCTATTAATTTACTTTACATGAAAATCACTTTTTTAAAAGAAACCACTTTCCAACAAATAAATATGCCAAAATTTAATGATCTAAGCAATTTAAAGAGATAAGTTCGATGTACCATAGCAAATTAAAATCCACCACACACACGATTATAATATTTTATATTTGTTTTGCACCACTTTATGTGAAACTTATAATGATATTATCTTTCTGATAAAAAAAAAAAAGTAATTTCACTAACTCATATATAGATAAATGTGTTTTTATCATACATGGCATGTATTGGACTTTGCATTTAACTCATCACAATTTACAATTAACTTTCAAGAAATATGTGAAAAATTGATAGCTCAAGGACTAAACTGTAAGAACGACATGATCATTGCATTTATGTGGCAGTGTACAGTCACTGTATCATCTCCTATGTTATAATTACTTGCCTGAATTAGAGGAATTATTGGTGAATATTTTTTGTTCAGTTCGGTTTTATCTTTAAAATTAACCAAATCAAAATCGGGATTAGCTTTTTTTAAAAAATTGAACCGAACCAAACTTGATTTGAACCGACCAATTTTGATTTGGCTCGATTCGGTTTTTATGTACAAAAATGGAGAGAAAAACTACATTGTTTTTTGTTTTTTTTTTTAATTTTTTTTGATGGGTTTATAATTAATATTAGTATTGATTAATTTTCTTATAAGATTTTAAAGTATTTTTAATTTTTTTAGCCACTAAATATTCATTTGTATTAAGTAATTAGTGTTAATCTTTCCACCAATGACCAAGGGTGAAATTAAAGAAAATTAAAAATTTAATGATCAATTGAAGGTCAAATTGCATAAATTTGAGACCAATGACAAAATAAAAAAAGACGTGTAAATTAGAGGATGCTATTGAAGCTTTGACGGATGTAAAATTGTATAAAATTAAAAGTTTTATACCAATTAAGAGCACAATTAGAATAATTATAAATTTAGTGACCAAATTATACTGACGTCGTTCTATAGAATTTGCAGGCAACCAATATAGCATTTTGTGCTCTGATATCTAACAGTGCACGCCAACATCTTCATCATCGCAGAAGTGGAAGAGGCAATCTATAGCTGCATGCAACGAGCAGTTGACGAGCCATCTTCTTTCTATAATTGGAGGAGACGAAAGGAACAACAAGGGAGAACACAAAACAAACAAAGGGACGAAGAAAATAGAGATCAAAACACAAGTAAACTGTGAGCTCATCGTCGACTAATGGCAACCAATAGTTCCAACTTTCCTCTCTTCATTGTTGGCGACACCTGCAACTCCTTCCCCTCCTCATTGGCAACACTTGCAGTAACTCCTTCCTCTCCTTCTCGTCGGCAGTAGTTCCACCCTTATTCTTCCCTGACATCGACAGCTGCACTTTTTTTTTTTGGCATCATAGCGGGAGTTGCTCATCTTCTTCTTCTTCTTCTTCTTCTCTGGTGACAGTAGTAACAACTGCACTTCTTCATCTCCTTCAGCCACAACAGCAACAACTACACTTCCTCAACAACAACCGCAACAACTCCTTCCTTTCCTTTGGCGATAATAATGACATAAGTAACACCAACATCACTTTTTCTCTCAACTGCAACAAACCTCATCCTCTTCCTGTAGCAGCCACCGACCACCATTCACACCGCCAGTATCTCCTGTGCCACCAACTGAACATCCTCTTCACGACAACAATGCCAGATAACCTCCTTCTTTTTCTCTGGCCATTACTGTTCAGTTTGCAAGTGAACAGTAGATAGTAAGGCTAGACGTTGTGTCCAACCCAATTTGAGAAGATTGTACGGCTGAAATGGCTGGATGAATCCATTTAGTTAGGTCAAGCACAGTCTGAATATCTTTTTTTTAAATAAAAAAATTGAATTAAAAAAAATATTTTGTTTTTGTGCATATGGCCGAATTCTAAAAATATCCTAAGCATATTTTTCACCAAAAAAAAAAAAATTCATCTTTTCTCATGTTTTAAAATAAAAATGAGATATTGTAACCAATTTATAATTATCCGTTAGAGTTCAAACAAAATATAAAAAATCTTTCAACAATCATTTGTTCATTTTTTTTTTGCAAACTTTAATTATAGAGGTGTAAAATTACATTGTAAAATACACCAATAAATATAAAAAGACAATACATGCAGTGTTAAAATTTAGACCTTAAAAACAGTTAGGTTTTCAACCCAATGAGGTAGGGACTATCTCACGAAGAGAGATCTAATTCGAGATTTAGAAAAGACCAACAAATAAAAATTTGACCTAAAAAAATCAGACAACAATGCGTCCTCCACTTGCACAAGTCCTGTTATCTGGAAGCTCGCAGACCATAAGTTTCCTATTAACCTTAATACTAGATGACGACTCCTAAAAATAATAATAATAATTTAATGGTTGTAAAAAAACCTTTTTTCGTACATCTTCAGGGATGTCAGCGCGCGAAACAAAAAACAGCCATCGTGACAAATATAATTATCATCCGTTGAAACAAATGTGAATAATAAATTTATATTTGCAACCATCGACCACCATTCTCTTCGCCAACAGTAGCAGCTTCACTTCTTCATCTCTTTCGGCTATAGTAGTAGCAACTGCACTTCCTTAGGGACAGGCACAACAACTCCTTCCTTTCCTTCGATGACAAATATGACAGAAGCAACAACACCATCACTTTTTCTCTTCAATGTAGCAGCCTTCATCCTCTTTCTATAGCAACCATTGACCACCATTCTCACCGCTAGCACTTCCTATGCCACCAATCGGACGTCCTCTTCATGGCAACAATGCCAAATTACCTTCTTGTTCTCTAGCCATTACTGTTCACTTTGCAAGTAAATAGTAGGTAGTAGGGCTAGACGTTGTGTCTAGCCCAATCCGAGAATATTGTTGGGCCGAATTGTCTGGGACATCCCATTTAGTTAGGTCAGGCCCACTCTGAATATATATTTTTAATATAAAAATATATATAAAAATGAATTTAAAAAGGCAAAAAACAAAAATGTTTTATTTTTGTTCATATGGACGAATTGTAAAAATATCATAAGCATGTTTTTCACACAAAAAAAAAAATTGCATCTTTTCTGATGTTTTAAAATGAAAATGAGATATTATAACCAATTTATGATTATCCGTTAGAGTTCGAACAAAATATCAAAAATCTTCCAACAATCATTTTGTTCATTTTTCTTGCAAACTTTAATTATAGAGGTGTAAAATTACAGTGTAAAGTATACCCATAGATATTAAAAAGATAATACATACAGTGCTAAAATTCAGACCTTAGAACAGTTATGTTTTCAACTCATTGAGGTAGAGACTTTCTCATGAAGAGAGATCTACTTCGAGATTTAGAAAAGACTGACAAATAAAAATCTGACCTAAAAAAATCAGACACCAATGCGTCTTTTACTTGCACAACAAGTCCTCTTACCTGGAATCTCGCAGACCATTAAGTTTCCTAGTAATCTTAATACCAGTCGGCGACTCCTAATAATAATAATAATAATTTTATGGTTATAAAAAACTTTTTTTAAGCGCACCTCCTCCCATTTCCAGGGATGTCAGCGCACGAAGCGAAAAACAGCCATCGTGACAAATATAATTATCATCTGTTGAAACATACGTGAATAATAAATTTATATTTGCAATATATATATATATATATATATATATATATATATATATATCATGACTAAACAACCAACTTATCATTAATTTAGAATTGCACATGAAATAAATGCATAAAAATTAATGCATATCAATGCTCATTATAAATTAATGAAAGAAATCTTTGTACACTTCATATCACATTTGAATTGCTTCAGAGATTATCGGTATCAAAGGGCTTGTGAGAGTAACAATGAATAAAATGCATGTTCTTTGAATTTGTTTTCAATTTAGGTGGAATTCGTTCCCTAAAAGCTTTCTATCGAGTTGAAGACATGAATTTCCAAAAAAGTAAAAATAGTGTTAATAATAAAAAAGGCTGAAGACATGAATTTCATTCGTCCTGTCCTCAAAAAATGACAATCTCTGTATATACATCATTACAATCGAATCTCATGGGGCAAAAAGCTTCCTAATTTTGCCAATAAATCTGCGGCAAACGGGGCAGACCTTGTTTTCGCTGTTAAAAATCCTGCAATCCATTCATTCACGGATGAGTTCCATATCTAATAACAGTGCCAAATTTCTGATAGTTCTAAGAAGAAATGCATACCTCTGGGCACAAACATAGCAGGTAGCACAGTGACCACAAGGAACATAGAAACAATTCCGTTCCTCATCGTAGCATATTACACATACTGTTCTATCATATAATTCCTCCGAACAACTATTCTTGTCGCTGCTGCTGCTGCTGCCGCCGCCGCCGCCGCAATCTCCTGATTCTAAATCTTTGTTACATGTTCCATATGAGAATAATAATGACAGTGCTTTTCTTGGCCATAGCTGGTCAGTCTCCGTTGCTCTTACTTCAATTTCATTCCCCTCATCTTTAGAATAGGTCATACATCTCACAATTATGAGAACAATAATCAACATAATGGCTGCATCATTGGAAAAAAAAAGGAGACAATGTTGGATTCTCAAAATTCTATACAAATAAAATTGACTAGTGATTAACATATAATATACAGTGGATTGTGGTAGTGATTGTTGATAAGGAAGCAACTTACTTAAAATTGAAACATAAGCAACTAAACGAGCCAAAAGAGAAAGCGCCGGGTAACAAGCAAGCGTATGACCCTGAAAATATTAAAGAAAAACTCTCAGTCACCATCAAATTTTAGGTTTCTTTCCCCAAAAATACATTATTTCCTAATTAAAAACTCTCATCGTACCTACTTCTCTTCTTCTATCTCTCTATACTTCAAAACATAAAATATATAAATTGGAAAAGAACAAGATACTTAAACAAAAAACTACATTATAAATAGATTCGAAGACATAGGATAATGACTTACTGCTTTAGTCCATGTTAGATTAATTCTTGTGGCTAAATTAACAAAATGGGATCTTGCAAGGTCTGCCATGGAGTGCATCGCTTATCCTCCTGTCCTCTCTTGCTGTCTGTATTTCGTATTCTTCAAATTTCAACAAGCATCTAGAGAAGCAGAAATGAAAATCGGGAGCCTTGAGAAATGTTAGTAAGAATACGTCGCAAGGTAAGTAAATATAAGATGTAAATTAATGACCTTGAAATCAATCTTCCATTTTCACCAAGTTCACGAGGACTGCTCTACAGAAGAGGATCCTTCATATAATATGCTGCTGCGACCGGCCGGAGAATGAGGTGTCGAGCCAAATCGGAATGGTGTCCGAGTAGCGAAGCCAGAAAAGAGGAGCAAGCAAATGAAGAAGCTGGCTCATGCAGTATTGCCACTTGGGAAGAAGAAACTTTTCAGGGTTTAATAACATGCTGTGCTGAAGAATGTTAGCTGCTGATTTATCTTTGGTACGCCGGTCTCAACCACCCTAAGTTTTGATGGTTAGGTTAGGTGTGTGAATCCATGCACGTGCAACTCGTAAGAAGTTGAATGGTGGTTAAGGCTATTCTCAAATGGTTAGGAGAGATTGTGGACCCAAAACATCGAAGTGGCCGGGAGAAAGGGACTAAACATATATTTTCATTTTATTTCAGATTTTGTTTTGAATAACTTTTGCACATCGAACTAGAATAAACTTTTGCAATAATTAACTATATTAATAATTAACTATTGGATGACTTGAAATTTTAATTTATGAGAATTTTAATTTATGAGAAAGGGTCAAAAATAATTTATGAGAATTTTAATTTTTTATTGGATGACTTGAAATTCAACTATATTAATAATTAACAACTTCATCTATTTTTTCATTATCATTATACTGGTTTTTTTAATTGAAAAATTAACCTTTTATTTAGAACAATTGAGAATTTGAGTTGATTTTAATAGGAATATATTGTTTATTTGTACTTTTGGTACCGTACCTTGGATTCAGAAAAATGAAGAGGGAATGAAAAAAAGAAGAAGAGAAGATAGGTGGCTATAAAATTGGAGAGAAGGATTTTTTTTTCTCCTATGCCACATGTTATTATTTCTTAAATATTATAAAATGTGGGGGTGTATTTTGAATATCATATAAAAAAGAAAAGAATAATTTTAATTAATGTGCAAGTTGGTATACATATTCTTCTTCTTTACCATCAAATAAAAATAATATATTGCATTGAATAAAAGTTAGAACTAACAAATACAAAAAAAAAAAAAACTCAGAGATGTGAAAAAAAGGTTAGAATGCTAGACCTATTAATTATCTTTGTACAAAATATAGATTTAGGGTGTGTTTGAAATTATGTTTGCTTATGTGGTTATGATTTGAAAAACACATTTCATAAAAATCATTTTCAGTTGAAGTTTGTTTATAAATTTAAATATTTGGTTAAAAATATGATGGAAATTGAGGTTGAAGCAAAAATAATTTTTTTATTTGGTTAAATGCTTTTTTATATTAAGATTTGGTTGTAAAGTTACTTAAAAGAACACACACATATATAGTTTCCTTCAAAATATTGTAGATTTGTAATAATTATTATATAATGAAATGAATAATCCTTGCACATTATGTTTTTTATTATCCCATTAAACTATTTGCAATTCCATCGCGTGCAAAATTTATATGTGAACGCCTTTGCGTTCCTTGGCTATGTGAGCGAGCTATAATATTTGTTAAGAAATAATCCAGAATAAAATTAGGATTGCGATCATATTCATCAAAGCCACATCATCTTGCGATCTTCTTATAATATAATTATGTTGTGTCATTGATGCAACTATAATTCAACAAAAGCCTAAAAAAAAAAAATACAAGTATCATGAAAAAAGATACAATTTGTTTTTTTTGGAAAAATATGCTCAGAAAAATTTAGGATTTAGCCGCATGCATGAAAACAAAATTTTTTTTTTTGTATTTTTGAAATGCTGATTTTTATATATATATATATATAGGCTGGGCGGCCTATTGGTGGGTCAAAATAGCGCAACAATCTTCTTTGATTGGTTGGAAGTTATATCCAGCCCAATCTCGTGCATACTGTTCACTATGCAAGTGAAAAATCCTCTTTAGTTCATGCATATTGTTCACATGCAAGTGAACAATAATTGTAGCCGGAGGTGAATGAGGGGTACCTGGCATTACTGTCGTGAAGGGGAGGTCTAGTTAGTGGTGTAGGAGGTAATGACAGAGAGAAAGGTGGATGATGACTATAGAAAAAAGAGGAAGCAACTACTACTTGTTGTTGTTGTTGCTGCGTGAAGAAGAAAATGGTTGGAGCTTTTGATGGGGGAGAGATGAAAAATTGTTTATCTTTATGTTCACTCCCCTTTTCCTTTATTGCTCTCTCTTTACCCCTTACTTTTTTTGTTTCTCTTTTCTCCTTTGTTCTCTTTTCTTTTTGTTCTCCTCTATGTGCTTCTTTTTCTTGTCTCCCGTCACCTTCTTTTTTCTCTCCACCCTTTTCTGTTCTTTTTGGCTATATATAGTAGAGCATTGGTTTGCAATGATAGCACAAATCTCTTATGTGTTGCAAGCTATAACGTGTTGTAGGGTAAGGTAAGTTCTATACCATTTTTCTTTTCTGTTGATGGTGGGTGTAATGATAGCTTGCATAATAGGCTTTTTGATTATTATGTTTTTCTAAGAAGATAACATCGACATAGAATCAATAAAATTGATCAATAATTTTTAAGTGAGCGTGTTAAAAGATGAACACACTAAAAAAAAGATTTTTAAAAATAAAACCCAATTGAGATGATGTTGAAAATACTAAAACTAGCATATATACTTAAAAAATAGGGAGTCAAAAATTGAGTTATGATAATTGCCATCTCTTTACAATATTTACAACAAAAGCCTTGTAAAAGACTTTTATAGCAAGCTTTGTAAAGAAGAAAAAGATATGAGAGGATGGACTTACCAAATAAGAGATGGTTTTTCCATATGAAAGTTTTAGAAATAAGAGTTACGAAGTGCATTTAAAAAGAAAATGTGAGAAAGGGCTAAAAAATACACTATCTAAGAATTGAGAGCTTAATAACATACTTAAATGATAAAAAAATGAATTTATGAAGGGAAAAATAATGTTTGTGAAGGGTTGAAAGACATAGAAAAATGATATAATTGTAATGGGTGACTTTTCCAAGTGGAAAACACAGAGGTCATTTTATTGTAATATGTGACTTACATAGGTGAAAAGATAGTGAAAATACAAAGGTGGTCTCATTATAATGGGCAACCTACCTAGAGAAAGTGATGAAAATGATCTTGTTGTAATGAGTGACCTATCTAAGAGAAAGTGTGGAGATAAAAATGATGAGGATGATGTAATTGTAATGGGTGACTTATTTAGGTGAAAACATGAAGATGCTCTGATTGTAATGGGTGACCTTCCCGGGAGATGACATGAAGATTTATAGAAATGGAAAATAGATAGGGCTAAAAAGCATATTTATGAGATGGGTGAGGGCTAGAAAACATACTATTGACTTGATGGTTGGAAAACACATTAAATAAGAAGAATATAAGGCTAGAAAACACATTATATTGATAGTTGAGGACTAGAAAGCACATTATTTAAGTTGATGGTTGATGGTTGGAAACCTCATGCAAATAAGAAAAAGAGAGAAAAGGATGAAAAACACATTATCTTAATGGTTGAGGGTTGAGAGGTGCACTCAAATAAGGAGGGAGGTAAGACTGGAAAATACACTTTCTGATTTGATGATTAAGGGTTAGGAAGCGTACTAAAAAGAGAAGAAACGATAGAGCTAGAAAGTGTACCATCTGAGTTGATGGTTGAGGGCTAAAAAACACTCTTAAAAAGAAAAAAAGATAGAGACAAAAATAATACAATATTTGAGTTGATGGTTGAGGGCTGGAAAATACACTCAAAAGAGAAGAAAAAATAAAGTTGAGAAGCATACTATTAGAGTTGAAGGTTAAGGGTTGAAAAACACATTCAAATAAGAAGGAAAGAGATAGGGCTGGAAAGTGCACTATCTAAGTTGATGATTGAGGGTTAGAAAATGTACTCAAACAAGAAGGAGATAAATAAGATTGAAAAGCATACTATCAAAGTTGATGGTTGAGAGTTGAAAAACACACTTAAACAAGAAGGAAAAAGATAAGCTGAAAAATGTACTATTTGAGTTGATGATTGGGGGCTAGAAAGCACGCTCAAACAAGAAGAAGAGAAATGGGTCGGAAAGCGCATCATTTGAGTTGATGATTAAGAGCTAGGAAGCACACTCAAATAAGAAGTAAAGAGATAGAGTTGGAAAATGCATTATCTAAGTTGATGATTAAGAGCTAAAAAAATGCACTCGAATAAAAAAAGAGATAAAGATGGAAAATACACTATCTGAGTTGATGATTGAGGGTCAAAAAGCGCACTTAAATGAAAAAAAAGAGAGATACGACTAAAAAAATGCACTATTCGAGGAGGAAAATAAAGATGAAAAATGTACTATTTTGATTGCTTTTTGAGAGTTGGAAAACCCAATATCTAAGCTGATTGAGGGCTAGAAAATGCACTAAAAAGAGAAGCAGAGATAGGGTTAGAAAGTGTATTATCTAGTTTAATTGAGTGTTAGAAAATGCACTCATAAGAGAAGCAGAGATAGGGCTTGAAAGCGTATTATTTGGTTTAATTAAGGGTTATAAAGTACTATCAAAGGAGTAGATGTAAATTAATTCACACCTCTGTTTGCAACAAAGGGATAGAGGGGGGAAGAAGGAGAGAAGGGAAGTTACTTGTTGTGAGGCCGATGTTGGCTGCTGGAGGAAGAAAAAAAGCTTACAATAGTTAAAGAGAAGAAATTACAGAGAGTTGAAAAGGTGACAGTGGTTGCACGAGTAAGAGGAAACGGAAGGAGAAAAGAAAAAAAGTTGGTGGTTATGGGCTACTCCTTTGTGAAAGGGAGACTTTTATGGTGATAGGGGAGGCGTTAATAGTTGCAATGGTAGCCAATGTTGGCTAGAAAAAGAAGGAGAAAACTACCAGCAAAACAGAAAAATAAGGGAGATGAGTTGATTTTTTTCTTGAAATTTTCCTTTAAATCTCTCCCTCCTAAGAGTATAGGATGAACCCCTATTTATAGGTGATGAAAGAGAGGAATATTGTCTTTACTAGGATAAAAATTCATCTCTTGATTCAATTCGTAAGCATCCTAGGCGTTGGCTCAAAGAAGATACCTAGAGCTATCAGTTTTGACAACTCAAAACAGTTTGAGTTGACTACTTTAGGTCGACACTGCAACGATCAATTGGTGTAGGTGAATCAACCATAATAAACCATATCATGGTGTAGGTGAATGTCAAGCTATCATTTTGGTTCAAGTTAAGCATTAGATGCCTTTGAAAAGTAACCACCCAAACAACGTTTTTGGGTCAAAAGAAAGAAGACAATGAACAATGCACTACACGACGCATCGTCTGATTCCTCATAATGGGCCAAACAACATGGTCTTCCTTTTTTTCTTCTTCAAAATGTCCAAAGTTTAATTTGGTCCTTGAATATTTAATTGGTTTAGTTTCACCCTTAATTGACATAAATTTTTTAATTTCATACAATTTTTCCCTGACAAACTTCAATGGAAGTCCTGAATTTACGCATCGTTTTCACTTTGATCCTTGGTCTTGAATTTATACAATTTAACCATCAATTAATCATTAAACTTTCAATTGCTTTCAATTGCACCCATGATTTCAAACAATTAAGTCCTTAGTGTGCAACGACCTTTACAAAATGATATTTGACAGCAAAGTTCTTCACTTTAGCTCCTAACCTAAAAACTTTGATTTCTTATAATTTCACCCTTAATTGCAACCAATTGACTTGAAAATAATAATTAAATCTAGTCTAAAAAAAATCTAATCTTTACAATTAAACTCAAATTAGGCCCCCAAACTTAATTTCTCATCTATTAAGCTTTTAATAAAATCAATTTGACCCATTTTAAGTATAATTGAGTCCTTGCACTTAATTAAATCCTTCAATTGTACGCAAATTAATTCTTAAACATAATTAAACTTTAAATGAAATTGACATACTAAAATCTAATTATGCTCTTAGTCATAATTTTTATGCAGATTTGTTCAATAATTATTTATTTTGACCTTGGATATGTATTTTCTTCATTCTTGGGCACTGTAGGAGTATGATTAGGCTCTTGAATTCGTCAAAAAATTTAAATTTGATTTTTCCACTACGTGCACTTTTTTTTACTAAATTTTAGGAATAACCTGAAAATGGATATTGACAAATTAGATCTTTGACAAGACCAATAAACCCGAGTTTTCCTAACAATCTCGAACCAAACATGGAGGTGATGACTCTAACAAGCCCTCGATGTCGCGCGGAGATGTGCAACAAATATTGAGAGAAAAATTATTGCATATATTAATTTTGTGGTAATGAATGATTTGTATGAATAATAAGAAAAATAAAAGATGGTGTAGATTTAAACAATTAGTACATGTAACTAACATAGGCCCATTAGAAATAAAAGACTATTCATAAAGCAACTTACTTGACTTTTATGGTGACAATATCTTCTATTTAGCATTACAAGTTCCTTACCTTAAAATTGTGAAACCTTAATTAAGATTTCTAGAAATCATTATATTAGTTAGTGACTCCGTCAAATATCATCCAAGTTTTAGACCTTTTACCCTCTCTTAAAACCAAAAACACTTACCATTTAGAAAAAAAAAAGATTTGATTGTCTTATGTTAGTTATGACATTATCTATTGTTGAATACCAATAGATCTTTTAACTTAAAAGACCTAAATAATAATCATGATGGTACCATTATATTTTATTTAGAGACTTTGAGCACTAAATAATTCATTTATTGACTAATTCTACTTTGACAGGAGGTTATCACCTTTTGAACTTTTAAAAAATGGTAAGCTATCTACATTGAGGGTAAATCAAATTTTACGATTAATCAAAACTAATAAATAAATATACAATATAATGAAAATATATTTATTTAATCAAAGAAACGAATATGATGTGATTGCATGATAAAATTACCAAATTTTTTATAGGAGTACTCAATGGACACAATTGTTTTTAAAATTAAAAGCCAAGGTACCAAAACAAAAAATTAAACTTAAAGCTTAAGTACTTGATTGAAAAATAAAATTAAAGTTAATGTACTAACATTACAATTTCCTTTAGTAAAGACCAAATAATATAAACAAGACAGTTAACGGAAGTTGAATGGAAATTCTTAATTATAAAGTTTAAAAAAGTCAAATAATAATAATAATAATAATAATAATAATAAAAGTCCATTATAGTTAGTCCTTGTTTTTGACGGTTTAACTCAGTCATAACAGGAACTGGACTTGGATTAGATACATCTTTTCATGACAAATGAGCCATAAACCCGCGCTCTGTAGTAGAGATTAAATTTTTTTTTGTCTAGTTTTGTATTTCGATTTTTATTTTTAAGAAAATAAAAAAATTGATAGCGCACCCGAAGACGCGCCCACAATACTATAGAATAAAATATAATTAAAAATTAGTAAATTACCAATACACCCTTATAACCAGCTCTTGGATTTTGTCTAGTTTTCTTATAGGGGGGTATATACCTACTTATACAACTCGTGTTGTACATCAACTGACCCAAACATCCCGATTATAAAAAAAGGGTCCGGGGATTAGTCTTGGTGCGCGCAAGCTGGCCTAGACACCCTGGTTATAAAAAAAAACATTCGGTCCGGGGATTAGTCGTGGTGTGCTTAAACTGACCCGGAACCCCGATTATAAAAAAAAAATATAAGTGGGAAAGTAAAAATATACCAATACACTCCCATAGCCAACTCTTGGATTTTGTCTTATAGGGGGTATATACATACTTATACAACTCGTGGTGCACGTCAACTAACCCGGATAGCTTGATTATAAAAAAAACTCGATCCAGTGATTAGTCGTAGTGTGATTAAGCTGGCCCGGAGATCCCAGTTATAAAAAAAATATAAGTTAAAATAAACAAAAAATAAAAGGTTAAGCTGGCCCGGAGATCCCGATTATAAAAAAATATATAAGTGAAAAAAAACAAAGAAAAAGTATAAGTGGGAAAACACTGTAGCAATCCATATTGTTTTTAAAAAAATTTGGTTGGGGAATTAGTCGTGGTGCGTTTATGGCCCGGAGACCCCGGTTATAAAGAAAAAAAAATGCATAAGTGAACAAGAAAAAACAGAAGGAAAAAAAATCAAAAAATAATTAAATAAATGGGTCCGGGGATTAGTCGTGGTGCGCTTAAGCTGGCTTGGACACCCAAGTTATCAAAAAAAATATATATATAAGTGGGGGAAAAAAATAAAAACACAAAAACAATTTGTAAGTGAGAAAGCACTGTAGCAATCAATAGTGTTTTGTGAAGAGATGAAAGTTGACCCGAATACCTCGGTTATAAGAAACAAAACAAAAAAAATATACAAGTGGAAAAAAAGTATAACCGGAGATAAAATATCAGGAAAAAAAACAAAAAAAAGCATAATCAGAAAAAAAAAAAAAAGAACTGTAGCAAGTTATGTGTGGGGAGCTATAGTGCTTTTCCTAGAGAAAAAACAAAAAAAAGTATAAGCGGGAAAGCACTGTAGCAATCTATATTGTTTAAAAAAAATCGACTCGAGAATTAGTCGTGGTGCGTTTAAGCTGACCCAGAAACCCCGGTTATAAGAAAATGTATAAGTGAGCACAAAAAAGTATAAGAAAAAAAAATTGGATCCGGGGATTAGTCGTGGTACGCTTAAGCTACCCCAGAGATCCAAACTTATCATAAAAAAATGTATAAGTGGGAAAGTACTGTAGCAATCAACAATGTTTTGTAAGGAGAAGAAATCTGACCCGGACACCCGGTTATAAAAAAATGGGTTTGGGGATTAGTCGTGGTGTGCTTAAGCTGACCCGAACACCCAATTATAAAAAAAAAATAAAAAAAATATATAAGTGAAAAAAAAAATATAACCACAAAAAAAAGTCAAGAAAAAAAAGCATAGTGAGAAAAAAAAAGCACTATATGAAAACACTGTAGATGGATAAGGAGGAGTTGCTTCACATTATCTTTAAGGCTCTTTAATAAATAATCCACCAATTTAGACTAAAAGTTATTTTAGCAGAATAAGAAACAAAAAGGATTTTCTTACTAATTGAGAGAGAGAAAAATTAGGATTTTCGTATTAATTACACATTTATGGTATTGTGGACAAAAAAGACCAAAACAGGGGAAAGGTCTTTTTATTTTTTTTGGGGTGAATTGTTTTTGTTGGCGATATAAAAGTTGAAAGCTATCTCGTCAACGCAGAGGTTAGGATAAAAGGAATGGGGAGAGTGAAGCTACAGCTCAGGAAAATTGAGAATAAAACAAGCAGGCATGTCACCTTTGCCAAAAGAAAAGGTGGCCTTGTCAAGAAAGCTTATGAACTCTCTACTCTGTGTGATGTAGAGATCGCTGTGATCATTTTCTCTCCAGCTGGAAAACTCATTCTTTTTGAAGGGAAGAAAAGGTATTTAGTTTTTACCTAACAAGGCTGAAAGATTTTGATTGATTTATATACTGATGGGGAATAAAATTTTATATATGTAATTTAATTTTCAAATAATTGGTAGCTTTCTTTTTATTGCCAATCACTCTTGGTTTTTGGGTTTTTTAGGCTGGAAGAAATTCTCGAGAGTTATCTAAATCTTACCAGGAAACAACGTGGAAGGTAATGAAATTTATTGTATTATATATTTAGTTATTCAAATTGTATTTTTTTTTTAAAATAAAAGAATAATTATATATATTTTAGAGGGTAAGAAGTAAAAGGGTATTTTGTTTTTCATGTTTTGTGAGATTATTTCATAAACTTCACCCTAAGCAGAGTTTATTTATTAATCATTTTTATTGGTAAAATTATTTCATGTGATTTTGCACTTCTTCAACGAAGACTGCATGACGAAGAGGTAACTTCTTGTGATTTTGTACTCTTTTGTTAGTAATTTAAATTCATGGATTTGCTTGGAAACGATAAGAATAATTACAAATGTAAATGCATACAGTTGGTCCAGCGGATCTCTGCTCAAATGAGTCTCGAAGCTCGCATTCACAATCACTTGGGCGGAATTGGGTTTGCTCTCTTCTCTATTAATTCTTATTCGGATCTCTTGGTGAATCCTATTTTGGTGATTTATGTTGTAATTACTATTTTTTTTTACATTAATAATGACAGAAAAATGAGCAATAAATCTGACTTAGAGGTATGTATGTACTAATTAACTATTTTTTCCCCTTCGATTTCATGTTTTTCTAGAGCTAAATTAATTAATAAATCTCCTTGGATTGCAGGATATCGAAAACGAAATACTTCTATGCAGTTTTGAATCGGAAAACATTGAGAGACAATTAAGGTTTGTATATGGCAAAACTATTTCATAAGAAAACAATAACAAGAATAAATAATGAGAAAAATTAGAGGCAATGTAAGAGTATTTATTTTTATAAGATGAGATAAATATTTATTAAAGGTAAGAGTCAGCAAAACTCACAATTACAACAAGACAATTGTTCTAAAGTGAAGGCTAAGCAAAAAAATAATAGAAAAGTTGAGCAAGCTAACTACTACAAACATACAAGATGGATACTTTCACTTAGCTACACGACTCTCCTTGATCAATAATCTTTGAGGGAAAAACTGTGGATGGAAACACAACTTAACAATACCTCCCCACATCATCAACTCTCAATATGTGTTCCTTGATGAAAGTACATTCAAACCCTTTTATGAGACCATCCACCTCTATTAATGAAATAAAAAATTGTTGTTGATGCTGTTTGTTTTTTACTTAGATCAATACATATTAAATTTTTTAAAAGGTCCCCCATTTACACTCCAATCTAACTCTAATTCTCGAAAAACCATAAAAAACAACGTGAAAGTTATTATTGATACTACTAACACCAAACCGCTATACTATAAAAAACAAACTATATATGTTTAGCCTCAAACACTAAAATTAAACTCAATAACAAACATCATCATATATAAGCCTATCCAACCCCATAAGTACCCAACTCACCCCTAATCGAATTTTGTTTAAAATATAAGAATCAAACCACCACAACCTATATCTAATTCAACGTCCCATCACTCTTATTCAACCTAATATAAAACACTCATATCAAAACCATACTAAAAATACTAAGAAAAGATAAAAAATTTTGTGTTTGTGTGTGTGTGTGTTAGGAGATGAAAAGGTAAAGAATAAGAGCAGTCCTAAAATAATCTTAGTGTTGTTGATGTTAAGAAAAGCCACCAACAACCTTGAGATGGTACGAAGGTTATTTTTTTTAGAAATGATAAGGAGTGCGAGTGATGTGAAGTTATTGTTTTCTAATCAATGTTGGAATCTTGTTCCATAAATGAAACATCAAAGTAGAAAAGGTTTTTAAAAGTATTGGAATGATAATATACCTAGTCATTAGTGACGTGGAAAAACATGGTTTTATTTACAAGTCATTCATCTACTCTGTTTACTCATCTAACAATCTATATTTATATTTCTCAAATTATAAATTCTACACAACCATTGTTTTGTATTAAATTTTTTTTAGCTTTATTCTCCAAATGAACCTTTATGATCATCATTATGAAAAGTAGATGCTACACTTGAATGAAAACTAATTTGATTTGAGACCACCTTACATGTCCATGCTCTACCTAAAATAATATCGCTATTTTATTCTTTAGCATAACAACTACCCTAATAGCCTCTCGAACATCCACCATATATACATAACAATTAAATTTAAATAGTCTATTGTTTGGAGGAATCTATCTATGTTATTGCTTACTGTTCTGACTCAAAACAATATTTGGATATTGCAAAATCCTCATGTATACAAGTGTACAATTCTAGTTCTCCTTAAATTCTATGGATGCCCAAAATATTATAGTTATTGGACTTGGAAATCTTCATTTAAAGGGCTTTCTAATTATGCTAGAAAAATAATAATACGAGCATTAACTTTTTTTGCTCACCTTTTAAACAATTGTTTCAATTTCTCCCATCAATTTCCATAGACTAGAAACCCATTGAACTTAAATTGTATCTTAGTTGACTTGCAAACAAATCATTTTTTCTTGAACATGGAAAAGAGAATGTGTTCCATATACTCAATCCTTTAAATATAAACACCATATAAAGGATTGCTTATGCAAAAATTAAACATGAACACGTCAACTAAGTAATAATACTAGCTGTTCACTACTAGATAGGGAAAGAAATTTTAAATTGATCATCAAAAGTAAGATTAATTAGGTTATGAAGAATCCAGATTGACTAGGAAAGATAAAGAATGATTGATGAGGGAACTTGAAAGTTATGATTGATTTAAGGAGTTAAAAGACATGAACAACAAAGAAAAATAAAATAACCACAAAAATAAAAGTTTATATGACTAACTATAAACCGATTCAAAATAAGAGTCTTTAATAAATTGAATTAGCAAGTAATACAATTTTGTTAGGTCGTATGATTTTTAGGTAAGGAACATGTACAAACTTAAATTGTATTAGAGTTTAATATGTAAACTCTTAATCTATTATAAATAATTTATATAGGGTAAAAAATATAGTTCACATAGTATCTAATATCTAAAAAATATAAAAATCCCATGTATTTACTAGATACAATAGTTTGTCCCGTGACATAAAAGCTTTCTATAATTTACCCTTTTCAATTTATTTTTAATTTTCTTTTATATACTTCTTAGTTTTTATCTTCCTTTTACAACTTTTTCATTTTTTTCTTAGATTAGTTTACCAATATTATTTTACTTTCTCGTATGTTAAAATCAAGTACGGAATTCTACATATCATTTGAAATGAAGAAATTTAAATGTTGTTACTATTTCAATGTTGTTATCTATCTTTGTTTAGAATTTACATCCTAATTATAGATCCAATTTCAATGTTGTTATCTATCTTTGTTTAGAATTTAGATCATGATTATAATTTCTTCTTATTGAAATGAAAAAAATATGAAACAAATAACATAATTGATTTAGATTATCTAAGTGATCAATAAATTGGCACACCTGGTGAGATTTTCTTATTATCTTAACAAAATTACACCATTGAATGCCAATAGATTGACATAACCTATTTGATAATATAATAATAGATTAATCATCATGCCATCTAAAATATTATCTAGTAAAAACATCATCATTATTATTAATAAACAATTAGTACATGTAACTAACATAGGCCAATCACATGGTTGTAAAGAATCTAACAATTATTTTCCAGATAATGAGATAATTATCAATTAAGTAACTTTAATTATACATACCATATGATTGTTCATGATCATATAACTCTCTTAAACAATAACAAGTTCCATATAAACAAAGTCATAATAATCATATAACTCTACCACCATTCCAAATATTATTGCATTAACTAGCTTCTAGAAGATATAATGATGTTCCTACACCTTTCTCATAACCTCACACATATCTTTTTCTAGGGATTGATGTAGTTAGGTGATCACAACTGATGTGGTCAAATACTAGTCAACCATCAATGATTTATTTTAAAGGATCATCATTTTTTCAGTAAATAAACTTATCTAATTTTAACTTAAGAGTTATCTAATTAGAGATGAAAAACATTAAAAAATATAACTTACCATAGTAAGATTATGGTAGTCAATATAAGTAAACAATTCATGGTTTATTAACTCAATTAAATTTAAAATGATTTGAGATACAATTGATCTTCAATTCAAACACATGAAGGGGGAGATGACATATACTAGGATATGTTACAAAAAAAACCCTTGATATTAATGCATGAAAGTTTATAAGCACATATTGGGAAACATAAGCTTATATAAGAAACACAAACACAACCCCATCAATATAGGATCATAATCAATCACACGTGATGCTAACTACTGTAGAGACATACATGTAATCCCAAGTTAATTACATGACCTAAGAACTTGACATATAAACAACAAATATAATACCTAATGCGATATATTTTAGCAATGTAATGTTAATCAATATGACAATGGTGCTAACAATCTGTTCATGAAACTAAGGTTTTCCAAACTGCCACTTAATTCCATTAATGACTAGAGAGAAATGATGGCTTATTTCATTAACTCTTTTATAGAATAGAACCAGAGATAACACTAGCTTACTTGGACAAGATTACTCAAGATCTAGGATAATTCATAAAAGTTATGCAGTTCATTTAATAACTCTTAAAATCAAGTGCACTACAATTATAATAGAGTATAAGTGTTTCAAGTTAATTATGGAAGGGATGCAAGAGAGCACCAAAAAATAGTTTATTGGAGTCAAGTATACTAATATATATACTCTCACAAATGATATTGGTTGGAGTGATAAGATTTTGGGTAAAGAAGAGTAAAAAAAGCCAATAAGAAAAGCTTAATAGTTAGTTACTGAATAAGGTTGTAATGGGTCATTCAATGACTGACTTGGATTATTGCCCTAATAAACAACACAAAAACCAAAGAACACCATTTCCCAACATGTAACACAAACTCTTATCATTAAGCCTAAACTAGTTATAACATATATCTTCATCAATAAGAAAGATCAATTTAAGTATAAGAAAAACTTGATAGTTTATGATGATTTCTTAAATTAAAATGCAATGAAAAATAAAATTTACATTATTTTAATGATAGTCTACACTTAAAAGAGGGAATTGTTAATGAATTATTTTGTCTTGATGCAATAACTAGATGAACATGATGCAATAATAAAAGTAGATAAAATGTAGATTCCTTTTATAATAGAAATAAGTATTTATGATGATGTTATTATCATCAAACATTGTTTTCTCTCTTTTTTATTTGAGGAAAAACCTAAACAATTACCTTAATCTGATAATTAAAGAAGGCATAAAAGAAAAGGTAAAAATGATCAAAATTAACCAGCCAAAACCTATAGTTAACTAACAATTAAGTTTAGTCTTTTTTAAAAGCTTACAATGATTATGGATCATCACCTTGAACCTTTATAGATCTTAGCCAATTTTAATGGTGTACCAACAAAACAAATATTGGTCGATAATTGTGAAGTTCTTAATATTATACCTTTAGCCTTGATCATAAAATCTGGTCACAATAATATCTATATGACCCATCAAATGTGCTCATGTTAGATGTTAAAATGGATATAAATGATATTGCAAGAATGTTATAAGTTGATCCAATAATTACATCCAATATCTCTATTATAAATTTCTTTATGGATGAAACAAAGACAAGATATAATGCCCTTCTTTGATGAGTTTGGAAACACAATAACAAGTATGTGCTATCATCTTTCTATCAAACTTTGATGTTTGGGCTACTAAAAGGATAAGCTAAAATAGTAAAAGCATGTGACAACTCTTTTATTATCAACTTAGGGGCAATAAAAGCATGGCTATATCACTACAATATAGACCTAATTAGTTTATAGGAATAGATAATATGAGTCACCTATTCAATCTTTCAATTAGTAAAGAAGACAACAAATGGAAAGACTAACTGCAAACTTTGTTAAGCCAAATGATTTGCAATTATAAGGTATTGACCATGAATTTGAAATATGTTGATAAATAAGTCATTGGATTAATTTTCATGTGTTCAATAATTGTGATAAAACCTAAAAAAATATTGAGCATAAGAACATAATTTATTTATTAATGGAGTAATGATTAATATTTGAATAAGTGTAATACTTACCAAAGACATCACTAAAAGTTAGTACCCTTGAAGATATCAAAGGATCAACCTAGAGATTGCAAGTATAATATGATTCCAAACATGTATTATTTATGCTAGAAGCTTGATGTTTAGGCTTGATTTCATTTATCTTGAATTTGAGCTTCTCCAATGACAGAATGAATTTAAATTATTTAAAATATAATTATCTAAATAAAATATGAACATCATTTTTTAGAAAATATAACAACTCAAAAGTTTTCTTTATTTACCATCAATATCCAATGTACTAATTTGAATTAAGTTATTTTCACAATACAACTTAATTTTTTATTTCTTCATTATAATAAGGATGTGAGTTTTTAGTTAAGTATTGTGAAAATACTGTAAATAAATACCTTGTGTTTAATATGCACCTTCTTTTATAACATAATTACTTTGTATTTAAACTAAATAAACAATTTGATAACAATTTGTATAACAAAACTAAGAGCATCTATTATTCATGATGGAAGTTTAGAAAACTTTTAATATGCTTTAAAAACTAGAAAGTTTTTTTTTTTTTTTGAGAATGGAAGTCCTAAAAAGAATAATGTATTAGAGGTCACATATTATCTTAGGATTCAAATGGATATTTTTTTTTGGATGCGAGGAAACTCCACCTTCAAAAAACACACTTTGTGAGCTCATGTGAGCGAGATTAACCCCGATTGTCCTAGACTCTTACAAGTGGTGCATATCCTGACTTGATATCGAGACCTGCTATGCATATTGCAAACTCTATATCATCACGCCATACCTCTTGGGACATCAAATGGATATTAATAATACAAAAAAAGTGTTTTTATTAGACTTTAATTGTTTTTTCTTGTTTTTTTTTTTATTAAAAGTCACATATTATCTTGGTTCCAGTAATACGTCGGCTAATAATTTTATTGTCATCAATTCGTTGTTGAGACAGCAATCATTTACGAGGAATCCGTGAAATAATTTAACTGTTATTTGCAATAATCTACCTTTTGACATGAGAGAAGTATTGCAAAATCAATTAAATCCAATTTAAGACAATAAAACTATTTTAATTTACAGGTGCTTCGTGGGGAGTCCAAATTTCTTCAAGTCAATTAGCGAGGTTGAATTTCATGAGAAGATATTGGAAAAGGCTTTGAAATGTGTCCAAAATCGCAAGGTATAAAATTCTGCCTTTTGTTTATGATATCATTTTTTATATTATAAATTTTATTAATTGAAGAACGAAAAATGATGTATGCATTTAGTATAATAGATTTGAAAATATATAAATTTACTTGTAAAATAAATTATAAACATTAAAACTAAAAATTAATCTTTTTAGCAATAAGAAAAACATAAATGCATTTACAAATATTATTCATAATAAATTATAAAAAAGTAATACTAATTGATGGTAACGTATATGCAATAAAATATAAGATTGAGATAATACATAGAGAAGGGGAGACCATTTTCAAAGTTAAATTTTATTTTATTTTATTATTCTACAACTAAAATAAGTATTTGAAAGAGTTTAAAGATTTAGAAAAAAAGCTCTTTTATGTAGGTGAAGTCCTAATTTCTTATTTATGTATTTTCCCCTATTTTGACAAAACATTTTTTTTTTCTATTAATAACATAGCAAAAATAATTTATTAGTCATAATAACTTAATTACCAATCTCAAAACAATCTTTAATTTGTCTTAAAATAAATAAATAAATTAAATCTACCATAATTGAACTCCCTTATCAAAACAAACCTGTTGATAGAAAAGAACAACTTTTTGTTTCTTGGTGGCCAAATTTCTTCTCTCCTCTCCTTTCTCCATAGACTTCCTCTTTCATGAGAATGAAATACAAGGGAAATAAAGTTTTAAAAACTATATGGACCAAAAATATAAAAATAGAAAACTTTATGCACAAAAGTCAACCTATACAAAAGAAAAAAAAACTTGAAGGACTAAAATAAGCTTTCTTCAACATCCAAGTACATAATGTGAGGAAAAGAAAGTTTTGAGATCAAAATATGAGCATTGGGATCAATGAACTCCCTTATAACTGAATATGCATAGAACATTTTTAATGTTTTTTTCCTTATTAGTATATAATAATTAAAAAAAGAAATTGCTAATATTCCCCTAAAAAAATTTAAACACTATAAAAACTATGGAAAAATTGAATAATAACTTGAATCATGTTAAGTATTTTAATTATATTGCATTTCAAAAAAATCTATAAAAAAACAATATATAGAAAAAATATTATAGAAAAAGCAAGATGTTTGGCCTAAGAGAGTAGGCTACACACATTACTTCATAAAAACAAAATCTATGATATATACAAAAGCAACTTAAGAAAGACAATAAGCACAAATAGCAGAGATTTCTACTACATAGATTCACCGCACAAAAACTATATTACTAAATATTTATCCTCAAAAAATTTACCTCTCTAAGATAATTACAACTCCTTCAATAACCTAAAGAAACAATCCAATAAAACTAAGATATACAAAAATAAAGAGAAAACAACAAAACTCCAGTAAACACCTTTTGGGTCTAATTTAGAATTTTTCTTAATGAATCTTTCGAAAACATTTAAGCGTGATCTAACAATTGAGTTGAAAGTTATGGACTTTTTTTTCTTATCAAACTTGTTGCCCTATGTGACCCAAACCTTTACATGAACTTAACCTTGTTTTATTAGCCTATAAATATTCTTGTTCTATTAGAACCTACTACATTATCCTAGCATGCACGAGCTTGTTTTATTTTTTTTTGTTAGACAAATGTGTCTTTCCTAGTTTAGATTCCAAGAAGTGGTCAAAAAGTTAGGTTATGAGTTTTTTGGACCTAAAACTTATTTTTCAATGTATTTTAACCTAAAAACACCATAATAATCTCAATAAACCTATTATTATTGTCAATATACACTTCAATCAGTTAAACACATACAAAATCAAACCAAATTAAAAAATAATTTACTAACCTCAATTTATTTTTTCTAGCGAGATGGAAATTCATGACAACTCAATGTCACTCCTCTCATTATATGAACCCACTAACAAAAATATCAACTTTTTTTGTTTTTAAAATGTGGGCAACCAATCATTTTATCTCTCTTTCTCTAATTTTCTGAAATTTTAGAAACTCAAGGATTAAAATGAAAAAAACTAAGGGATTAAAATGAAGAAAATAAGATTTAGGATCTAAGTGTAAGAGTCTAAAACTAAAAGGACCAATGATATAAAAATAAAGGCTTTTAGGAAGCAAAAATGAAAAAAATAAAAAGCCCCGTTATTTGTTTTATGTTTATTTTGATACTTCTTTTAATTGTATTTTATATTCCTATAAATTGAGTTCTTGTTTTATTTAATTGTCCTCTAAGCTAACTCTAAATTGTTCGCAAACACTTTATAACAAACATTTAATCACTGTTCGAAGAAAATACAACATTTTAAGTAATTATGGATTCTAAGATTCTGATGAGTTATCTTCTTCTCTCAAGTGAGCGGTTAATCACATAACTACAAAATAAACATTTAATCACTGTATAATATTCTTAAGCATTTATTTATTGTACTTATAATATCTCTTTGTACTTTATTTATAATTATGGTCCTTGTTTTTTTGGAACTGCTAGATGCTAATATATATTGTACTTATAATATCTCTTAACAATTCCTAAATTCGAGGCAGCATAACGGCAGTACTTTTTATAATTCTCATTCAAGAGTACTTATAGTACTTATCAGATATATGCCTGCATGTTCTAGAGGTGAAAAAGCAACTTGAACTTGATTACAGCTAGTGTAAAATTTAATGAGTCACTGAATTTCAGAATTAAATATTTTTTAAATATAAAAAACAAATTTTAGGATCATTGTAGTCAGGACCATATGTTTTTTAAATGTAAGAAACAAATGTTAGGACTATAAGATTTTTTTTTTATAATGTTATATATTTGAACAAAATAATCAACATGGACCAAATTTTATTATATAAAAAAAGGAACAAAGGGAAAAAAGAAGAAACATAAAATTTAAAATGATTATCAACATAAATTATAATTTCAATACTAAATTGAACTAAAATTAAAAACAATAATAAAAAAATTGTGTAAACACTAACAATAATTAAACAACAAAAATAAAGTTGTTGATTTTATACCTATAAAAAAATAAAATATTATTGAAAATTCATTGTTACATCACTCTTATTATGAAGATTATAACAACTAAAATTACCATTACTATGCAAATAATGAAAATTATTAAATTGTTTCCAAGAATAAAAAAAAGAACACTTAACAAAAGAGAAAGAAAGAAAGAAAACAATAAACATAATCAGTAAAATCATCATTATTATTGCGTAAACAATGAAAACAATAAAATTATCTAGAAAAAAACATCAAGCCAAAAAACTTTAATAAAATAGCAAACAAAAATAAAGACAATATCAAAATAAATATTATTAGCATAAAAAAATCATATTACCGACCACCGGTAAGTCTCTGGCCAGCATTTGATGAAACACACACCACCTTATGGAAGAGAATATGATGGCACATTCAGTGAGATGGCAGATGGAGATTTTGCACCAACACCAGACAACCGTACGCGCAGTCTTTATGGAGCAGACGAAAAACAATTGTCGGTGCATTACGAAGATGCGCCTATAATTTATTAAAAAAAAGAATTTAAAAATGAAATTATCTAAACACCCTCCAAAGCTCGTGTAATAATGAAAAAACCGCATATAAAAATACCAACATACCTCTTACGCAAACTCTTAACTTTTGTCTTTTTCGAGGATAAATCAGTATTTCCACCTCTCACCAATAATGTAAAAACCAACAATACCCCTGTCAGTAACTCTAATTTTTTTTTAATCTTATTAAAGGTCAAAATAGTTATTGTACTCTTTGTCGAGACACTGTTTTTTTTCCGCACTTCGCGTCCCGCCATCCCCGGAGGAGACGGGACACGGTGAAAGGAGGGTGTTTTATAGTCGTAAAATCATGACTATAATTCTTAGGAGTCGCCACCTACTAATAAGGTCATTAGGAAACCTAATGGTTTGCAAGAGTCTTGGTAAGAGAAATTGTTGTGCAAGGGGAAGATGCATCATCCCCAGTCCACCCTACCTAAAGCAAATTGCATTGTTGTTTGATTGTTTTTTTCTAATTCAATTTTTTATTCATTAGTCTTTTCTAAGATTCGAAGTAGATCTCTCTTCGTCAGAAAATCTCTAGCTCATAAGAAGTCGAAAACCTGACCATTCTAAAAAAAATACAATGCTTTTTTTTTAAAATTGTTTTACATCTGCGGGTATATTTTACAATATAATTTTACACCGCAGTTAATTTTTTTTAACTATTTGCAGGTGTATTTTACAATGTTATTTTACACAGTGATAGCTGAAAGAAAATAATTGTTTTGTTTTTGATATTTTGGCTAAATTCCAACGGATAATCGTAAACTAGTTACAACATCTAATTTTCATTCAAAACATGTGAAAGATGCAACATATTTCAATGCAAAAAATATGCTTGGAAAAGCCTTGGAATTTGGACTTATGCACGAAAATAATACATTTTTTTTGTTTTTTTTAAAATGCATCTTTTTATTTTTTTAAAATATAAAAAATAAAAATTCTAAGTGAGTCTGAACCATCTAAATGAGCTGGTCCAGCCAAGTTGGGCCAAAAAGGCCCAACTCTGCTAGACCCAACTCGACCACATGGGCTGGGTTGAGAGCAGGTCTAGCCCATTAATTAAAACAACAAAAAAAGAAAATTGAGCTCCTGCATTGTTCACGTGTTAGTGAACAATAACAAGGTATCCGATCGACAGTGTCCAGAGGCTTACCTGCTACTGCCGTCAGGTAGAGGAGGCCTAGGTGGTTATTCCTATGGTGGCGTCGTCGCTACAACTGCATCAGCAGTGTTGGAGAAGAAGGGATAGGTTGTTGCAGGTGTTGCCAGCGTCGAGGAAGGGCTGACAGTGGTGGCTGATGACTTGTCAGCGCCGAAAAAGAGGCTGCTATAGACTACCGAGGGAGAAGTCGAACTGGGTTGTTGTAACATGGAGAGAGAGAGAGAGAGAGCTGTCGACGAGGCGGGGGGGGGGGGGGAGAGCTTATGGCTGACGGGAGAGTAAGTGATCTGTTGTCGGTGAATTCCTTGCCGATGCCAAGGGAGATGGAAAGGTGGTTGTCGTGTGCAAGTTTTCGATCACGACGTCTCTCTAATTTTCCCCACTGTGTTTGTCGTCCCATATATTTTTTTTCCTACAAGTTCCCATGTGTTATTTCATGCTCCCCCCTTAACTGCTCTTCCCCCAATTGTCACTGTGTTTCCTCCTACTATTTATAAACGAAGGAGGTAATGTGCAGTGATGGGTTGCCCTGTAAGGCATGGGGTTGATGTCCAAGGAGGTGTGTTGTAGAGTGGGTTGCAGGGCATGGCTGCCGGCATGGCCTCAACATCCATTTTTTTATTAATTTATGAAATAACATACAAAAATATTATTTGTTATTTTTATTTGATTTCAGGTAGATTTTGGAGAATAACCCAAAAATAGGTTATGACACTCCATTAAAAACTAACATATTTATAACACCCTTGACCACTTAACGTTTTTCTTGCTACAACTAAGGGCAAAACAATATTTTTACTGTTCAAAGAAAAAGACGTAAACTCCCCCAAACCCAGTAATTAAATTTTATGAAGTGAAAGGTATAATAGTAATTACAGTGTTCAAATCCATAGTGAACTGTGTCTGTAGCTACAGGAAAAATCTCACACAATTTTGCTTTTTTTCTTTAATTGTTTTTGTATTTCAAAAAATAGTTTTAAAAAATATAATATATCTAACAATTTTGCTTTTTCCTTTAATTGTTTTTGTATTTCAAAAAATAGTTAAAAAAAATATAATATATCTATCTATCTATCTATCTATCTATCTATATATATATATATTCTTAAAATTACTTTTTTATGTTGTTATATTATTTTGATATGTTGATATTAAATATATATTTTAAAAAATAACAAATATATATTTGATATTTATTCAAACAAAAAATACTTTGAAAAAATCCACTATTATAATAACAAACAGGTTCACACATAGCAAATAGTAGTTATTTTCCTCTCACAATATGAAAGCTATACCTTTTACATTACTTTGAGATATTTAAAAAATAAATTTTCCAGATGCTAATTTGAAAGTTTGAACGAATAAAACGACGTACATATTTTCTTAACCACTAATCTTCCTCTAATTAAGAGATAGACGGACCTTGTTCTTGAAGAAATAAAAAACAAGTAAACTTAATCAGAGCTTAGGAGCATATAGGTGTTTCCTCTCCTTAATCTAGAGATCATTATTATGAATAATGAAAATAACAAACATGATTCTTAAATTATTGAATTCAATAACGCCCATCAGTAATTATGCTTTATTGTGGTATTCAGAGAGCATTTCATCAAGAAATTGCAAATGATACCGTCGGCACGATGGGAAGTTCAAGCCATAGCTTAAATGGGCCTCAACAAATTGATCCCACAAACCTGGTGATGGATATTGCAGGTCCCTGCAATGGATTTGAAACCTTGTACGAGTTTAATTATTGCCCCAAATATAGCTACTAACTTGCGTATCTTTTAAAGTTCTTCTTGGTTCAGCCATGAACATATCATCAAAATCTTAGAATTCTCTTGACTTCTTCTGCTGCAGCAATCAACCTCGAGCGGTGGCTGGAATCACACAGTCACCGGGAATGCTCCAAGGCTATGCATTCCCTTCCATCAATATCCAGAATAATAGGGACATCATTGAACAGGTTCTCCTTTTCCTTTTCGATTTTTAATGTTGTTTATTAATTGTTACAGATCACGAAGTTAGTCAAACAAATTTACTCCATGCAGGGAAGTGCGAGTACCACTGCAGCACTGCAGGTGATCCAGCTATGAATTGTTTTGCTGCATTTTCACATCATCATGATCCCTGAAGCCGCGGCCCTTTTCCTTTTTTATGCCGAAAGAATGTCCAAGATGAAAGAGACAACACAATTATCCTCGTAATGCACGAGGTTGGCTGTGCTTGCCTGTAATAATAACTTCAGAACATTTAGATTGATCATAATATATACTTTTATATATGTGACACTGGATCGTCTTATATAGAACTTTATGAGTTTGTGTTTAGACCTTGAAGAACCATGGCAATGCAAAGAGTTACCTTTAACAAAGTGAATGCCTTTAATTGAGGGACATTTGCAACCTCTTTGTTTTACTTTTCACGTTGTTCTCCGAGAAAACAAGCCTTTTATTACAGAAAACAAGTTTGTTTTTTTTAGAAATAGTGATGATAGTGAGTTAATAATTAATATAAATTTATTTGTAAGATTTTATTTAATGGTTTTTTTATAACATTTATTTTTTGATAATTTCATAGTTTGGTTGTTGTAGTTAAGTCAATTAAAGTGAAAATGATAGATTAGAGAGTCGAGTAAATTTAACGGTTTTTTTATGGTTTCGGTTTATTTACATGGAGGAAGTGCGCGTGATATAATATGTCAATTCACCCTAACTTCTTGAATAAAAGACCTCTATGTAAATATCCTATCGACACATCCATATAAACAAAATAATATTATGGGTGCATATGGCTTCAACCGGATTTCAACTCGGTATAGGAATTTCATTATTATTATTATTATTATTATTATTATTATGTGTTAGATGATAAATTCAAAGGAATAAAGAGAGTTTTGCACAGCACCGAATTGCACTAGAAAACTAGGAGAAATGCTTGATTTATTCATTTATCTTTATGGCAGTTAAATAGCCTTACAACTATAAGAAGTAACAACCCAGGATTACAAGACCTAAGATCGTGGTACATGACTAAGTCAGAAATAACAGAAAATTAAATCTTCTCTCTCAAGTAACAAAGAGATTATTTGCAATACTGAACAAATAATAATTGCTAATTTTATCATCCTCCCTTAAATTGCATGTTCTCAACATTTAGTTTATTCTGAATATTCACAAACGCCCATTGATTCTTGCATTTTTGAAAAATCTTCAATCTTTAATGGTTTGATCATGATATTTGCAACTTGTTCATGAGTGGAACATTGTGTTAGCTCTATGACTTCATCTTTGACCAGAAGCTGAAGAAAATGAAAACGAATGTCTATGTGCTTGCTGCGACCATGCATTACTGGATTTTTTGAGAGTTTGATGGCTGATATGTTATCACGGTACAACACCATAGGTTCGGATGACACATGATTTAGACTTTTCAGAATTCTTCTAAACCAAACAACCTGACATGGACTTGATGCTGCAACAATAAACTCAGCTTCAGTGGTAGAAAGAGTAACCACTGGTTGTTTCTTTGTAGACCAAGATATTGCACTTGAATTCATCATAAAAACATAACCTGAAATACTTTTTCTATCATCTTGATCTCTAGCATAATCACTATCTGTGTAACCAAAAAACTCTGCATCTCCTCCCTTCCTGTAAAATATCCCAAAGCTAGCTGTGCCCTTTACATACCTTAGAATCCTTTTCGTTGCCATCAAATGAGTCTCAGTGGGGTGCTCCATATACCTGCTAGTTAGACTGACCACAAACATCAAATCAGGGCGTGTGGCAATTAGATACATGAGGCTCTCAACCATTTGCTTGTAGATAGTACTATCAACCTTCACTCCTCCTTCATCCCTTGTAAGTTTAAATCCAGGAACAACTGGATTTTGACTGAGTTGCACTGCCCCATGTTGAATCTTTCTAGAACCTCGTGAGCATATTTTTATTGGCTAATAAAGATGCCATCCTCCTTTTGCATGACTTCAATACCCAAAAAAAATCTCATTTTCCCAAGATCAGTCATGTCAAATTCAACCATCATTTACTTCTTAAATTGATTGAACATAACTTCATCATTCTCGATAAAAATAAAATCATTAACGTAAAGACAAATGATTAATATTTTACCTCTATCCGCTGTTTTAATGAATAACGTATGCTCATAAGGACATTTGTTTAAGCCTTCTTTGGAGAAATATGACTCTATGCAACTGTACTAAGCTCGGGGAGCTTGTTTGAGTCCATACAATGCTTTCTTGAGTCGGTAGACTTTTGTTTCTTCCCTCTTCTGCTCATATCCTGGTGGTTGATCAATAAACACCTTTTCATTTATTTCACCATGCAGGAAGGCCAATTTGACACCAAGCTGATAAATCAACCATCCTTTTTGTGCTGCAAGAGAGAGCACCATATGAATTGTATCTAAGCGAGCCACTGGTGCAAATACTTCTGCATAATCCATCCCATATTGTTGGTTGTATCCCTTAGCAACTAAATGGGCTTTATACTTATCAACTTCCCCATGCTCGTTGAGTTTTGTTTTAAGGATCCATTTCACTCCAACACTTTGTCCTCTTAATGGCAGATTTGTTAATTCCCACTTCTCATTCCTCTTAATTGCTTCAATTTCCTGATTCATGGAAAACCTCCATTTTCCACTTTTCACAGCCCCTTCAAATGTCGTTGGATCACTGTTAGTGAACAAAGCTAGATGATCTATATTCACACTTGTTGCAGCGAAGAAACCGTGACCAGTTTCATAATCTGTTAGCCATGTAGGATGTCTGCGTGATCTGCCTTCTGGAATTGTGATGTCAGCACTAGAAGTGTTGTCAGCTCCATTTCCCTCTAGTGCTTCAACAACTGCATGTGAGGTGCTTCTTGAGAAAGATTACTGCTAGCAGACCCATTCTCCCCCGGTTATTCATCTGTGTCAGAAGCATCCTCATTACTTGTTTTTCCATTGACTTCCCATGCTAAATTAGCTGCAGTGACTTGCTTGTGATTATCATCCCAATGCCATTGTTGATCCTCTTCAAAAACCACATCTCTTCTAATAATTATCTTCTGTTATATAGGATCAAAAAGTCTGTAAGCTTTAGAGTATTCACTTACCCCTAAAAAGACATATTTGAGACTCTTGGCATCAAGCTTCACTCTTTTGTGACCAGGAACGTGGACATGTGATATACAACCAAGGACTCTGAAATGCGCCACTAATGGTTTAAGACCATTCCAAGCTTCTACAAGTGTTCTATTTTTCACGGCAAGAGTGGGACTTCGATTCAGCACATGCACTACCCAATTCACAGCCTCAAGCCAAAAGGATTTAGGATTTTTTTCTCTAACAACATATCGCGCACCATAAATTCAAAGGAATAAAGAGAGTTCTGCACAACACCGAATTGCACTAGAAAATAGGGAGAAATGCTTGATTTATAAATTTATCCTTATGGCAGTTAAATAGCCTTACAATGATAAGAAATAACAACCCACGATTACAGGACCTAAGATCGTGGTACATGACTAAGTCATAAATAACAAAAAAATAAATCTTCTCCCTCAAGTAATGGAGAGATTATATGCAATACTGAACAAATAAACAAATAATAACTGCTAATTTTATCATTAAAAGCTTACAAAATCTTAAACTATATATGATAAGGGCAGTTTCTCCTCACTTCAAACAAAAAACTAGAATTAATGTGAATCAAAGGTCTTTTTCTTGTAAAAAAGAAACCATTTAAATACATAATCACTAATCATTGTAGTTAATTGTAGTTGTTGAAAGCGTAATCAAGGAGCCACTGAACTTTTAAAACAACAACGTTCATTACTAAAAAAATAAGGCAATTAGTTAAAATCTATTCCTAAAACATATTAGAAATGGAATTTGCAATGGATAATATCCGATGCAAATTCATAATTATTAATTTATTTATAACAAATGCATCCAATGCAGATAATTAACAACAAAAAATATGTTGGTATTGTCATTGCTAATAAAGTAGAATTGAAATTAGAAAATATCAAAATTAAAAATTGATTATCTTCAATTAGCACATTAGATCCTCACCCCTCAGCACAAATTATTGACACCAATAAATTTCCCTGTTTGAAAAGATTAGACACCATATACAGAAAACAAAAGGAAACCCTAGTAAAATCATAATGCAATATTGACATAGAAAATGAATAAAATTCACACCCTTTAACATCACAAACAAAAGCCTAATTGCATTTTACAAACAATTGCTTAGAAATTAAATCAGCAAAATAAATCAAGAATTTTAATTTGAGATAATCATATAAGAAAGTGAGCCAAGTCTCTCCTTCATAAGCTTGTAAATAAAAATAGAGATTCCAATAGAATGAACAACCTCCGTACCAATATAGAGGTTGTCATGATCATGATCAACCATTGTAAGAAAAACAAAGTTGCCAACCCTGAAACCACCGTTAAGAACACCTTGATCTTCGGTGGTTGCTTCCTTACCCATTTCGCCACTACCTGGACTGGCCTTTTCGTTGCCTTCATTTTTTTCCTCCGATTAAAACTCTCCTCCCTCTCTCCCTCTCTTTCCGCTCTTGATTTTGATGCGGCGTATAAGTTACTGAAGAAGGAAGTTGACGTGTTCAAGTTGTTAAAGTTATGTTATTCGGTTATAATAAATCTGTTTTACTATTATAACATGAGTTTCTTGAGTTCATTGCTTGGTAGTCAAGTTAGTGAAAGATTGACTCAATGAAGTGGCTATATAAGACAGTGTAAATATTCAATAAAGAGGCAAAAAGAACACGATTTCACATTACTACAATTTTCTCTTCTTTTTGCTCCAACTCTTCATAAACTTCAGATTTTATTCCTTACAAAGTGGTATCAAAGCTTGAGAAGAAAAACAAAGATGGCAGAATCAAGCCACTTTGCACAACCCTGCATTCCTAAATTCAATGGAGATTATGAGCATTGGAGTATGCTCATGAACAATTTTCTACGATCAAAGGAATACTAGAGTGTGGTTGAAACAGGTTTTGTAGAGCCAGCATCAGGAGAAGTACTGACAACAATGGAAAGGAAGACTTTGGAGGAAATGAAACTAAATGACTTAAAGATCAAGAATACTTCTTCCAATCAATAGACAAAACCATCTTGAAAACAATTGCTTAAAAGGACACATCCAAACAACTATGGGACTCTATGAAGACCAAATATCAAGAAAATACAAGAGTGCAATGTGCTTAACTGCAAATCCTTTGGAGGAATTTTGAGGTATTAGAAATGAAACCTAGGGAATCAGTGATGGAATACTTTGGAAGGATATTGTTAGTTGCATATGACATGAGAAATTTGAGGGAAGATATGCCTGATGTGAAGATTGTTGAGAAGATCTTGCGGACACTCACCGAAAACTTCAACTACATTGTCTTCTCAATTGAAGAGTCAAATGATTTTAATATGCTTACAGTGGATAGTTACAAAGCTCATTAATTGTTCATGAACAGAAGTTCCATAAGAGTAGAGGAGACGATCAAGCATTAAGAGTTTATGATGAAAGATTTGGTAGGAGAGGCAGAGGTAGAAGCAACTTTAGAGGAAGAGGCAGTGGGAAACATCTCAAGTGTTCAATAGAGCCACAATACAAGGTAGTGGGAGACCATCTCACGTGTTCAATAGAGCCACGATAGAATGCTTCAAATCACAAGCTTGGACATTTTCAATATTCGGGAAGGAACATTTGGTTACAAATTGCACAAGTCTTTGTATAGATTAAAACAAGCTCCACGAGCTTGGTTTAATCGAATTGAAGGACACTTTCTCAATGAAGGATTTCAGAAGTGTAAAAGTAAGCAAACTTTATTCACCGAGAAGAGCGGTTCTGGGAAAATAATAATCGTAAGCATCTATGTTGATGATTTAATTTTCACTGGAGATGACAATGCTATGCTAGCAGAATTTAAGAGTTCTATGTTGCAAGAGTTTGATATGACTGATTTGGGAAACATGCGATTCTTTCTTGGCATAGAAGTAATGTAGGGAGATGATGATATCTTCATATGCCAACAAAGGTTCGTAGATTTGGAATGATGAAGAGTAATGAGGTTACTAGTCTAATTGTTCCTGGATTCAAAGTTAGTAAAGATAAGGATGAAACTCCTGTGGATGATATATATTTGAAGCAATTAGTGGAAAATTTGATATATCTTTTAGCCACAAGACCTGATATGATGTTTGCTATTAGTCTTATAAGTAGGTATATGGCAAAACCTATTGATCTTCATCTACAAGATCCAAAGAGAATACTTCGATATCTAAGAGGAACTACAAACTATGGTATATATTACAAGAGAAATAAAGATGATGAACTGTCAACTTTCACAGACAGTGATTACACAGGGGCATCGAAGATAGAAAGAGTACAAGTGGCTATGTATTCTTGTTGAGTTCAAGTGCAATATCATGGGGATAAAAAAACAATCAATTGTTACTTTATCAACCACCAAAGCTAAGTTTATGGCTACTACAGTGTGTGCATGTTAAGCAATTTGGATTAAAGAGTATTGAAGCAATTAGGACACAATGATGAGAAATGTATATATAACAAGTGTGATAATAGTTCAACTATTAAGTTGTCAAAAAATCCTGTGATGCATGGCCGAAACAAGCATATAGATGTGAGGTATCATTTCTTAAGAAATCTCACAAAGGCAGGATCAATGCTTTGATTCACTGTGGAAGTGAAGATTAGACAGCAGACATAATGACCATGCCATTGAAAGCCAAGATGCATAGAAGCGGTAGAGAGGAGTGGGTAGAAGGAAGAGAGCTTCTAGGAATAAGTCAACCAATAAGGTGCAAAGCGCATTCTTTTTCGATCCAGGTAATTCATTGAGCAAGGTAGGACTAGCAGGATTATGCTAATGTTTTTCAAAAACTTAGAAGATTAGTAGGGGTATGTGATATTGCTGAATTAAGCTAAATGCTCTGCAGTAATTAGCTTAAAGGAGAGTTTGAAGAAGGAAGCTGACATGTTCAAGTTAAAGTTCTGTTATTCGGTTATAACAAATCTGTTGTACTATTATAACATGAGTTTCTTGAGTTCATTGCTTGGTAGTAAAGTTAGTGAAAGATTGACTCAATGAAGTGGCTATATAAAACAATGTAAATGTTCAATAAAGAGGCAAAAAGAACACAATTTCACATTACTGCAATTTTCTCTTCTTTCTACTTCAACTATTCATAACTACAGATTTTATTCCTCATAGTGATGGGGGACTGAAGTGATCACGTAAAATTAAATAGTTTTGTTGATGTGAAAATAAATGCTGGATTCGTGTATTGTTGATGTCTATAGAGTAGGTACATAGGAGAAGAATGTGATCAAGATGATCAGTGGGAAGGGACAGGAACAAGTTGAAGATCCGAGGAAAGAAAAGGAGGCATGATTCAAGATTAAATGTCAGATCCATGGATTATTGATGGCTATGAAGGAGGTGCACATGAGAAGGATGTGATCAAGATCAGTGGTGGGAAGGGACAAGGACAAGATTGAAGATTTGAGGAGAGGAGAGGAGATGTGGCATGAATGAAAATCGACGGCCAATATTGAGATGAAGAAGATAGATTTAAGTTAATTTTTTTAATTGATATCTAAGCGGGGGAGAGAATGAGTGAAAGATGAAAGATAAATTGTCTATATTATTTCAAGGCTTAGATCAACATATGAGATTTCATTTTTTTTTTTAATTAGCATCAAATAATCTGTTGGAAAGTTTTTTCAATCAGCAACAGATTATCCATCACATATTTGATACAACCACATCTGCAATGAAATTTCTGTTGCTAAACACAACTCAATCCATTACTGATTCGTTGCAAAATCAGCAATGACATTTTTTCATTGTTAACAACTCTATTTTTTAGTACTGGTATACATATGTTATCATGCATAGATTTCGAAGTTCTAACCATATTGATCCCATAAAATTTACTCTAAATCTAAAAAGGTCCTTTTATTTTTAAATTACATTTGAGGCGTGTTTAATTAGTTAAGAAACTATATGTTATTAAACTTATTATTTGTTTTATTTTAGGAATAAAGAGAGTATAATGTTGAAGAAATCAAATTTCAGTTTCTCCCGAACTCATAAAAGTAACCTCTTTTATATCATATCTCTTTTCTATATGATTTGTTAATTAAAAAATATATAAAATATCTTAGTCTTTTATACTGAGAATTGAACTTCATAATTTGTTTTTAAAAATATTGGATTATCCTAGTCTCATTATCTAGGTGATGAGTTTAACATGTTAACCTAAGTTGATTCGAGAATTTTTTAAACTTTTTCTTAATTTAATTTTTTTCTAGTTTTGTTATTCAACATTGGATTTATTAAAACTTAAATTTTGTAATTTATTTGATTTGTTCTCTGTGAGGTTATCATGATATAGTATTTTGATCAGCAAGTTAACTCTAATTGACTTGAATTGATTAAATATATTAAAAAAAATCATCTTAAATATTTATTTTGAGTTATATCTAATGAATTCCTAAACTGTTTAATTCTTTTTCTAAAAACTTTTTTTGGCAACTTTAATTATTTTTTTATATTAAAAAATAATTAATTCAAGAAGTTGACAAATAATCTATTAAAATATTGCAAAATTAACTAGAAAACAAGAACAATGACTATATTGAATATTAATGCAAGAAAATATGAACGATCCGTGCAAAGTCAGATGGACTAACCTTAAATGTTAAATTTTAATTGCTTCATCTTATTTTATCTGTCTGTGTTATACAATTTCTTCAAGTTTTATTATTTTTTCTTTCTTATAAACTTGACATTCTATGTGTGAGATCCTTTATAAAAGGGGAGTGAGGTCAGTTTTATACCCTAACATCTGACCTAATTAAGATCGAATGGAACTTATGTAAACTATATAAGATTAAATGCACCGAGTGAATGAGAGAGTTGAACGAGAAAGTGATGGGGTCGCTCCAAACACTCAAGACAAGTGAGAGAAGACTTTTTTTTCCATGACGCCTGTTAATTGCTAATAACAGTTTGATTATACAATTATTTATTCAATTTAAATAAACAAAGCATTGAGTGGTGGATATTTATAAAGTATTTTCTTTCAATATCATCTCAAGAAGAGAAATTGTTGAGAAAAGAGTATTCTGGCTAGCAAAATAGAATGATGGAAGTAAAATCAAGCGAAATGTTACCCCATCTCTTATGCTGTCAATGTTATTGGCAAGGGAAATGTTTTGAAATCTACTCAATTATTAATGATATATACACACACACACACACTCTCACACACACACCAAGGCAGTTAATTTTGTTCCGTTTCATTCGGAATGGCCGATACATTTTGTTCTAATTCAAAAAGTGAAATAAACCGAAGCAAATTTTATTTCGCTTAGAATCTCGGTCCGTTCGAAAATTCTGCCATGAACATTTTGGTTTCGTTTTGCCCGTTCTATTATGACCAAATAGTATTTTTCTTAAATAATAAATAGTTTTACAATATCAATCATATCTTTTAATCCGGCTGTTAGATTGAGATAAAATTTTACTAGAGTATCTTGACATATTTATATATATTATGTTAAAATTTCAGAGCAATTAGAGAATGTAACGACTTTGTGAGATTAATAATGATATTCTCGTAATATTATATAAGTTCATAATTTTGTTCAGAAAAATCATTTTATTGTGTTTTTTTTTAGATTATTTTTTTCTCAATTTCATTATTCAACAACGATTTTATTACGAATTGAACTTTATAATTTGGTTTGATTTAATTTATTTTATTTAAGGTTATCATGGTCTTATAATGCAGGTAACACATTTGAAAGGTTAACCTAGGTTGACCCAAGTTAATTCACTTTATCGTTATTTCAATATTTTTTTAAGATGTCAACTTGATTTATTTTTTTTAAACTATATTTTTATCAATTTTCTATGTTATCTTTGAACTCATCAAATTGATCGAGTTATATCAGTTTAACTCTCATTTCTTTTTTACTTATGTTTGAAATTTAAATTGCACAGTTTTTAATAATTTTATTTTTGAATTTGAACTAATTTTTTTGTTATTGAATATATATATATATATATATATATATATATATATAATTCAACCCTGAAATAGAGCAATGAAATGCTTCAAAACTAAAATATTTCCTTTAATTACAAAAACAAAATACCAACCAAAATGGGAATTGATACCTTAAACACCATAAAATCACATATAAAAGCAGCCATTATTTCAGTGTATGAAAAACAATCTAAATTAACGGTTAATATATTATAATTGTCTTGAATTCAGTGTTTTTTTTCCTTTCTTTATAGAGTGCGTTGGGATGTCCGATTTGTTTCTGTAAGGGTCTTATATATTTATTCTGCTTATCACTGCCCACTCTGATAGTCTCAAGCAGTACATGGTGAGGATCCACTCATGGAAGAACCAATGAAATGCATGCTTCCAAACAAGAAAGTTTGAACCTAGGAAACCAGTAGTTAATAACTACAGCGCAGGGATAATATTAATAATTTTCATTATTATTAATTAATTATATAGCTACAAGAGATCAGGAGTATCTAGCACATGCACTAAAATCCATGCACAAAAAGGCTACAGATTAATATATCCAAATAAATAATAAACACACCACATCGAATCGCACTCTTGAATTTGAAACATGATCGACAAATTATTTTACAAACATAATTAATTTGCTAGCTAGCAATATCCAAGATATGAAACAAGTGGCACTTTTCTTCTTCAACTGCAAAAGAAAACACGCCGTGGATAGACAAACATCAAATCGACAATTATACATCTTGCGCAGTACATATTATTCGAACTTATTGCACAAACACGTTCGCACACTTTCGCTTCACAAAATCAGAAAGAAACTAGTGGTAAAAAAAAGACACTTTCAAAAGCTAAACAAAATAAAAGATACGAGAGAGAGAGGAGTTGCTATCACAGGACTGATCCCTTATTCTCCCCTTTCTGGTCGGCAGCACAGTCTTCGATTCTCAGGCACTCAACTGCGTCTCTCTGGGGTCCAATGTGGCGCAGATGGACTAAAATGCTTGGAAACCACTCTGCTGTCGAGCAATTCCATGATAGGAGTGAAGCTAACACACCTTGGTACCTTGTACTGATTAATGGATGCTCCCCTTGAAATTGCATAATCCATCAGCTCTTCAAAAGTTCCATTTTTCACCACCCTTATCTCTAGTGGTCCGATGGAGTTGTCAGCAACTCGACTTTGCCTATAAACTGAGTTCAGTGACTCTTCCATGGCTAGGCAGCATTGGTTCAAAACCTCCCCAGTTGGCGAATTAGCTGGATCTTTAACAAGCAATTCCCAATAAATCACATAGTGACCTGGAATTATTTTGGTGTCTGCGTAACTAGTGTACTCAACAACACTAGTGCTGAACTCACGTAACAACAGGGATGCATTTTCAATGGCCTTCTGCAACTCAGATTCATCGGTCTTGTCTGATTCGATGCTCAATAAGACATTCTTTCTCCTCACGAATCGAAATTGTGGGGCCTTGTTGTAGAACCCAGTGACTAAAAGGATATCGCCTACTCGGTACCGATTGAGGCCCGAGTAAGTAGTGATTACAAGTTCGTATTCCTTGCCAACTTCAAGATCAGCAAGGTCCAGGAGACGAGGAGGTGATTCACGAGAGAAGGCTGGAGCTGAGGGATCGTGAGGCAAGAACTCGAAGTAGCCCATGTTTGGCATAATTGTGTAAGAAACCTCTGATGGTTCGCTCATCGGCCTGAGGTTAAGCCCAAAATAGCACTCGGATGAAGCATACATAGTGCAAGGCTTTGGCAAGCCACCACTATAGTAATCTAGAGTGGGAATGTATTGAGCCATAGATCCAGTGACAATCACATCAAGATATTTCGTGTTGGGCCAAAGTCTTGTGATAATACCTTCCCAGTTTTCATCTGAGCACTCATTGGTGATGAACTCAGCGAGTTCTTGGTTAGGTTTCAGGATTTTGGCCATGCATTCTCTTATTGAAGGGCTTGTTACTTTATGGTTTAAGCTGCCAGTGGCGATATCATTGGCAAGCTCTTTCCAGTTGAGTTGAAGGAATCGAATGGCTCTAAGCAGGCCAGATGCAAACACAGCACCAACCCGAAGCACTTCTTCTCGCATAATTAGGCCGCACAACATTTGAGAGTACATACTCTGGAAGGAATCTACGCATAGAATTGTCTCGTTGGGGCTTGTGATAACATTATAAGGGTCATAGGGTCTGGTTTTGAATTGTTTGCTCTTGTAGTAGCTAGTGAGAACTGGACGTGCTACTAGCCCACCAGGAGTTTTCGCTTCCGCCTTGATAAAATAGAAGTAAAGACCCTTTCCCTTGTCCAAACCAGGTACATAGCTACCAAAAATGGAAAGATTTGTCAGCACAAAATATATCGCATGGCATAGTTTTAAAGAAAAAATAAAGCACGAAGATAAGACATCTTCACCAAAAGCAAGAAACTTACAGGTTCATGACAGGCATGAGAAGACTGTACAATAGCTGGCGACGATCCATTTCTTCTTCAATTGTTGGCATCAATTTCCGTTCACCCGCAGAAGTACCAGAGCTGCAAAACCATGCGCCCACAATTTCAAGCTCAGAAATTCTTCTTAAAACACAAAAACTAATAAAATGAAGAATCTATATAACGAAAGGCTAATTCCATGGTCTTGATACCTGGTTAGGAACTCAGAAATAGGGCGAGAAGAAAGGATGGGAGATTTGTCACCATTAGCAATACGTTGTATCTCAGGTTGGAGATCCTCATAGGTGACCATAGGAATTTTGGACTTGAAACTATCCCTATCAGTAGCTCCGTTGAGTTGGTATTTCTGAAGATATTCAGTCTCAGCATTGCTAGTGAGTATTTCTTTCAAAACCCTCTCTTGCACCAGGTCTACATTTGCTGTCATATCTTCAATAAACTGAAGAGCTTTAGCATCTTTTTCACATGCAGGAGGACCTAGTGGTGATGACAATACTGACTCCATAGCCATGGATGGACAGAGATTTCGAAAGATGAAGAGGTAGGTAGGAAGATTGGAGGAGGAGGAGGAGGAGGAGGAGTTGTGAATTTTTGTGTAGAAGAAATGGAGTGCGCATGTGGTGAATATATAGGAGGAAAGATTGAGGTAGGGTTTTGATTAGTTACGTAGCCGGCCGGATCAAAGAGAGATGCTTTGTAGGGACGTCGATGGATTGACCGACCTTGTTACAAGAAAAAATATTTTTGTCTCTAGAGATTGTCTGGGTAAAATGGGACAGTTTGGGACCACACAGGTAGCTTTAGCTTTTTACGACCAGACAAGTTGGGGTCCACATGTTTTGCCATGTCATATGGTATTCTTTGGGCCTTGGCGTCACCCAGACCACGCGGCACTTTTATGGTTGGTTTGTTGGTCTAGACAGTGATGCCTGCCGGCTTTACCTGGGCGTGTCACAATTTTATTTTTCGTTTTTACCTCTATACAGATACCCCTTCAGAGTATTTTCTAGTACCCATTAGAATTATAATTTTTTTTAGTGATTTAAAATATGCATTCCTTTTGTATTTGTAGAAGATATATTCTAGAAAATTTAATATATTTTATTAAAGTCAGACTTGAAAATTCTAAATTAAGAAAATAATAATGAATTTTACTCATACCCTTCTTTATTAAATCGAATTCAACACTTAGTTAATTATATTTATAGTTGCCAATGTTTCATAAACCTTCCGACCACACTATAATATGAACCTGGTGATTGGGATTTGTTTATATTATATGATTTGTTTAAATTATTGTCACAATTTCGAGGGACAGTGGTCAAATGAATCTCTATATCCTTGTGTAAATTAAATAATCTCTATTCTCTACTGTGTGTGTGTGTGTGTGTATATATATATATTATCCCTGATTAAGTATTTTTCAAGTTAAAATTTCCCATGCTATTTACCTTTATATTATTAATATTGAATCTTTAATTGAAAATCTGGAGAAGAATTATTTTGAGTTATTCCATTACTTGCGTATCCAGCTAAATTATTTTGAGATGCTTATTACAAACGGATTATTTCAATATATAAGAAAACTAGAAAAGGAAAAGCTTACATGGTGCAGTGATCACGTGGGGATGGAATTTAATGTTTGATTGATACGCTACTATTTGTTGCGCTAACTATTTTTGTATGTGGAACGGAGCGAGTGAGTTTTTGCATTGTTTTTGCGCCAATAACAGTTGCATTACATGTGCATATTATTTCTGAGTTATTTTTTTAAATTTACTAAAAAAAATTGATATGGTGAATTAATCAAATCAGAAATTTTAAATATATTTGAAAGCCTGATTATATCTTGTTGTGTCAAAAAATAAAATAAAAAAAATGCAAATTCAAGGTAAACATAAATTATTATTGGACAAATTTGTATAAAAATTAAGTCCAAGGGCATAATTATATTTTGAGGTCAATCTAATTTAATCATGAGTCAAATTAAAGTTTAATTATGCTTAAGAATTAATTTGGATACAATTAAAGATTTATTTAGTTTAAAGACTTAATTATACTTTTAATAGGACAAATTAGTTTTATTAGAAACGTAATCAGTGAAAAAAATAAGTTTGAGAGACTAATTTGAGCTTAATTGAAAAGATTGAGATTTTAGAAGATCAAATGTAATTTTTACTAGGTAAATTGATTGAAATTATAGGTAAAACTAAAAGAAAATTTTGAGATCAATTAAGGACTAATTTGAAGAAATGCATAACCAAAGACAATTTTGTAAAAGACATCGAACCCTAAGGATTTTATTGGTTGAAATCAGGGGTACCATTGAAAGTTGATAGTCAATTAAATATTAAATTGCATAAAATAAATACCAAAGACCATAATAAAAAACTGCTTCCCTCTCCATTTTTTTAGGAATTTTAATGTTTTTGAATTAATTTTAATATAATTTAAGTTTATGAAAAGCATTTTAATATAATTATTCTTGAACAAGACTTTTGTTGTTTGGTTGTAAGTTTCAAAGATTATAATTCCAAATGCATTTTGGGATTATAACAACCAAATAACACAAAAAAAAAAGAGTGAAATTACAATGGAATAGTTTACAGAATGAAATATTTCATAGGTGATTTTGTTGCTAATGTTTTCTCATATTTTTTTCAACAGGCTACAAAATGTTTGGTAATTTTCATCATAATTAACAGCATATTCTGTCGGAATTTTTGTTGGCATTTCCATTAAAAATGATTGCTCACATTCAAACTGAATATTTCCAATGGCTTAAGCAATGAAATATTTTGCCGGCACATAAATGAAAGTTTTGATGGAATATATGATGAAATAATTCGTTGGCAATAAGGTTGTCAATGGAGTTGCCAAGGAAAATGGGCTGTAAAATCTATGTTTTTTACACGAATATTCCATTGGCGATACCATTACAAAAATAAATTAATGATAGATTTGATGATCAAGTGGAAATTTTTAACAAGAATATTGTCGATGACTTGTTTTTGTTGGCAATTATTGTCAAGAATATTTTATTTTAATGTCGATGAAATATTTGTCAATTTTTTTTGTGGTGCTTTGAAAAAAATAATATTTTTCTTGAAAAAATGTTCTTATAACCTATTATAATTTCGAATTCATGCAATTTATTTTTCTAATGGATAAATTTTATCATATAAAACTTATATGAAGAGATAATTCTAAGAATCTAACATTTGGCAATGCTAATCAATTATATGTTCTTTGTATAATTACAAAATCAAACATAAAACATATTTCTTTTTATTTTGGTAACTAAGGACCAATCTTAATCTTGGTGATCTTCGGTGGACACACTTGAAATTCTACCTTTACTCTTCTCATTTTACAGTCAGGAATCATATTTCTTTTATTATTATTAAATTGTATTTTGCTATGAAAGACGTTTTATTGTAGCTCGACACAGAAACTAATTATTATTTTTAATGTCTAAATCATTTCATTTTTTCCTCTTCAATAATGATACTAATTCATATAAATCTACTTGACACACTCATCATGTTATTAGAATGCCTCCTCTATCTCACAGCCATAATTAAATTATAATTTTATTCTTAGAAAATGATGAATGTATTATTGCACATGACATGCGAGTTGAAGAAAAACTTGGTTTTTTAAAGAATAAATTAAATTAAGCATGTACCTCCATCAGCCGACGAGACTCAAAATTAACTTGAAGAAACAGTATATATTGAGAAAAGGTTGTTCCTCGTTCGTCAAGTTGATATCTGGGAATTGTCGAGCTAATCATCATCATGACATGATGTGTTAAAGAGTTTAATATTCATTGGGTCAAACCACATGATTGGGTCAATGTTTTTGATGTGCTGGGGCTAAATCTTTATTTATCGCCAAGCTGTAAGAAAGATTAAAGAACAGGCCACTGGATAATATCATAGCTAGCCAGGCCTGCATTGCCGTGAAATTCTGCCTCTTCTTCTCCTCACACAGATGCATTAGACTAGTCTCTTGTCATGCAATACGGAAGCATAAGGCTAACCTCGTCAACCTTTCTCGATGGTTCACGTAACTGAAGTTTTACTTTCTTGGTTGCGACCAGGAAAACTGCAGGGTCAAGCTTGTCTGGCAAGAACAGTACTGTTCACCTTAATGTCCTCGCAGGTTGGTGGTCTCAAGAACAAGTGCTTAGCTGACAATTAGAATGTGATTCTTTGAACGTGAAAGTCAATGGATATCAACAAATCACTTGGATTTCTTTCTTCTCTAACACTGCCATTGCCAATAACAGAGTTCTCTTAACCCTAAACAGAGAAGAACTATAGTTAGCCAATCGGGTTGAAATCCTGAATTGCTAATTCATTCCCATGTGACTTCAGAATTATTCCATCATGGCGGAAAGAACCATGCATGAACTCGCAAAAGCATGAAATAAATGATAAAGGAAAACCTAAACGGATGACCTTTCCTTTCTAATTTTACATGCTGTATTTGTTGAATGGTTTAACCATGCATACTCATGAATGTCCAAAGCAACGTAAGCACCAAATGCCTGTTTGTGTCTCCACACACACAGTTTTTTCATATGAAGACGCAAATATCAAGATGATCACTGAACATCCTCCTATCTGAGTCAAAACATCAAAATCATGCATAGTATCTGGTTAAAATTGATTTTGAAAGTATTTTTCGTTTAGAAATACATTAAAATGATATTAAAAAAAAAAACAATCATTTTTGACATCAACACATGAAAATGATCTAAAAACACTAATTTTTTTTTAAATTTTTTTAAAAAATATCAATGTTTTTCAAAAATATTATTGAAATAGAATGTAAACAAGACCTTATACATATGCAAGATATGAAAAGCATCATTCGTTACTCTAGGAAGTTGAAAACCATGTTGCTTGTTGACAATTGTATGTATTCCATTTTTTTTATTGTAATTTACCTACAAAACCTACAACCAACATAATTATATATAATATAACTATAATAAAATTGATATAGTTTTTTTCTTTTTTAAGAATGCAACCATAATTCCTAAGAAATTCAGCATAATTATATTCTTGAAAATGCATTTTAAGTAATTAGCATTGTAGTACTTGTTAAGCATTCATTCTTGTCTAGGAATCACGATTTAATCAAAACTCAACCGAATCCAAAATAACTTGAATAAATATAGAAAAGGTTGATGGTGTTGAGTTGAAGATAGATGAGTTATTGGTTATGAGGATTGTCATGGGTGGAAGGGTCAAGAAAGTTGCTTTGGTGGAGATGAGGACCATGGTTGTTAAAATTGCGAGTTGACTCGTAAAATCATACAATTTTATGAGTCAACTTGACAAACCTTGCAAAATTAAGTTAAAAATCAAAAAACACTGAAATCACGAGTTGACTTGTCAAACTCTGTCAAACTAGTAAAATTAATGAACTCAGACTGATTTTACAAGTTAAATGTTAAATAACTTAAATTGATTAACTTTCTCTACAGACTTATAAGGCGTAGTGTCATGGTCTCAATTCTCAACTAAGGTGAACCACCACAACCACACATCCTGGCATCCCCCTTTCCCTTTCTTATCATCCCTCACAAATAGGGAAGCACAATGCATCTCTCAAACCAAGTCTTGGATTTGTTGCACTTCTCCCGACAAGGTTGTTTTTTCTTCTTAAATCTTGCATTTCTCCCATTCTAGTTTTTCTTTTGTGTTAAATAGGCCTAGTTTACTAGATCTAGTATTCTAGTGTGTGTAACTTGGGTGGCTTATGGAAAGCTTAATGATGGATGATTTGGAGACTTTTGATATTGCAGTTCCAGAAAAAATTGTAGGAAATTTGATTATAAACCAAATAAGGATGTTTAAGAGTTCGAGTAAATGCACCAGCCTAGGACATTAATGGGCGTGAAGCATCTGATATCATTTTGTTAGGGCATTTTATATATATATATATATTTCCAAAAACAAGTGTTGGAAATTTGACAATAAACCTGAAGAGGATGTTTAAGGGTAAGTGAATGCATCCTATGGAATATGATATGGTCTGGGCATTTTTCATTTTATATCTTTGGAATGGCTTTCTTCACATTCCCCTTCCATTTCAAATCATCTTTGACGTATAACTGTAGGTCCCTTTCATTTTCTACAAACTTTGTGTTTGCTTGTTGGAACTGTTAGGTTGTTTGAAATTGTCAAAGTTTGTTTGTTTAATAATCCCTGTTACTTGGGACATGTAGACAAAGTATTAATTCCTTAATTTCTTACCATGTTTTACATGGGTTGTTATTCTTTATTATCACCATGTAAGGCTTATATAGGACAACCGTATGCTTTTAATTTAATAAGAGAGATCATCAGATAATTGTTATGAATTGCTTTGTGCATAGAATTCCCTACAATCTGGTATCAAAACAAGGCACAAGATCTGATTGTGAGAGAAAAAACTGTGGTTTCTTAAAAAGAGTGTAAAACATCAAAGAGTGTACAAACAAAAGAGGATCACCATATAGCACCTGAAAATACTTTTGTTCAACCTGCAATTCCTAAAGGTGTACAAATTAAAGAAAGCATTATATTGCCTCAAACAAGCCCCTCGTGCATGGTATAGACAGATTGAAACATACTTTGTCAAAGAAGGATTTGAGAGGTGTAGCTGTGAAGACACCTTATTCACAAAAACAGGAGATAGAGGTACAATTATGATCATTAGCTTATATGTTGATGATTTGATTTTTACTAGTAATAGTGAAAGTTTGTTTGTCAAATTCAAGAATTCTATGAAACTTGAATTTGATGTGAATGTTTTGGGAAAGATGAAATATTTTCTTGGTGTGGCGGTTCTCCAAAATTATAAAGGCATGTATATTAGTAAAAAAAAATATGCAAAGAAGTTTTGGAGAAGTTTGAGATGGAAAAGACTAATAACGTAAAGAATCTTATTGTTCATGGTGTTAAACTAATAAAGGATGAAGAACAAGTTAAAGTAAATGCTACCAGGTGTCATAACCCATTTCTGGGTTATTTCCCAAAATCTATCCGAAATAAAACAAAAATAACAAAAATAAAATAAAAGGGACTGACATCGGCAAAAAAATCAAGGCAGAAAATTTGGACATTTTGAACATACCTCTTTTGTGCCCAAGAATGAAGGAAAATACAGATTGAAGGCTAAAATAATTTATTATTGAATAAATTTGCATAAAAATTAAGTTGAAAATCATAATTATATTTTTTATAGGCCAATATGATTTAATCATGGGCCAATTAAGAGTATCATTATATTTAACAATTAATTTAGGGTCCAATCGAAGTATTTAATTTAGTGCAAGGACTTAATTATACTTTAAATTGGTCCAATTAATTTTATTAAGGGCTTAATCAATGAAAAATCAAGTTCTTGATCTTAATTCGGGTTCAATTAAGATTGGAATTTTCGGGGATCGAATTAAATTTTCCAAGCCAATTATGCGAAGTCAGGGTACAAATTGAAGAAAATTGAGAGTTTAATGGACAATTAAGAGTCAAATCATATAAATCAAGAATCAAGGACCAAAATAAAAACAACGCGCAAAGCTAACGTTGATGTAAAAATTCTGATGGGATACAATTGCATAAAATTACAAGTTTAAATCCAATTGGGGTGCAATTAGAGCAACTATAAATTCAGGGACCAAATCGCATTTTCTAAAATCTTCCCAATCCCGTAGACATGACTACACTGTTCAGTCACCTATGCACTACAGGCATGCTGCTGCAGGTGAGCAAAGGCAACCCATACCTGCACTTAATGGGAAGCCGAAGGGTTGCCTCATTTCCCTATAAATAGCACCAATAACACCATGTAGTGGGGAGGAGGGAAAAAAATTACAAAGCACAAGGGAAATGAGCAAAACCAGAATAGAGGAGAAAATTTGCACGAGGAAGACAAAGAAACACAACAAAAATGAACACAGACTTAGACACGAGGGGTTAGACAACCCATATAAAAACAATAAACAACGACTCTCCCTCTTGCTCGGCTCCGATAAAACACGCAGTGGAAGCTCTCTCTATCTCTCCGTCCTAGCTGGAAGTGGTCTATCTCTGTACAGTTGGCGGCAGCTCCTCTCCTCCAGCAGCAGCACCCCTGTCCGGCGAGCACCAACAGCCTTCCCTCTAGCATTGCCAGCCTCTCCTCTTCATCGGAAACACTTGCACCAGTTCAGTCTTCTTCTCTAGCACCGGCAACGCAATGACAACAAGCTCCAGTGCAGAGCAGCCAGCTTCTGGAGCTTCTCCCGGCCACCACAGGTTACCCTTTTTGACACCACCACCACTAGAATAACAACCTCGACCTCTTTTACCCGACAACAGTAATAGGTATGTCGGTCATCACTCTCGACCGACCTTCATTCACTGTTCACCATTGTAGTGAACAATACCGTCCCACTGTTCTACATGTGAACAGTGGGACTTACTCCCACTGTTCACGTGCGAAACAGCGGGCTGACCGGGTTGGGCCATGTGCCCACCCCGACCACCTAAAATGGATGGGTTGATCAACCCATCCCAATCCAAAAACTAGGCTACGAGCCCATCAAAAGGATGAGTTGCCTGGCCTCTTTGGGCTGGGCATCCCATCCTAGAGTGATGGGTCGTTCGGCCCATTAGAGCTGGGCATCCAGCCCGTAAAAAAATAAAAAAAATACAAAATTTGCATAAAAAAATATAAACAAAAAATGTGTTGTTTTCATGTATATAGCTAAAATCCAAGGTTTTCCAAGCATATTTTTTGTAAAAAAATATATGTTGCATTTTTCACATATTTTGAACAAAAATTGGATATCATTACTAGTTTATGATTATCCATTGGAATTTGGCCAAAATATCTAAATAATTTAACAACTATTTCTTTTTTAGCTATCGCAGTGTAAAATTAAATTATAAAGTACACTCGTAGATAGTTAAAAACAAGGTTTTCAAAATGCAGTGTAAACTGGTCAAGTTTTCAACTCCAAATGATGTAGAAAAAAAAATCAAACTTAGAAAAACATTTAAACAACAATGTAGCTTACCTTGGTAGGGTGCACTGGGGGTGATGCGTCTTCCCCTTGCACAACAAGTCCCTTATCCAGACTCTCGCAGACCAATAGGTTTCCTAGTGACCTTAATACTAGGTGACGCCTCCTAAGATTTATAGTTATAATTTTACAGCTATAAAACACCCCTTCTTTTCACCGCTCGTCGTTTTCCCCTCTGGGATGGTGGGGTGCGAAATGCGAAATACACCGTCGCGACACCATGTATAAACAGTTTGTCGGAAGTGTTATGTATTTATCCATAACAAGGACAAATTTGCTATATATGATGTGTCTCATGAGTAGATTCATGGCAAGTACAACTGAGTTGCACTTGCCAACTGTAAAAAAGGTGTTGAGATAATCTAAAGGTACTGTGGATTTGGGATTTTTTTTTATCAAAATGAGGGTAATAAAGAGTTGATGACATATATAGACAATGATTATACAGGAGTTGTGGATGACAAGAAAAGTACTTCTAATTATGTGTTTATACTCAATGAATGAGTTGTGTCATGGTCTTCCAAAATATAGTCGATTGTTACGTCATCCACTACTGAAATAGAATTTGTAGCAACCACGTCTTGTCCATGTCAAGGAGTGTGGATGAGGTGAGTATTGGAAAATCTTTGAAATTCTCAAAGCAAGTGCACCACCATACTATGCGACAACAACTCTACAATTAAGTTATCAAAGAATTCAGTTATGCACGGACACAACAAACATATTGATGTAAGGTTTCATTTCCTGCGTGATTTGACTAGAGATGGAGTTGTCGAGCTAAGGCATTGTGGCACACAAGAACAAATTGCAGATATTATGACGAAACCTCTCAAGTTGGATCTATTTTTAAAGTTGCGCAAGTCGTTCGATGTGTGTGAGGTACCAGCATTAAACTGAAGGTATTACTACATCCAGTTTAGGGGAGGCATTGTTGGAAGTGTTAGGTTGTTTGAAATTGTCAAAGTTTGTTTGTTTAATAATCCCTGTTACTTGGGACACGTAGACAAAGTCTTAATTCCTTAACTACTTACCATGTTTTACGTGGGTTGTTATTCTTTATTATCACCATGTAAGGCTTATATAAGTCGACCGTATACTTTGAATTTAATAAGAGAGATCATAAAATAATTGTTGTGCATTGCTTTGTTCTTAGAATTCCCAACATTGCCATGGTTCCCGAGATGCCTACATGTGGTGGATATTGTTTCATCAAGATTCAAGTATCCCCAATATTAGATAAAATGACATAGTCTTATCAAGGTATCCTTAAAATCAAAATAAAATGGTTTCATAAAGAGGTGATCATCTTAAGAAAAACAAATGACATAAAAATATTGTCATCGAGACAATTTGTGGACTAGGTAGCTTAAATTAAAAGCTAAGATCAACAAAAGTTATTGCAAATATAATTTCAGAGGAAAGATTTAATTCAACTTAAGAATATCATAATTTTGATCTTAATTTTGAATGATATATCTTGGAGTTGAGGGAAGGCAGTTTTTTTTTTTTTCTAAAGAAAATATGAAGATCAATTATCATTATGTATGATATATATTACTTATACCTAAGAACTTAAATATTATGTGAATTTATCCTCTTTTAAAACAACATTAATGTTTCCCTTTATAGTTTTATGAATTATTTAGGCTTAGTTTGAATGCATGATAAATTATCACTTCAATTGAACACTAGTTTTATTTCATAGAATCAAGTTGATGAGTAAGTATTATGCAATAGATAATTAATATTTTTTAATGTAAAAAATTGTCACAGCCAAATTTAATTGACCATTATCATTATAGACTACAAAACAAACTATAGTTATCAAGCCTTATTTAAACATATTGAAATAATACATAATTACATTCTTTTTCACGTATTAACAGTTGTTAATTAGAAAATAACTTATTTTGATATTATTATATTTTTCCTTATCTTCTCTATGATATAAAAAGAATATCATATTCTTATGTTCATCATATGATACACCTAACAACCTATATTCAAAGCTTTGAATTTTGTTGTTCTGCACCTCCATTATTACATTCATTTCTCATTTTCTCGTTGAATAATGTTTATGTTACGATATCTAACATCAATTAAATCACCTCATAGAAAAAACATTAAAAAAAGTAAATAGTTCCTTAAACAACCTCACTCATTCGTCGGTTGTTTCAAAATAAAAAATATATAGACGACATGTTTAAATTCAGAAAAAGAAGATTATAGAGTACATAAATATCTTACATTTCCATATTTTCTTGCTGAAGCCTCTGCAGCGTGATATAGTGTCAAATCAAGAAAGCCATGCCGGGCAAATGCATTGTACCCTAGTAATAGTCAAAGTGCATGCGCTCGTCTGTTGTTTTCAACACTTGCACCTTCCCTAGTTTCTTGCTTGCATTCATTGCGGTCGAATACTACAGCTATATATATATATATATATATATATATATATATATATATATATATATATATATATATATTTCACTTATATATCATGGAATGATTTTGTGTATTGTAATTTAAAAGGTTATATAAATTAGATATTGATCAAAAGGAAACTGAATTTGATTTTTTTGTTGATGGCAAGGGTATTCTTGAGTTCGTGTATACATTAATCAAAACCAAATTTGTTTTTCTTTTCATACAATAATAAGAATTGACTATCATATAGATTTAATTCACTCAGAAGAATTTAATAAATTATTTTTAACTCCTGGCTTTAAAATTTAAAACTAGATAATTAAAGAATAACAATTAGGCCAGCTCTTTAAAGTTAGAAAAATCTACCCTCTACGTCTAGCATTGGTTTCTCGCCATGCACGCCTAATAGTAATTCGCATCTTTAACAAATCACGAGACTTGTAGACACATTAATCATGTATTCAAGAATACTCGACGAGGGGTAGCTAGAGTTCTAGGATATGCCATCCAATTTACAAACATTGGATAGAATTATATCCACACAAAATTGGTAGGCAGCATCTGTAGGCTAAGGTTTGGCTAACTACTACATGGTTTTCTACAAGAAATTTGTCCTGTCTCTTCTTCATCTTTGAAATGTGTTTGTTAACTTTATAGATTCACAATGGTTGAAAGATGTTTATTGATTGCTGTTTGAGTTTTGAAATATCCTCAATTATTATTAGAAAATAAAATAAAATAAAATTAGGCCTATGTTGCTATATAGTCGACATTTGTCAGTGGCATAACTAGCTAGCGGGTATTCTCAAGGGGCTGGCAAAGAGGAGAAACTACGATTCCCTTTTGCTCTTGTGATCTGTCGGCTAAAATATAGAAAAATGTGTGACTCCCCATCAGGGAATCTAGAAAAAATAAAATTATATATTTTAGAATTTGAAAAATTAACATTTCTTGTATAAAAGAAATTCTCAGAATCTAAGATCCCAACGTTCTGAAGATTTACATTTCTTCATACTAAATGCCCCTAGTAAATGGTGGATCTTCTCATGCAAAACAACATTAAATCTTTCGTTGTTTCAATTAATTAGGCAGCTAAGGTGGAAAAAAAAATTAAGAAGCATTGGACAAGAAGGATTTTAATTTCTCGGATGTTTTATTCCTTCTCTTCCGGGATGGACCACTACTCTCTTCCGGGATGGACCACTACCACCTGTGAGAGTAAACTTTTGTTTATTAGCCGTAGAGCTACCAAATCGTCCCTATGAATTAAGCTATTACTCGATTTGTCAATTTGAAAACTTTGTTTGATGATTAAAAACTAAGTTAAAAAATTAAGGACTTTGACAGATGCATTGATTCAGTCCAAATGGAACAGCGACCTAGAAGGTAACGTGCAGTGGTTTGCATCGTTAGCTTCTACAAAGTAATCATGGACGAATGGAAAAGAAAAGCAAATGGAATATTTACTGAATTTCTTTCTTCCCTGATATGTTTTGACCAGGGCATCTCATGTGGAAGAGCTCTACTAACCATTGCTCTACAAAGGCTGGCTAGCATGAGGCATAGTTTACGTTATTATAAGGTCATTGTGTCAAATCCATGAACAATTTTCTAAAATTTAAAATCTAAGGCCTTAGCCCTTAAAACGTTTTGGGTAAATTAGGTAATTAGTACCAAAATATAAATAAATTGTGAAATAAAAGTTTTATTGAAATGACATAGTTTGATGATATTCTTATTTAGAAACTCAATATTCAATAATGTAATGGTTTGACATCATGATAATCATTAGAATGTTACGATTCTGAACGACATCGTTTTTTTTTATGTTTTGAGCCTGATTTTTTTATTACAAAATCACAGTTTTTGTTAATTTGAAATTTAATTTACTTTATGATTTTAAAGAGTTAAATTTCTTATAATTTTAACAGAATTTGGAAAGGATTTTCCTATATAAAAGTTATACCCAAAATTTTGTCCCACTTAAAAAAACTATAAAGTTTAACAAAACTCATAAATTCTCACATTTTATATTCACAAGTAGCCACAGGAATGCAAATACACACATGCATGCAAAATAAATAAAGAAAATAATACAACATTCAAGTAATCCCAGAAGATATAAACATAATTAATTTATATACATTTATAGCATCTACTCGATGATTCGGGTTCATTAGTAGCACGATTGGATACAAGTCCAACACCTACCTGAATGGCCTCTTCATCTATCATGTCATCATCAAGAGTTAACCTCTCTCCAAAAACATTAACCCCAAAGCAGAAAACATTAAACCACTATAACACATATGTGTAACTCTTATTTGCTTTGGCAATACTACAAAGCACAAATAAAACGTCTCAACCCTCCCGTAGTAAGAGGTTAGCCTAATATTTATAAACTATCAATGTTAAAATTAAAGATAAATACATAAAAATCAATGGTTAACATATATTAATAATAAATTGACTTGATTACTTACATGATATGGAATCATCTAGCCATGTTGCTCGTACTACATATATTTAGGTGGAGGAACCTACTCAAGAGCTAGAGTGATGGATTGAAGTGCAATACTCATATACTAATGCAACTATATTATTCGTTAGTTTTACCCACATTTAATAGTATTTTGAGTATATTTTTTATTTAAAAGGTTTTGATATTCTTTTTTTATGTTTTGAAAGCATTTTTTGATGAAAGATACAGAAAGGAGTAAATTGAAGGTAATTGGTATATTTGACTGTCAATGTTTTGTGCAAAGCATGAGCTCTAGATATCAAAATGAAGTGATTCTAGTGGAATTAAAAGATGAAATTCATACCTTTCTGGAAATCTAAGGCAAGAAAATAAAATAAGCAAGAGCAAAGCATGGAAATTGCAACCTTCAAAGTCAAATCTCGCTATTTGTCAATATTGACCTTTGGTCATTCCGACCTGAATAGACTGAGTTAAAAAAGTCCAATATATGCAAACTCAATTATTTTGGATTCATGACTTAAATACCTATCAACACTCCAAATTGAAGCCCAAAATGATGTCATGTGATGGATATATGATCTTTCAAAGATGACAACTAAATTATGTCAGCAAATAGGTTTCGTAAAGAAACGGGTCCAAATAGTGTTCCGAACAATCTAAGTCGGCAGTCTAGTTTCTATTTTGGAAATTTAGCTCCTTTAAATTATGTCAGCAAGGTTATTTTTCTTTTAGAAAAATAGTTATTGAAGTACTTAAATGTAATATGTCAACTTAGGGGAGAACTATTTTGTAAAATAGGGACTTGGGTTTGTTAGCATATAAAACTAAAGAGGAAAACGAGAGAACACGGCAAGAAGAGATAAGAAAAAATCCCCTTCTCCTCCATAAACCTTAAATCATGTTTTCTTCTTTCTTTTTATTAGTTGTTCAACAAACATGCAAGCTAAACTCTTTTTCTTGGTTGCAAGGATACAAACTTTTAGATTTCAAGAATTGTGAGATCTATTTTACATTTTCTTTTCCGATTATATGATGAATATGATTGTTCTCCTATGCTTATTTTTCCTATGATTATTATTTTAATTGCTAGATCAAAATCTAAGTTATTATTGTAGGCAATCTATTGCTAAGTATGACATCAAAACCAAAGTTATGGTATATGAACTTCTGAAGCAACTGAGTTTAATAATTGTGGTGGATCTACGTTATTTATCTTAATAAGAACATTCAATTCAATCAAACATAGACTGTGGACAATTATGTTTTTTCCTAATTAATCAACTTATCTATTTTTTAAGGCTTCCATTTAATTAAATCAATAGTGCGAACATTGTGGTTATTTGATGGTTAGGGTAAGTTACACAGTAGATCCGTTAACTAACCAATATTAAGAAGAGATAAATATTTAGAATATAAATTGATGTTTCATTTCCATTATCGATTCTGATTCTGTTGGTGGATGTTTACTTACGAACAAGGTTTATTTTCTTGATAAATTTTGGTTTTATTTAATTTTTGCTTGATAGTTTTTTGGTTTTTTTTGCTTTAGCCTAGACAACTTTCAAACTCCCCCTTCAAATTGCTTATCATATACCATAAAACTCTGACTTAAACCTTCCACATGGGATTGATCTTTGCTTGTTCTAGACTATTTTATGTTTTGTGTTTTAAGTTAGGGTAATTAATTTGTACGACTATGACATCACAACAAATTTTAGTATTAGTGTCGGGGAAGTAATTTGTTGATTCTTGTGTTGTTATTTTTATTTGTTGTGATTGTTATTTATTTTTATGGAAAAAAAAAAGAGAAACATGATTTTTGTTTGCTGCGGTACTATTCAAAACATATTTTCAAAACAAATTCACCTGAACTTGATCTCTTTTTTGGTTGGTTTCTTTTGAGTTTTATTGACGATTATACATGTAACTTGTTCTACTAACTAGATTCAGGTGCAGGTGGATCTCGATATAGAAAACACTTTACACTGGTTACAAAAGCAAGCTTATGTTAACACCATGGTTGTTGCATGACAACAAACACTTAAGGAGCTTGGTATGTCAATTTAGATCTCATATCTAGTTTTATTCATGTGTTACCAACATTCAATGGTCATGCTGGAGAAGATCCTCATCTCAATGAGTTTAATTTTGTTTGTGTCGGCATGAAATCAAATGTAGTTGATGAAGAATAGGTTAAGTTAAAAGTTTTCCCTTTCTCTTTAAAATGGACAACAAAGGCATGTTTTTTCTCTATTCTCTCAGGTTCTATTGGAACTTGGAATGCCATGGAAAAAATTTCTTGAGAAGTATTTCCCAGCATCTTGAGTTTCCAACATAAAAAAAGAAATATGTGGGATACGGAAATCTCATAGAGAGACACTCTCTGAATGTCGAAAAAGATTAACTATGCATTCAATATTTCTATGAAGGATTGATGCCTACTGACTGTAGTATCATTGATGCTGCAAGTGGAGAGGCATTGGTAGATAAGACACCCGATGTCAATTGATCTCAAACATGAAAGCCAACTCAAAATAGTTTGGCACCTGTGGAGACTGCTCAGACAAAGAGTAAATGAGGTAAATATTTCTAACCTTGAGAATAAAGTTAATGATCTTACTTCTCTTGTGTGTTCTTTGACTTATGGAAATGTACAGCAGGTGAAAGTTTATATCAAATGCTCCTTACAAGGACATGGTTAGGATTTGTACCCAACAATGCAAGAAGATTACATTGAATAAGTTAATGCAATTGAGGAGCATTCAATGGACAACCTCAACATAAGTATGATCCTTTTTTCCAACACATACAATTCCAGATAGAGAGATCATCCCAACTTATGTTTTGGGCAATTGAGGTGGATAGTTCCATACCCATAGATTTTAGTCCCAACATAATTATCAAGCAAGATAGCCCCCTCCATTCACAAGCTATAATGTTATGGGGTTGTCATCCAATGATGATCTTCGTAAGATGATGAGAACTTTGGCTTTTAACATTGTGACTTTGTAACAAAATATCATGTCTTTCAAACATGAAACAAGGTCAAGCTTTCACAACTTGGAGAAGCAAAGGAGGCAAGTAGCTTCAAGTAGGGAAATTGGAAGCACAAATGAATGGAATTGCCCTTCGAAGCATTGAATCCAAAAGATATTGTTAGTGTGATCATACTATGAAGTGGGAAAGAGCTTGAAAGGAAAATATTAGAACAAATTAAGATGGAGGAAGAAGAGGAGATTGAAACTGAATTGAGTACAAATAAGAAACATCCTCTTCCTCTACAAATTAAAACAACGACCAACACTCAAAAGGTAACTCCTCACTCAATGAATTCCAGTTTTAAAATAATCTCACCTTTTCCTATGAGTTCTTCTAGATCTAAGAAAGAGGATAAAGAAAATGATATTTTAAAGGTTTTTAAGAAAGAGAAACTCAACATTCCTTTGATTTATGTTATCAAGCAAATTCCCAAGTATGTCAAATTCTTGAAGGAGTTGTGTAATACCAATAGAGCCTACAAGCTAAAAGGCCATAAAATGATAAGTATAGGTGAAGTTGTATTTATTGTTGTTCGAAAGAATATGCCTTTAAAACAAAACGACTCAAGTGCATTTATTATCCCATGTGTTATTGGTAATACTAGTTTAAAAAGGGTCATATGCGATTTAGGTGCATCCATTAGTTCTATGCCTAAACATTGTTATAATTCTCTTAATTTAGAGCCTTTGAATAAAAATAACATTGTAATACAACTTGTGGATCGTAGTATTATTTACCGACTTGGTGTGATAAAAGATATTCTAGCTAAGATTAATAGTTTGGTTATTCCATGTGACTTTTATATTCTTGATATGGAACATGATTCTTACAATTCATCAAACAACACTCCTATATTGTTTGGAAGACCATTCTTGAACACTATCAATACAAAGATTGATGTGGTAAGGATACTTTGTCTATGAAGGTAAGAGATGAAAACATTTAATTTAATTTTCATGATGCAATGAAACATCCTCCTATAAATATTTATTCTATCACATGAATTTAATTTTTATGTACAATGAAATATCCTTATAGCAATGATAAGTGTGTGTAGCAAGTTTTTGATTTTGATGTGAAGATGATTAAGCGTAGCTTTGAGCTATGGATATGATTTTACTACGATAGAAGAGATTGAGAGACATAAATGTGTTTCCCAAAATATTCACAAATTAGCTTTTGGCTTTGCAAGCTTTGTAAATTGTTCTCCATAGTAATGTCTTTTCTGATTTAGTATTTACACATAAAAAGTTTTTGCCATCTCTTTTACAAGCTCGAGTTATAATTGAAACTCTTACTTAATAATTTGAAGTATATGTTTGTTGGCGACAACAATATACTTCTTGTTATCATAACAAAGGGTTTGACAAGTGCGCAAGAGGAAAAACTTGTGAAGTTGTCGTGCGATCACAAAACAACTATTAGAGGACTTTAGCTAACATCCAGGGCATTAGTCCATCAATGTGTATGCATCATATACTATTGAAGGACAATGTAAAACCAACAAGGTAAATGCAAATGAGGTTTAACTTGCCAATGAGGTAGTGAAAGCTAAAATTTTGAAATTGTTATATGTATGAGCCATTTACCCCATCACGGACAGTAAATGGGTGGCGCTAATCCCAAAAGACCGGAATCGTGTTAGTGAAAAATAAAAATGATGAGCTCATTCCTACTCATATCTCAAGTGGATGGAGAATGTTTGTTAATTATGAAAAGCTAAACATTGTTACACACAAAGATCATTTTTCATTACCATTAATGGATTAAATACTTGAACACCTATCAAGTAAGTCTTTATATTGCTTTCTTGAATGATATAGTGGATATAATTAGATTGTTAATAATCTTAAGGATCTAGAAAAAACTACATGTACATATATATTTGGTATATATACATATAGGAGAATGCCCTTTGGTCTCTGAAATGCACCTGTAACTTTTCAAATATGCATGATGAGTATTTTCTAACTGTGTTGAAAGAATAATTAAGGTTTTCATGAATGATTTCACGGTATATGATGATTCTTTTGATAGGTGTCTAGAAATTTTATCTTTGATCTTGAAAAGGTGCATTCAAACTAACTTTGTCTTAAACTATCAAAAGTGTTATTTTATGGTAGAACAAGGAATAGTTCTTGGGCATGTTGTGTCTTCACGTGAATTAGAGGTTGATAAAGTTAAAATAGACTTTATTTCATAATTGCCTTATTTCATCATTGACTTTATTGGAGTAAAATTTCAGCTCTTAATTCAACCATAACGCATCTCAATCATTGATTCAAAGTTGTTAAAATGAACGGTCAAATTTGATAGTTAAAAGCTGCCTAAGTTGGTCATTTTAAAGTAGTGTTGAGGCGACTGTAGTTTTAATCAGCTAGAACGGACCATAATAGGGTTTAGTCAATTGTCAAGTCATCATATTTGGTGTGTTTTTGTTAAATTTAGTGAACAATTAAAGCATTAAATACACCTGAAAGTAGTAATTTGAGTTGTCTTTTTTAACCAAAAAAAAAGAAGATGAAAAGTGTCTAGTTCCTTTTTTCTTATTTTCAAAATGGCGCCATTTTCCACTATTTTATGAATTTTGGCTAAATTTTAATTTAGTCCTTCAACTTTTGATTTCTTTCAGTTGCACCCCTAATTGATCTTAAATTTCTAATTTTATGTAATTGTGTCCCTAATAAACTTTAATATCAGCCCTAGAATTACATTTTCTTTTTTATTTTGTACCTTTGATCTTGAATTTATGCAATGTAACCTCTAATTGACCATTAACTCAAGGCTCGACACCTTTTACAAAATCATCTTTAATTGTAAATTTCTTCAATGTAACCCTTAATTGACCCCCAAACTTTTAATTTTATTGTGGTTTTACCTCTGATTTAAACCAATTGACAAGGTAAAAATTAAATTTAGTCTCCTAAAAATTATATCTTCTCAATTAAGCTCAAATTAGCCCCTCAAACTTAAATTTCTACGAATTAAGTCCATAATAAAAAAAAAATTGACCCATTTAAAGTATAATTAAGTTCTTGCACCTAATTAAATCCTTTAATAAGATCCAAATTAATTTTAAACATAATTAAGCTCTTAATTTGGCCCATGATTAAATCAAATTGACCTTATTAAGAGTCTAATTATGCCCTTGGACTTAATGTTTATGCAAGTTTTTCCAATAATCATTTATTTTGATCTTAAATATGTATTGTCACTCCAGTTTTGAGTATAATAGGGTATGATCAAGCTTTCAACTTCGGCTAGAATTCCAACTTGATTTTTCAACCATGTTAGTCCCTTTTAATTTCGTGTTATTTTTTTTTTTTGAGTAAATTTAGGGAATAACCCAGAAATGGGTTATGACATATTTAACCTTACCCTCTTTATCTCCAGGTTCATTAAAATTGTTTTTTGTAAATTTCAAAATATCTTAACTAGAAAAATTATAAAAGAAAAAAATTTGATCCCCAATTTATTAAATTTGCACAATAATTCGCTCACTTTTCTTTTTCCATCTATACTATTTTCAATTTCTGTAAAATTTTACTCTTAGGGTTTATAAATTTAGTTTTATTTTTGAACTTTCACTAGAGTTCGTATAGGTTTTTAGTCTATATCAATAAAAAGATGCCATCTATATTATTTTCAATTTATGTAAAATAATTGGTGGTTTTGATCTTAAGTCCACTCTAAAAGAATATGTAGTAAAAGGTTTATATCTTTATCCTATAAAATACTTCATTCTAAGATGTTGTAAATAGCACATGAAATAGTGTAATTGATAGTAGAACTTCAAGCTTATCACTTGGAAAGTGGAATAGAGTAGATGTTTAGTGTCGAACCATTATAAACTTCAATGTTTACTCTTTTTCTTATATCTATATTTGTTTTTACTACTACTAACTAGTTGTTGGTCTGTAAATTTTATGCATAAACAAACTATTTTTTCATATGTATATTCAAAAATGGTTAAGGTTGTTTGCTCATGGGTGTTATTGTATTCTTTGTGGTTATTTAGTTAACACTATTTCCTCTCTTGATGGCTTTCAACTTTATGTGAGAATGAGATTATTCTTTTTAAAACACCTCCTTTTACATAGATTTGTCTAGACTTGCTTTGGCCAAAAACCATACATGTGAAACCCGATAATAAAATATACAAAGAGGTAGGAGGTTTATAATAATTCAAAATGTTGTTATAATATAAAATTTATGCAAAGAAAAGAAAAGAAAAGCAAAAAAAATGGGGCCAAAATGGAATTAATAAGAGATGGGACTATAAATACCCATCCCTTCTCTCATCCATGGCCGACTGGAGATTAAAAGAAAGAGGGGAGGGAGAATCTCAAATTTTACTTCATAAAACTAGGAGTAAACACCCAAAATTTGTAAACCTATATAAGCCTTGGAATTCTAAAGTGGAGGAACACAATTGGGTGGAGAATTAACAAGAAGAAAGTAAATAATTGGGGGAGAAAGGAGGGAGAAAAGTGGTTGGTTATATACAAGGAGAAGAAGGCTAAGATTCTTCCAAACTTGTGAAGTAAAGTCTAGATTCCATCCAATTAAGGAGTTCTAATTCCAATTTCTATGAAATTAACTTCAATTTGATTAGAAGTTCATGATTCTTCTTTAATTGGGAATTAGCGTTTTAACACAAAATGTTAGGAAAATGCATAAATGAGTAGGGTTTTCATGAATAAAGAGAAGGCATGGTTGTGATTGATGAGGAAGCAAGGATTAAAGATGAATTGGAGATACTTCCTCCAAAACAGGGCAGATTCGTTGCCCTGTTTCTTGGGGGAATTTGGACCTGAAAAATACAAAATCCAGGGAGGGTCCCTTCATAGAACTTGTCACCCTTGTTGAGTTGTCACCCCTGTTGGTAGATTCGGCCAAGTTGATAAAATAGCAAATTTTAGCCATGTTAAGGGTATAATTTGTTTTCTTGCCCTTTATAAAGTGTGTCTTGATCTTCATAAAATAAAATAAGAGAATAAACAGTGATTAAAATTGAATTCATGATGTCTACTTGGACTACTAATGAGCTGAAAAGTTAAAGGATGATAATGAGGAATGTAAGTCAGAAAGAAAAGATTTGGTAAAAGAAAATGAATATTATTATCATTGTTGTTGTTGTGTGTGATATGTGGATTAATATGGAAAATAGAGGGTGTTTGTGGTTTCAAGAGGAACCGCGGGAGGGGTATAACAATAACAGGGGAACGCAATTCAAGCGTTCACAACAGGTAGGTGCTTGGTATCTATATCTCCTCAAGCAAATAATTATTTTTATTAATTATTGAACTATAAGAAACAATTTAGTGCTAATTGATGAGGAAAAGAAAAGGGGTAAAGGAAAGGTTAAGGGATGGAATATATATATATATATATATATATATATATATATATATATATATATGAGAAGAAACAAGCTGGTTGACATCGGCATTACTGGTACGTGGGAGGCGAAATATAAACCCTGATTAACTATTCGGTTTCAAAATAGTTAATGATATCAGCGGGTGACGTCAATATCGATACAATTTATAAACTTGATTAACTATTCAGTTTCGGAATAGTTAATGATATTGGGGGGTGACATCGATATCAGCAAATTTTATAAACTTGATTAACTATTCGGTTTCGGAATAGTTAATGATATTGGGGGGTGACATCGATATCAGCAAATTTTATAAACTTGATTAACTATTCAGTTTCAGAATAGTTAATGATATCAGTGGATGACGTCGATGTCAGCAAAATTTATAAACATGATTAACTATATGGTTTCATAATAGTTAATGATACCGGCGGGTGATGTCGATTATCGGCAAAATTTATAGACTTGATTAGCTTTCCGAGGTGAAAGCTAATGATGTTAAGAATTCTTGACATTGGCATACCCTAGAGCCTCCCAAGGTAATACAAAACAATGATTGACTATTTTGGTTTTAAAAATAGTTAATGACACTAACGGTTACGTTCGCGTCAGCATTTTCATGAAACTGATTAGTTGTTTCCAGGATAGGCAACTAAAGACACTAATGGAGGTCATTAGTGTCGGCTATAGTCTTTTCGATGTGGAGGGGGGGAAGAAGTAGTCAAAAGAAACAAATTTTCTTTTATATAACCTTAAAAATGTGTATATGGTTGTATTTAGAATCTCATGATTTAAGTAGATTGATAGATATGTTGTTTAAATTTGTTTTGTAAATTGTTTGTATTTACTTAATTATTTTTACTTATATGGAAAATCTATATTTTGCAGGTTCCTCCCATTCCCGTCAAGAATCCCTTTTTGTATAAGTTAGGAACTTAGAGATTTGTGGTGTAATTTTTGTTATGCAGAAAACATGTAAATTGTATAGAATATTATATTTGTAATAATTTGTTAAGGGAAGATTAAATGTATCAACCTACGCTTGGGATATTAGAAAATATTAGATTATGTTAGAATATTAAATTGTGTTGTGTTATATATATATATATATATATATATATATATATATATATATATATATATATATATATGAAATCTTCGTGTTCAAATTGACTTTTTTAATTATTATCATATGCGTGTAATGGAAGATGGAGTTTAGGAATGAATATGGTCTTGAGCATATTCTGGAATGAGTTATGCAGTTGTTTATACTAAACATGGATGTAATTGTAGATGAGATGTGATTCAAACTGTGTGCAGGTTGCATTGTTGATAATTTGGGATCTCCTGATATAGGGGAGACTCTGCCGAATTTTCTAACAAAATTTTGATGAGAGAAAAAAAAATTATGATTCATCTACCCTTTATAGGGGGAAAGATTAACAAATAAATTAATAGGAAAAAAATTAGGGTTGTTACGATATAGGTTTGAAGGGTATAAGATTCAAAAAACAAAAAAGGTAACATATGAGAATCTTAATATCTAGGGTATAGATCTTTTTTAATTTAAGTTCAATAAATAAATAATAAAACATTGATGGAAAATTAAAAAGAAAACAAAATGATAAACCATTAATGATATTATAAACATAATTGTATTGATTACAACAACAAACTATTGAAACGTTAAAAGATATTAATGGAATTAATTAAATTATTAAAATGACAAATATTAGATCGCTTTTACAAGTAGGATATAAGACTATATAGTGTGTGAAACCAAATCTAATCATAATTATAATTTAATCAACAATTTATTAAATTGAACTATAGTTTAGAGTTATTTTCATAGAAGTAGTATTTTAAAAATATCATAAATGTTCTTAAAACTTAAAATATTTAATAAGAAAATTTTCTTTTTTTTCTTTTTTAATGAAATAGAGAAAAGAAAGAAACATAGTTCGATGGAAAATAAAAATTTTAAAAGAGGGAAATTAGTTGTAAATGTATTAATTAATTATCATTTTAATACTATAGGGACTAATTAATTATTCTTAACAAACTACAAGGACTATGAAAAATAGTGGGTGACAAATGTTAGGGTAGGGTTCAACGGGCGGATATGTTCAAACAACAACAATTCAGTTCAGCCATTCCGCTGCTGATTAAGGGCCTGTTTGGTATTGCGGTTGCGGTTGTGGTTGAGGTTGAAAAAAAGCAGTTTCATAAAAAGTGCTTTTACTGCGGTTCAAAATAAATAGTGAAGTGTTTGGTTAAAACTGTGGTTGAGTTTGAGGTTGAAAAAAAACAGTTTTAAAATGTTTGGTTACCAAACTTTTCATATTGCTTTTAACTTGTGAAATTACTTTAAAAGGCATATATATGTATATATACATATGTATATATATAATTTTTTAAATATTATAGATTTAATAATTATAATAATAAAATATAATTAATATTTCAAATAAATTAGACACTTGTTTTTATTCTTTCATCAAGCTACTTGTAATTTTATCACGAATTAAATTTATCCCGGAACAATAGTAAAATATCATCTAAAATAAAATTAGAATTGCAAGACAAAAATTATATTGTGATATTCTTATAATATATATATATATATATATATATATATATATATTGTAATTAATTTTTAGATTATTTTAAGATATATATATGGGCTGGGGGTGGGGATACAGGATATAATAAAAAAATAGAATTAATAATTCAACTAAATTAAACACTTGTTTTTATTCTCTCATCAAATTACTTGTAATTTCATCCAAACTAAATCTATACGTGAAGGGCTTTTCGATCCCAAAACAATCGTAAAATATCATTTAAAACAAAATTAGAATTGGGAGACAAAAATTATATTTTTTATAAATAAATAAATAAATATATATATATATATATTTATTTATATATATATATATATATATATATATATTTATATTTATATATATATATTGACCTGAGGGGGCGCATAGCTTAGCGCCCCCTCAGGTCATGGTTTGCGGAAAGCAGGAATTTCCTGCTTTCCGCAAACCATGGTTTGAACCTTTAAATTGATGGGTCCCACCATCAATTTAAAGGTTACCAAACACTAAAAAATGGGTACAAACTGCGTTTTCAACAAAACGCAGTTTGTACCACGTAACCAAACGAGCTGTAAGAATTTCGCGAACATATGAGTAGTAAGCTTTGTTAAGCCACCGTGACTACAAGAAAACGGACTATTCCATGCCCACTACCACTATCTTCACCACTCCTCCACCTCCACTACCACACTCCAACGCAACCCGCTCCTCCACCCCTCTGCACAACCGTCCTCCAGAAAAAATCGCAATTTTAATCGACAAATCCAAATCCTTAAACCATCTCAACCAAGTACACGCCTTTCTCTACCGCCACAATCTCCATGACCACCCAATCCTTAACTTCAAGCTTCAACGTTCTTACTCATCCCTGGGTCACTTAAACCACTCTCTTGCACTATTTAACAAAACCCGAAACCCTAATGTCTTTTTTTATACTTCTATTATTCATGCCCACACTATTCACAATCTACATTACCTAGCATTTCTTTTATATGTCCAAATGTTGAGTCAAAATGTATTTCCTAATGCATTTACTTTCTCATCGATATTGAAATCTTGCCCGATTCAACCTGCAAAATTGCTACATGGGCAAGCAATAAAATTTGGGTTTGATGCAGAATTGTATGTGAGGACTTGTCTTGCTGGCGCGTATGCAAGAGGAGGCGATGTTGTTTCTGCGCGTAAGCTGTTTGATGCAATGACTGAGAAGAGTTTAGTTTCGTTGACAGCGATGATTACTTGTTATGCTAAGTATGGGATGATTGACGAGGCAAGAGTGTTGTTTGATGGAATGGAAGAGAGGGATGTCATTTGTTGGAACGTTATGATTGATGGGTACGCGCAACATGGATTGCCTAATGAAGGATTGTTGTTGTTTAGACAGATGTTGAATGCTAAAGTGAGACCTAACGAGGTTACTGTGTTGGCTGTTCTTTCTGCTTGTGGGCAAATTGGGGCTTTGGAGACGGGAAGGTGGGTTCATTCCTATATTGAGAATAATGGGATCGGGATTACTCTTAGTGTAGGTACGTCTTTGATTGATATGTATAGTAAATGTGGGAGTTTGGAGGATGCGCGGTTGATATTTGAGAGGATCAGTAACAAGGATGTTGTCGCTTGGAATTCGATGGTTGTTGGGTATGCAATGCACGGATTTAGCCAAGATGCTTTGCGGTTGTTTAAAGACATGTGTATGATCGGATACCACCCTACAGATATAACGTTTATCGGTGTATTAAATGCCTGTGGTCATGCTGGTTTGGTCAGTGAAGGATGGAAATTTTTCTATTCAATGAAAGATGAGTATGGGATTGAACCCAAGGTTGAGCACTATGGGTGTATGGTAAATCTTCTTGGCCGTGCTGGGCAATTAGAAGAAGCGTATGAACTTGTTAAGAACATGGATATTGAGCAGGATCCTGTGTTGTGGGGAACTCTGCTCGGTGCTTGCAGGCTCCATGGCAACATTGCCCTGGGAGAGCAAATTGCGGAGTATCTTGTAAGCCAGAACCTTGCAAACTCAGGGACATATGTTCTTCTTTCTAACATGTATGCAGCAGCTGGGAATTGGGAAGGTGTGGCGAGGGTGAGGACCTTGATGAAAGAGAGTGGGGTTGAGAAGGAGCCTGGTTGTAGCTCAGTTGAAGTGAACAACAAGGTGCATGAGTTTTTGGCTGGAGATTTGAGACATCCAAAGAGCAAAGAGATCTATGAAATGATGGAGGAGATAAATGGATGGCTTAAAACACATGGTCATACCCCACAGACAGATATTGTATTGCATGACTTGGAGGATGCGCAGAAGGAGCGGTCACTTGGGGTTCACAGCGAGAAACTTGCCCTTGCTTTTGGGCTTATAACAACGAAGCCAGGCACTACAATAAAGATCGTAAAGAATCTAAGGGTCTGCGCAGATTGTCATGCGGTGACCAAGTTGATTTCGAAGATCACCGGACGCAAGATTGTAATGAGGGATCGAAACCGTTTCCACCACTTTGTAAATGGCTCATGTTCTTGTGGAGACTACTGGTAAATAGTACATCTGGCCAGGAATTCTAAATTTGTGATCCTGTATTTGCCGCATAAAGCAGTTATAATTTTTTTTCCAGGCCATCATCTCGTCGTTTTAATGTACTTGAATATTTCCACTGGCAAATGCTTCATAACGTACATAAGCCTATCTATTGAGATGTGGTTCTCGTTGACCTGCGAATTGGAAATGGAAGTAAAGACGCAATCCCACAGCAACTGGGAATACATATCAGTCTCGGTAGCAGCACTGCACTTCTTCGATTTTCTGGATTTGTTTTTCATTCAGTTTGCCAGTGGATACAAGTTCCAGTTTCTTTTATGATTGATAGAAAGAAACCACAATTATTTCCATGATTAAATGCGTGGGTGCTAGTGTGCCCACCAGATTTTCTTCAGTTCTGGGCAGGATATGAGATTTCTTCGAAAGAAACAGTAATGTAACGAAGCTAAAACGGATCCAATGCAAACAATTCTGTACATAATTGTTCCCGAACCATGTCAGCAGATGCCTAGCTAACAATTGGCTAACAACTTGCAGCAATGTTTGAATTACAAATTAGTAAGACTCCTTTAACTAAAAAACCTACCAAATCAAATAACTTTTCACATCCCCATCGAAGGAAAACTCTATTCCATGAGAAACTGAAGAGCAACTAAAATAAGAATGCTTACCACAAGCTCCAAGAAACCCCAGCCGATCCTGGCACCTTACAAGTTTTCACATTCTGAAATCTAAAACACAAACTGTATTGTTGGCGGAACAGGCAGCAATTTTATCACCTTCCTTATTCCAACAAACTTCAAATATTCCCCCATTGCCAGCATATGTTTTCACAATCTTTCCTTCCCTCAATGACCAAATGTTGATGCATCTATCAAGAGATCCACTTGCCAGATATTCTCCATTAGGACTAAATGCAACCGAATACACAGGCTCCCTGGAAATTCAATTTAAAGACATTCATCAATGATAGCTGCAAATAGGGCAGTAACAGTTTGACTAATCATAAATTCAATGACAGGATAACAGAACATGCATTCTTCTTTAACCAGAACAGCCCTGAAATTCCAGGGCAGGAGAGGATTGCAGATCAATCCGGGGCTGATTCGCCAAACTCAACAAGTATCAGTTTAGTATTTGATGTTAATAAAAAAGAAAAGAGGTCAGGAGAAAAATTGGAGCAGAAGTTAAGAATTTTCAGAAGAAAATAACAGGATGATATCACAGGAAGTCAAATTTCATAGCAATGAATTCAGATAACTTCAAATATTGGTTCATTCTATCTCTGAGCACTCAACTACCTAGATGTTGATAATGAAACTATTTTCTCTCCTGATCCTTTAAAATGAAGAGAGAGGAAAGGTTAAGTGTATACCTGTGTCCATTCAAACTGCAGAGAAGCTTCCCAAATTCCACATCCCATAACTTCACTGTTGAGTCAAATGATGCACTATACAGAAAGCAGAACCGAAAAATATCAGAAAGAAAACATAAAACAACTCACCCAAGTTGACATGAATCATACAAGGTGCTACAAGAAAAAGATGTTTCATGATCCTATACAAAATTGGGATTAAGAATAACAGGAGTTCTTGAAAATTAGCAATAAATATGCTGATCGAAGAGATTGGCAATGTCAGACAGTAACCAGAACTACTTAATTTGTAATGCACGTGTCTGTGCATGCAAGTGAAGATGCACCAATAACATTTAAGTTAAAAGCAGCAATTTTACCTAGCCAGCACTAACTGTTGGTTGGGATTGTTTGTACCAGGTCCAGTGGGGCTCCATCTGATAGTATAAATTTCCTGCAGCACAATTAATAAAGATTCATGCTAGCAATCCAATGGGCTGTATAAAGAGAGTTAATACACACCATCAAATCTTGATCTGTAAAATAAAAGGTAGGCAGTACCTTGGAATGTTCCCTTAAATCATGGACATACTTGTCCTGTTTCATACTCCATATCTGCAGTACAATTTCATCAGTTGCCAAACATGAAATTAGAAAGTAACAAGAAATGAAATAGGACTTAAAAAGGGCTAAAACACTATGATAAATAAAGGTATTATGGATAAAATAAAATATAAAAGCTCAGAGACTAGTATAAAGCATTCATGAGTCATAAATGAACAAATATAATACATGAAAACTAAAATTTAAACTAGCGTATAGATGTCAAAAAATAACAGCACAAATAATAACCTTAGCACTGATATCATCAGAGCAAGATGCCAACCATGAACCTGTAGGATCCCACTTGACACAATTAACCTCGCCCTGAAATTGCAAAAAGTAAAAAATATAAGCAGCGTGAAAAGCTTTGATTGTTGCTCAAGAAAACATTCATTTGGCTCCAAAGCTTTAAGTTGAATATTGCAGTTATAACCCAGTCAATAAATAGCATCATCAAGTTTTCTATGTAGCCCAGAGAGCCACAACAGTGCAACCTGATAGCTCATCAGATCAGGCATGCAGGTCAATTAAATAACAACGCTAATCAATCATCAATTTGAAGTATGAAATCATTCTGTATTTATTTATTTTACCAGATTGGTGGCTTCCTACTAGTCAGACTTGGTCTCACATTTGCCCCATCTATAATATATGCACACAATGTTCAGTTGTGGATTCTCAGCCCCTCTAGAATCTGACCCAAATTTTTATATAAAAAAAACCCATCTGCCAGCTTACTCGAGATATAAAAAGGCGCTGACTAAATAACACTGGGCAAGTTTGAGCAGAAAAGCTTAAACAATAAGCAATTCTAGGATGCAAGTACAAACCTGATGTCCAGCAAAGGTTTTAATAGGGCGTGTTTCTCCAACTTTGCATACATATATCATATTGTCAGTGGAGCTTGTTGCAAATGAAACATTATTGCGCCAGTCAACATCAAGTGTAGGACCTAAAAAAATACCAATATGAAAGCAAATGCAACAACAATCAGTGATTTATTTTTTTCTGAAGAAAGACTACTGGTTCTAGCAATTTAAGAGCAATTTAAAACCTGTATGAAACTCAAACTGCTGTTTCCATTCCTCAGCCCTCACATCCCACACAATTGCTGTTTTATCACAGCTTCCAGTTAGCAGATAATCCCCCTTCTTGTTCCACTTCAAAGTAAATATGGGTCCTTTATGCTTGCTCAATGTAGTCTTTAGGTCACCTGGACCAGGGAAAAGATCCAGAAGATAAGCCAGAGTTCCAAATTGCACAGAAAAGCTGAAGTAAGAGTTCGATGGCAATCAACAACAGGGTAATAACATATGCATGCACGTGTTTGCACACATTTTTATAAAGTTTTGCTGTATTGGTTTGTCTAAGAGACAAGTTGATAGTGGAACACTTGTGTTAACATACCCTACCCTTAAGAGTGAAAAACGAAAAGATATCTGAGCTTCCTTTATTGTTTATTTTTACATATATGACTTGCTGCTCCCTTTCAGGCTCAAATCGAAGGAAATGAAACAGATCATATGAAATATCTTACCATCTGTACTCCAAATTCTCGCCTGCCCATCATAAGAGCCAGTTGCAAGTAATGTTCCCTCGCCCTGTACAATAGGAGGCAAAATAGTGATGAGTACTTGTGAGGAAAATAGATTAATTTGACATGTAAAATTAGTTTTCTTGATTCTGCAACAAAGGGAATCATTTTCCTCACACCCTGCCTATCAGCTTCAGTTTGAGCCCAACATTGAGTATATGACTTGCCATGTTAAGCTTCCTTTTTTCCTTCTCCATTGAAATTATATAATATGATACATAAAGTCATAAGCCCATCAGAATCAACATAGCTAACCTAATTCTCAACATAGCCAACCTAATTCTTATCAACTCATATTATTTAATTCCTTGGGAAATTTTGTTTAACAAGAGCCATGTGGTCACATGCAGGCCATTTTTTTTCTCTTAAAGCCTCCATTAAGCTAGGAGGGAGGAAAGAAAAAAAGGGGAATACCTTCCAAGAAGTATATTCTTATGACATGAAAATCTTTATGAAGAGTGAATTCATATGAAGACAATATGAAGAGACATTAAAATTATTATTCTGGACAATCAAAGCCTTTAAGAAAACTCACATTCCAATCAAGTGTTGTCACATCTTTGCTTTTTTCATTTGTCCTTCCCTTTACATGATTCAGCACCAGCACATTAAAAGGACCATTCTGCGCAACTGACCTAGAGGTCCCCTCTGCTATTTTCCAAATTCGTGCTGTGGAGTCTCCAGACCTATAAATTATCATAAATAGTGTGATACATGAGGTAAGATGAGGAAAGGAAAACCAGCAATTTTCTAAGGCTATTATAGATGCCACGGAACATTACAAGTTATCGGCAACTTTAAGGAAGGTTACATTACAGATGCTTGCATAATGTCCAGAAAAGCCAGTTACCACTGAAGGCCATCAGTGTTGACATTATCAAAGAAGAAAAATCAAATGGCCAATCTATATACCATCATATCCTCAGAATGTAGTGGTGAAATTAAAAACCAATTGAAACAGAAGAACTCATAAAGACACTAAATCAAGCAGCATATATACTTACAAGAGAAATGAGGACAAAGAAAATCTCTACAGCGGATATGATACACATTTCTTTCAAGACAAGAGACTTCAATTATTTGCTCTTATTTTTTTCAATTGTCCAGCATGCATATCCTTCATTTAAAAATAATGTAACATGTTGTATCAAATCTAAAATATTATTTAAACTTTCATTTCCTTGGTGAAATTAGTTTTACCTATTTGGGGATTATTAGCCAGTTACCAATAAACCATTCTGCCTGACATACTTTATATTTACAGAAGAATAACGACCTTGCATAGCCTGGCCTGTTATGTTTAAATAATGTTCTGCCATTAATAAAGTTAACAAAATAACATGTCTCATGGAGCAACTTTTACCAAATAACAGAAAGCTAAGAATCAAGATACAGTAAGTTTTGGCTGATAAAACAAAGTTGCAAACGCAGAATTATCAACAACAGAAGTGTCTCAATCAAAAATTACTGACCCTGATGCAAGAAGTGATCCCGTTGGACTCCATGCACAGGCACAAACCTAAAAGAAAGCAAATTAAAAGAAAAACATGGTAGCAGACATATCTAGCTAAAAAGGGCAGTATGGACAAACAAGATATTAATATAAAAGGCAAAAAGGTTGGCAAATGTTCAAACCTCAGAAGTATGTCCTTCTAAAATCATCACATCGGAACTAGGAATTTCACATGTCTGAGATTTTGACGCAGTACATATATCCATTGGCTCTGGTCCTACTAAACAATAGATTTTCATATTTTATGAAATGAATAACATGGAGGTGGTAAGAAAAAAAGGAAGAGAAAAAGAGTAAGAAAGCAACATATTCACTAATTATTCAATAAAATAGCAGAAAACTGAAAATTAATAATCATTTATCCTCAGCCACTATATAACTACCATTTCACCAAATTCAAAAGGGGGGGAAAAAGAGACTGACTTTTAACAATAATAATAATACACCTCACCATCCCGGCATTGTAACAACATAGAGCTCCAGACTATGGCAAAGTAGCGATGAAGTAAAATTGTATGTGAAGACAATCTATATTAGAGCTTAAGCTTAAAAGAACTAGGAAAAGAACAAAGATCAGTAGTAACTACCAGAAAGGTCTTAGAATTTAACCATGTTAGTGTTGTCACAAGGTACCACCAAGGCACTCACCTTGGAGGCATGAGGTGAGGCCAAGGTGACTTGAAAGCCCCAAATAAAATGTTGAGATGAAATTCAAGAAACTAAAAATAGCAAAGGGACAAAATAAATAAATAAAGCACAGAAGAGAAATTGCCTTCAGAAATTCCATTTTCTTCAAGCTTAACTTCTGTATCAGTAATCATTCTGCTATTAGTGTTATCTGATTGCTGCTTGTCTCGCTCTTTTTCCCTTTCTAACCTCTCTCTATCCTTTTCATTCTCCTTTTCCCTTTCATTTCTTTCCTTCTCTCTCACTCGTGCATGCTCTCTTTCATGTTCCCTTTCAAACTCTTTTTCTTTGTCTTTCTCTTTCTCCTTCTCTTTCTCTTTCTCCTTCTCTTTCTCCTTCTCCTTATCCTTCTCCTTCTCTTTATCCTTGTGCAAATTTCTTTTCTTTTCTTTTATTATCTGCCGCAATTCATTCACATCTTTTGTGATAAGATCCAGAGGTTGCAAAAATGAGAAATCTTCATCTACATCAGCATCACTCTGGCAAGCTTGAAACAAACCTTGATCAATATAAATCCCAATGCTAAACAAACACTAATTTAAAAACCAAAAATTAGAAGAAAAAAAAGATTTAAACATGCTAACATTACTCAAATTCGCTTCCATTTCCAAGTATTGAAGTCCCTTTTGTACAGATGTAATGAGAGCACCAGGTGGAACCATATTGCCATCTATGGTGCATTTGTTAATTCCTGCCTCATATCCTAAAACAAAAGCTGAATGCGTAAACCCTGCAGGAACATAAAATAATCTCAAAAACTATTCTTGAAATTCACAATCGTATCTCACCACACTTTGCCTACTATTATTACCCGAATGTCAATGCTATAAACAATAACTATCAGGACACATTTACTATATTTTTCTGTCAGAAAACTCAATAAAATTTAAAAGCTTTCTTACATAAAAATGCCCTAATGGAGGCTTTCAATTGCATTTAAATCAAATTCCTTACAATTAAAAATGTCATTCAAGGCAGCCTGTTTTTTTCATAAATTTTAAATTGCATCTCCATACTTCATTGAAATTCCATATTGTAAATTCAGGCAACCAATGAGCATACAGGCTTTTCATGCTCTTAAAAATACAAATATATTTAAATAAAATTAACAAGACGAAGAACCAAGTTCACAGATCTACAAGCTCAGGGTCTTTTTCAGTGGAAAACACAGAACAAAACCCCGAAATTACAGGTTCTGAACATTACAAGACTTAAAAAATCTAATTAACAACATTTAAAACCAAACTCTAAAAGCAAAACCCTAACCTTCGTTATTTCATAAGACAATAAGAATGAAAGAAAAAATATAAACCCTAAACTGCATGAAAACGTGAAAAGGTAACCCGAACCTGACTCTTGAAGGTAACGGAAAACGAGGTAATTCAATTCGACGGAGGTGATTGAAGTCATTCTAACAAAAGTCGCCGGAATTAACGACTGTGATTATAGCTCATATAAATCATACGGGCTAGAGAGAAGGTTGAGAGACAGCGCCGGTGGAAGTGAGGGAGACGGAGGAGCTCTGGAAATGAAAAACCGTTTTTGTTATGAAGCGATATTTTCTGTATCCGTATTGTCTTGGGAAAACTCAATTTCGCCGTACTTATATTATCAATGGATTTCCTACAAACTCTCACATTTATCAATTTAGTCCTAAATGTTTCGAAATGTTTTCAATCAAGTCTTTTTGTAAATAGTTATCAACATTTTTTTCTAATTTTCTTCAAACTAACTCTGTTTGAGTACATAGAGGCACCCGAGATTGAAAATATTAAATGTAATTATTTTTTTCGCTTTATATTGACATCATCTTAGAGCATACATTATGAAAGTGAACTTAAGTTATTATACAAATTAAAACAAAAGGACATCATTGAGATATATAGGAAATATTTAGGACTTAAATGAAGTCCTTAGGTTTGGGATGTAATTGATAATTTGGCCTTAATTGAGGTTTTCCCTTTTTTCTGAATTTGGCATCCAAAAATGGGCCTGAAAGAGTTCGGTGGATGGATTGTTTTAGCCCTGTGTCCGACCCAGTTTGATTTCACTCTATAATTCGTATCCTCGCATATTACATCTTATCATGTTCTAATCTTCTTATAATTTTTAGCATAAAAGTATTTTTTTCACCAAGAGCCATATTTAAAATATATTTATTTATTTATTTATTAGAATCACCACAAAACCTAATAAGAAATTATTAGCTATTATTTCTCTAATTTGATGTTTGTAACCAATAGGTCAGGAGCTTTATGCTTCCAATATTTTTTTTACAATTCCTTTCAAAGATTTATTGCTAGGTACTTCTAAATTAGTGCATTGATGAATAGATGGGGGAAGAGATAATCTATCCCCCTCGAATGGAATATGTGATCTTTAAACTATATTAGATATGCAAATACATAATTTTCTCTTAGTATAAAAAACTAATCAAAGTCTACCTAAATATAGTAGTAGTTTTGGATGAAGATAGGAAAATTATCCTATGACCTTTTATATCAAACCACATTTATATGGTATTAGAAGAACGTCAAACTAGATGTGAATATCAATATTTCATGTTGAAAAAACACCTTTATAAAGTCTTGTGGTGGATATATATGTAGCCCATTGCTTATTTTGAATTAGTTTAAAAATATTAAGGTGATTTTGGGCTTAAATTATATATGTATAAGAAATATTCTACTAAAAACTTCTTTTGAGAATCCATATTTTATAAGATACATAGAAATCTTTAAAAAAAAAAAAAAACAAATTTGGTGTTTTAACACATCATATTGCACTTGTAAGAGTATGAGTCATTATGAGTCTTACTTTTTTGTACCAAAAATGATACTCTAAGAGGAAGATAAATATAATAATTTAGAGAAGTATTTTCACATGTGATGATCTATATTTTAGGTTTTTAGTGATTAATCAAACGTCAAAAAACAATTATTGTTTTTAGGATACCTACAATCCTTATTTTGCAACAATACAATTAGGATTTGCCTAAGGTATCCCTTTCTTAATGTATTATATCATGAATAAGGATGGCCCAAACAAAATAACTTTTGACATCTTTAAAAAAATTGAAAAAATAGCTTAAATGTATGGACACCACTTTCTTACTCATTATAGTCTATTATCAAGGATTTTTCTTTTTATACAAGACAATAAACCTATTTTACATTATATTTTTCTTATAAGAGATGGTAGAAAGGTTATTTTTTTAATGAGAAATCTTCTAAGAAAAACACCAAAAGAAAACATTTAACAATCTTATAAAAATACCAAATAAAAGCCTATTAAAAAGTTCTCACGTAAAAAAACTTATCTCAATTATTTTGATCATAATTTAATGTTTTTTTATGTTATTATAAAACAGTATCTTATGAAAAACTTATTAACCTGTCATAAGTTCTCGACTTAAACCAATAATGGACCACATGAAGCCTTAACATTATCTTACTCTTAAAAGAAATGGTGAAGATGAAGCTCTCACTATGAAATTGGGAATTTGGCCTAGGGTAACATATTTTATCAATATCTGCATAAACTCTTAATAAATTATCTAGAATTTCTACCTTTATTATTATTTACCATGCATTAGTTGCTCCTATTAAAACCTTTTCTTTGGTTCATTCCATGAAGATGTTAATAGAGGTATGTCAAACATATCATCCTTGACTATATACCTCTTCTTCAAATAATAATAATGATATAATCACTTCCTATTATTGTAGTAACTTTTGAAGTTCTATAAGTTAAGTTATTAAAAGACTATCTTCTCTTATTATTAACCATTCTAATGAGGTTCAACCAAATTTTAATGTTGCTAGGAGAAATCTTTCACCTTCTCATACCATTAAACCTACTATTGAAGTTAATTATCATAAGCCTTTAGTAAAGAAACCTCTTAAGGTATATGTCTTTCCATGTTAAAGGTGAATGCATCTCACTAGAAGTTGTTTTTTACCAAGGTAAATGGTGTATTAGTAAAGTAGCTTTCATTTTTTTTTAAATAATAGTAATAAAAAAGAAAAAAAAGACAAAAGATATTATCATAACTATTGTTAATATCATATAAGCCTCACCACTAACTAATTTTATAAACAATCATAATCTTCTTTTTCATTTCTAAAAAAATGGATGTATATGTAAGTGTATCAAGAATAACATAAGAGTTGAACTTATATGCAAGATTAATCCTTTTCTTATTAATCTAGTAGTTAATACTTTTGAGGAGTCTTAAAAGGTTAAATATCCCTCTTCTTCTATAACATAACAGACCATTATATTAGTTTTTTGGTCATATGCACAAAAGTATTTTTTTATTTTTGCAATAAGTATTTTATATACTTATTTATTATATTTTCTGGAAGAAATTAGATATTTATACCGAGTTTGTATCTTATAGTATAAGTCTAAGACCCAATATTGAACAAAACTAGTAGAAAATAGGTTATAAAATAAAAATACTTTAGAGTAAACCTCATTTTTTTTTAATTTCATTTTAAGTTTTGGAAAAAGCTTAGTATTTGTAATATTACGATTATGACTTATAGTTTAAGTCCAAAACCCGATATTATGCAAAATTTATTGGAACAATATGTGATAAAATCACTTTAAAATACCCATTCTAAAGGTTTTTTACTTTTTTCTTAAAAGTGACATGTGGGCTAGACCTGACCTAACCAAATGGGTCGACCAAGCCATGTTAGGCCGAAGTGGCCCAACAATTATTTTTTTAAAACATATTGTGTTGGACTCAACCTAGCCAGCTAGGCTAGACTAAAACGGGTCCAACCTAAAAGTAATCCATTTTTCATATGCATTACATGAACAATGAAGAGTAAATTAGTTATTTTTACTATTCACAATGACTATGTATAGTGATGGTGCAAAAGAAAAGAAAGGAAGGTAGCTCAAATGATAGTGATGGATATCATTATAAGGAATGGTGGTTGGTGATTGTTGTAGGAGGAAGACAAAAAAACTTATAGCGGGAGAGAATTATCGGTGGAGAAGAAAACGAAAGTCTTGTTGTTGCCCGTGGAGGAGAAAGGTTATTTTTGCTACTGCTACCATCACTACTAGGTGGAAAAAGGTTGTAATTGCTAAAAGAAAAATAAAGTTGTAGTTACTAAGAAGAAGAAGTTGCGACTATCTATAACAATAAAGACGCCCTACTCCCGATAAGGGAAAAATATGAAATTACAGTTGTGCTAAAGCTGCTAGTAAAGAAGACATGTTGTCGCCGATAAAGAAAATAAGTTGGAAGTCACTATTGGGGGTTGCTGTTAAGGTTAGTCGGGGGTGTTGACGTTGTTGTTATTCCTCACCTTCGTTATTATGTTGTTATCATCCATTCTCTTCTCTCCTTTTCCCTTCTTCTCAAAACATTATAGGTATTTATAGGGAGAGAAAGGCTCTTTAATTGATTATTATGTGTAAAAGTGATAGCTTTAACAACTCGACTTTTCCCTTTCTAAAGGAAACGTGGATATGTGATAATGTAGATAGTGACCTGCCTACACTGCTATCAGATAAAGTCTTCTATTGGTTACCTTTAAACTATTAAGAATAACACCTTTTTTAACAAAGTCTAATTTGGTCCCTTAATTTATAATTGCTCTAATTATGCTCTCTATTGGCTTTGTTTTATGCAATTTTACCCCCACCAAATTTCAATGACAACCTTGGATTTATACGCTTTTTTATTTTGGTTCTTAGTCTTGAATTTATGTAATTTGATGCTCAATTGACCCTTCACCTTTTAATTTCTTTTTATTTCAACCATGTTTTCACCTAATTGACATGGTAAAAATTAAATTTGGTCTCCACAAATTCCAACTTTCTCAATTAGGCCTAAATTAGGCTCCTAAACTCTTTTTTTTCCCATCAATTAAGACTTTAATGAAATTAATTTGATGCATTTAAAGTATAATTAAGTCCTTGCACCTAATTAAATAACTTAGGGTATGTTTGGTATTACGATTGTTGTTATGGTTCAGGTTTAAAATAAGTACTTTCATGAAAAGCACTTTTAGTTGCAGTTCATAACTGAAATTGAAGTGTTTGGTTAAGACTATGGTTGAGTTTGAGTTTTAATGAAAAATAGTTTCGTGTGTTTGGTTACCATGCTTTTCATATTATTGTAATTTGTGAAATTACTTTAAATAAAACACACACACACACACACACACATATATATATATTAAAATATTATAGATTTAATAATCATAATAATAAAATGTAATTAATAATTCAAGTAAATTAGACACTTGTCTTTATTCTGCTATTAAAGTACTTGCAATTCCATCACAAATTAAATTGATACGAAGACCTAGCGATTCCTTACTATTTGATCAAGGAACAACATCTAGTGAAATATTATTAGGAACATCTATGATCCATACTGAGCTACGAGGATGTGGAGTGAAACGAAGTTACGCGGCTTTCCCTTTCATTAGGGATGATCTCTATCTACATATATTTTTTTAAAATATGATATTTTTTTTAAACGGACTAGGCCTGTCCCAACTACATGGTCTGGCCCAACCAAGTTGGGCCACAAAGGCCCAACCATGCTAGACTTGGGCTAGGCTAAAAGCAGCCCAGCCCAGCCCAAGGGTTTTAAAAAAGAAAGAAAACGGTGTGTTACACTGTTCTCGTCTTACAAGAACAATGTAGAGTGAATTAATTAACTCATGGACTATTCATGTAACACGTGAACAGTAGTAAGGTGGTCGGATGATGGTGATGAGAGGCTCACTTGCCGATATAGACGGGTAGAGGAGGTCGAGGTGGTTTCTTCTATGGTGGTGGCATCGAAAATGGTAGCATGTGGTGACCGGGAGAAGCATCAGAAGGTTGTTACTACTGCTGCTGCTGCTACTGAAGGTCACAGCGAAGCTGCTGGTGATTCTCTTGTACACCGTGAGGATGCAAGTAAGGAGAAGCTTGGTGTTCTGACTGTACACTATGAGGACAAGCTTGGTCTTTCATGGAGGTTTGCCACTGAGAGAGAGAGACCACAGTTTGGTGTCAGCGTGAGAAGCATCCGCAAGCTGCTTCTCCAAAACTGATGTTTGAGCTCAGTTTTTTATGGGTCCATGGCAATTGAAACTATGGTAAAACCATAACCAAACGATTGTAAAATTGTTTCCCTTGAAACACAGTTTGCACCGCAATACCATACGACCACTTAATTGGACTTAACTTAATTCTTAAACATAATTAAGCTTTAAGTTGGTCCATGATTAAATCAAAATGGGTGAAAATTTATCAATTAGATGTATTTTTTATGAAAATTTATCAATTAATAATTCATTTTGGCCTGAAATAGGAATGCTGAAAAAGAAAAGAAATTTAATGAGAAAGTTAAGAACTTCAAAAATCAAGGCAACCCAATCAATTCAAAAAAATAAAGATATGTTATAATTGTGAAAATAAAGGACATTGCAAATGTCACAACAATGTTTTTTTCACGCTTCGCGCCCCGCCATCCCTGTAGGGGAGGGTGGCGTGCGGTGAAAGGGGTGTGTTTTATAGTTGTAAAAATTATGGTTACTAGGAAACCTAATGGTCTGCAAGAGTCTGGATAAGGAGATTTGTTTTGCTAGGAGAAGATGCATCACCCCTAGTGTACCGTACCTAAAGTAAGCTGTATTGTTGTTTGATTATTTTTTCTAAGTGATTTTTTTATTCGTTGGTCTTTTCTAAGACTTGAAGTAGATCTCTCTTCGTGAGGGAGTCTCTACTTCATTGAAAGTTGAAAACCTAACCATTCTAAACTTTGGAAATTTTTACACTGTATAAAAAAAATCCTTTTTTACTATTTGCGGGTGTACTTTACAATGTAATTTTACATTGCAATAGCTATAACAAAATAATTGTTATTTTTTTAAATTTTGACCAAATTCAATGGATAATCATAAATTGGTTACAATATCCAATTTTTGTTTCAAAACATGAGAAAAATGCAACATATATTTTTTTAACGAAAAAAATATGCTTAGAAAAACTTTGGAATTCGGTCGTACACACAAAAACAACATATTTTTTGTTTTTTTTAAATGCAATTTTTTAATATTTTTTTAATTTAGAATGAGCATGGCCGAAGTAAATGGGTTGGCCCAACTCTGTTGGACTTGGGTTGGACCCAACCCAAACAACTAGGCTAAGCTGAGAGCAGGTCTAGCCTAACAATTAAAATAGCAGAAAAAAAGAAATCAGGTTGCGCACTATTAATGTGTTATATGGACAGTAACAAGGTGGTCGGCTAACGATGATAAGAGACTTACCTGTTATTGTCATCGGGTAGAGGATGCCGGGGTTGTTTTTCCTGTGGTTGTGGAGTCGAAAATAGTGGCTTGTGGTGGTCGAGAGGAGCGCTGAAAGCAGTTGTTCTGTGCTAGAGCTTGTTGACGCTACGCATGCCAACGCTGGAGAAGAAGGGTTGAGCCTTCCAAGAGAGCTGCTAGCGTGGGGAGAAGTCGCCAGTGCCGAGGGGAAAGTTTGTGCTCATTGGGAGCTGCTGCTGCAAGGGAGAGAGAGATGCTGATGATTGTAGGAGATAGAGACAGTTAACGCTACAGGTGGGAGAGAGAGGGATGTTGGCCTACGGTGACTTGTTGTTGCTGGTTGTTGCTTTCGGTGCTAGTGTCCTGTTAGCGCCGATGAAAATGATGGTAGTTATCGTTGTGCTTTTGTCTTCCCTCATTTGTTTTTTCTGCTAATTTTCTCTATGTCTATGTGTGTTATACTTGTGTTGTATACCCATTATTTCATGTTATCCTCATTGTTTCCCCCCCAATTTTGTCAGTAGAGACCTCTTGTTAACGATGGTCTCCCTAGTTTTTTTAAGTATGCTTCCTCCCCATCTTCACTGTGTTTCCTCCTACTATTTATAGGCGAATAAGGTAATGTGCGGTGATGGGTTAGACATGCGGTTGATGTCCAAGGAAGTGTGTTGGAGAGTGAGTTGCAGGGCATGGCTGTCGGCATGGCCTCCACGGGTTTTTTTTTTGAAAATTTGAACTAAAATTAAAAATGGATTGTGACAAAAAGGTGTTTTTTGATAAAAAAAAAAAAAAAAGCCCGGAAGAATGATGTTTTTTTCTTTAATTTTGGCTTCCGATTTCACCCAAAAACATTTTGTCTTCAAAAATTCTGATATTCTCAATTTAACCCAAATTAGGCTTTGAAACTTAATTTCTCACCAATTAAGCCCTTAATAAAATTAATTTGACCCATTGGACTCTCAATTAATCCCTAAACATAATTACACGTTAAATTGACCGACGATTAAATCAAACTGGCCCATAATAAATTATTTTAGCCTTGAACCTGCATTTTCCTTCATTTTTAGGCATAAAAGAGATACGATCAGGCTCTCGAAAATATTCAAAATTTCCACCTTGATTTTTTCACTAGCACCAGTCCCTTTTATTTGATTTTTATTATTTTATTTGATTTGGGTAGAATTTCAGGAATAACCCATAAATGAGTTATGATATTTGCCCCCCTCTTTACAATGCTTATGACCATTCTTGTAAAAGACTGTAGATAGTAAGCGTTGTCAAGAAAAAATAAATAAATTTACCAGACCAAGAAATGGTTGATCCATCTGGAAGTAAAAATGAGGGCTATAAAACACACTAAGAAGAGATCGATAAGATAGGGCTATAAAGCATGTTATCTAGGATTTATTGTTGAAGGCTGGAAAGCGCACTATTTGAGTTGATGGTTGAGGGTTGGAAAACGCACTTAAAGAGAAGGGAAAATATGGTTAGAGAACGCACTATCTTAATTGATAGTCGAGTGTTGGAAAACACACTCAAATAAGGAGATGGGGTTGGAAAATGCATTATCTTGATTGATGATCAAGGGTTGGAAAATACACTCAAAAGAGGAAAAAAATAGGGTTAAAAAGCGCACTTTTTTAGTTCAAGATTAAGGGTTGTAAAATGCATTTTTTAATTTGTGGTTAAGGGTTGAAAAACGCACTCAAATTAGAGGAAAATATGGCTAAGAAGCACACTATCCTAATTGATGGTCGAGGGTTGGAAAACACACTCAAATAAGGAGGATAGGGATGGAAAGCGCACTATCTTAATTGATCGTTGAGGGTTGGAAAAGACACTCAAAAGAGGAAGAAAAATAGGGTTGGAAAACACACTCAAATAAGAGGAAAGATATGGCTAAGAAGCGCACTATCCTAATTGATGGTGAGGGATGAAAAACACACTCAAAAGAGGAAGACAAATAAGGTTGAAAAACATACTATTTTAATTTGTGATTAATGGTTGGAAAATGCACCTAATTTAGAGGAAAGCTACGACTAAGAAGCACATTATCCTCATTGATGGTGAGGGATGAAAAACACACTCAAAAGCGGAAGGAAAATAGGGTTGAAAAATATACTATTTTAATTTGTGGTTAATGATTGGAAAACGCACCCAATATAGAGGAAAGCTATGACTAAGAAGCGCACTATCCTAAATGATGGTTTAGGATTAGAAAAAAAAACCATACTCAAAGAGGAGGAAAAATAAGGTAGGAAAACACACTATTTTTAATTTGTGGTTAATGGTTGAAAAACACACCCAATTTAGAGGGGAAAATATGGTTGAGAAACGCACTATCCTAATTGATTGAGGGCTAAAAGCATCTTTGAATAAGGATGAGGGAGATAGGGTTGAGAACACGTTATCTGAATGGTGATTAATGGTTGGAAACACACTTGGACGGGAAAAAGGATGATGGTGCTGACAAGCACACTATCAAGGTTGATTGATGGCTAGGAAATGCACTCAAATAAGGAAGGAGGTAAGGCTAAAAAATGCGCTATCTATATTGTTGAACAACCTGCAGGTTCACTCTGGTAAGTGAAATTGGTGAGGGCTCGAAGGCGCACATAAAAATGATGAAGGTTTATAAATTACAATCCCTCCAAACATTTCTTAGATTCCAAGAGGGATGTGATGCATGATGACACCCAAATTCAAGAAAGATGCAGGGCTGAAAAGCACACTATAGGAGATGAAAGAGGTGAGAGTTCGAAGGCATACACAAAAATGAATGAAGGTTTATAAATTACAATCCCTTCAAAACATTTCCTAGATTCTCAGTGGGGATGCAATGCATGATGATGCATGTATACTTACCTGAGAATTATAGGTCCCCTTTCTTCTTCGTAGTCTTCTCTTTTTAGAGTTTGGATCTCTGACTTTAATGGCTTCTCGTTTTTGTTTACTCAAGCAGCAACTTATGATTTTGACCACTAGAGATGATAGACCTTTAGCATATCCATATGTCCTCCTTTGCTTAAAGACCCTTAGTTTTGTTTAACATTTCTTAAAAGTGAATAACGGAGCTAACTTCAATTGCATTTTAGATTGCCCTCCAACATGGTCATGCTCCACAAGTGTTTTAGACTTCAAGTGTTTGTAGGAAAGGAGTTGGTTGTTACAAAGAATGGTTTCATGTAAGATTTTTGAAATTTCAAAATCATTCCAAGCACAAAAACCATTTTCATGTTTGTTTAAATAAACTTGTTGAAAGAATTCAAGAGATCTCATTTTCAGGTTTTATGTTGCTTTTGATGAGAATGTGAAATTATGTTTGTTCGCATGTCTTGCATGTCAAAAAGGTTTCGATCAAGTCATGTGAAGCATTTGTAAGGCTTATTTTCAATGGAAAAGCATAACCTATTGATCAAGATTGTTCGTATTTGATCAGAAATGGCTTTATCAAGCTTGTAGTATAGGCTTAGGTTGCTGGCTATGAAAAAAAAATTATAGGCCCAAAAGGTGTTTGAGGGTTTTCTAGACTAAGGGTCACTATTGCTTACTCTCAGAGCTCTTTTTTATCCTCATAATTGATTTGCATAATGACTTGAGATGCCCTCAAACATTTTGTTTAGGCTTTTATCTTGACATGCCCCTCAATATTTTGTTTGGGCTTTCTATCATGGGTTTTTAGCACTACCATCATATTGTCTTGATTTGTTATAGTGTACTAAAACCTTTTTTTATGTTTATGACTCAGCTTTATTTGGGCATCATTTTCCATTGAGGACTATTTTATAGATTAAAAGTGTTTTTTTTATTCTCGCACTTGACCAGTGTAGGTAAGGAGTGATCCTTGTCAGGGTTAATTATCAAAATTTGTTTTTAATAGGATCAAACAGGGAGTGCAGGGACTATTTGAGACTTGTGAAGGCATATCAAAGATGGCATCTCCTCATTTCAAAAACATATATCCAAGATCAGTAAGCTTTGCTTTTCCCTGTAAAATGATTTTTTGGATTATTTGTTTAGCTAAGAGCTTAGGTTTATCATGTGGGGTTTTGTAGGTATAAGATCACATTTCAATGAAATCCTTTGGAATCCCAAAACAGATTTGTTAAACAAACATCAATTTGACATTTCCTTTTATACGACACTTTGATTTGCCAAATTTTTTTATGAAATCATGGGATCATGTATAATTTGGATGAAAGAGTATAACGCGTGCTTGTGTTATTTAAATAATAAGCATGAGCACATCATAAAAACAAGGAAATACATGATCGTATTGGAGAGAAATGCTTGTTTAACAAAAGATCTTATGCCATCATGACCAAAATTGCCGACAAGTCAAACCGGGAACATAATCTGCGGACATGACCAAAACAAAAGGCAATCATAGAAGTAGACTTCATCTTCCAATATCAGTGCACTCCCTTTTTCAAAAGCTTTTACAAGGGTCACTTCAGTGCTTGCTCGAGTAAGCCAACAAGATGAGCCATGCTAACTTTTAGAGAATCTAGTTCTTCGTGAAAATGAGCATTACGATGTGCATGCTCTTTGTCCCCATATTTCTTCGGCAAATTTTAGTGCTAGGAGCTATTCGGGGACCTATATTTCAATTTGTCGATGATATGTTATGATGGATGCATGTGGATGCAAATGTATGTATATACACAAGGGGTGAATTATCGGGGAGTTTGTACCCAAAGACAAGTTCTAGTCTATTACATGAGAGGTAAGTTTTCTACCTGGTCTCAAAAGCTTATGAACTCCCCAGTTATCCCCCACGTGAAGATGGTGTAGGGGTTTATAAGAAATGGTTGGACCGTAGTATGACCGTCATTATCAGATAAGCATATAGTTCATAGTTGAACGTTCACTTGAACGTTCACAAATCTAAACCCCGACTAAAAGTTATAAGGCAGACTGCTACTCCCTACCTAACCTAGAATTGAGTTTATTTGCGAATTGAAAATGTATTATACATTAATTCATACTCGATGCCATGCGTGAACTGGAAGTACCAATGCGTGTTAAAGCAGTAAAAATATGTGTAAAAAAATGAACTAAAGAATAACAATCAAACAAACGAAAATCAGTCCAGCAATGTCCCTAGTGGAGTTACCATCTATTGCGGCGACATTTTTTCGCGCCCTGCCATCACGGAGAGAAGAGACAACATATGGTGAAAGTAGTGTGTTTTATAGCCATAAAAATTACAACTATAATTCTCAAGAGTCGTCATCTAGTATTAATGTTATTTGGAAACCTAATTGTTTACGAGAATCTAGGTAAATGGACTTGTTGTGCAAGGAGCAGACACATCATCCCTAGTGCACCCTACCTAACGTAAGCTACATTATTTTTTGATTGTTTTTCCTAAGTATTTTTATTTATTTATTTGTCTTTTCTAAGGCTTGAAGTAGATCTCTCTTCGTGAGGGAGTCTACTTTATTAAAAGTTGAAAACATAACCATTCTAAAGTTTGAAAATTTTACACTACATTAAAAAATATATTATTATCCAAGGGTGTACTTTACAATGTAATTTTACACCCCTATAGCTAAAACAAAATAATTATTGATTTTTTTATATATATATTTTGGCTAAATTGCAACGGATATCCAACTTTCATTTCAAAACATGATAAAGATGCAACATATATTTTTTTAACGAAAAATATGCCTGGAAAAACCTTGGAATTCGGTCGTATGCACGAAAACAACACATTTTTTGTTTGTTTTTTTTAAATGCAATTATTTTATTATATTTTAGAAAAAAGAAAAATTCGGATTAGGCCTAGCTCACGTAAATGGGTCGACCCAGGTGTTGGACGTGGGCTGGGCCAAGAGAAGTCCAACCCTAGAGATGAAACAACAACAACAAAAATTCGGCCTTTACATTGTTCACGTAACATGAACAGTGCAGAGTGAATTAACATCGTTCACATGTTACATGAATAGTAACAGGACTGATGGTGACGAGAGGCTTACATATTATTGTCGTTGGGTATAGCAGGTTGAGGTGGTTCTTCCTATGGTGGTGACGTTGAAAATGGTGGCCGGGAGAGGCGCCAAAAGTTTGCTGCTAGTGAAGCTGCCTCTGCACTAGTGCTGCTAGTGTTGTGTTGCCGACGTTGGAGAAGAAGAATTAACCTTGCTAGGGGAGCTGATGGCGTGGGAGAGTCGCCGGTGCTGAGGGAAAAGCTGGTGTTTGCTAGTAGCTGACTGGAGGAGAGAGAGAGTCGTCGGCGTGACTGGCTTTTTAGAGAGAGGGAGCTGCCGACACTGCAAAGGGGAGAAATAAAGGGCTTCCGGTGTTGGAACTCCAACCTGCGTCGAGAGTAGCTGTCGGTTTTTTGTTGTTGTTTGTGATCGCCTTTGTAAAATCGTCTTTATATTGGTGATCGTCCTCTTCGTCTGTTTATATGTTTTTTTTCAGTTTCTTTTCCCATCTGTCACCTTGTATTATTTCATGCTCCCTTAATGTTCTCCACCCCAGTGTTGTGTAATTTTGCCCCCTTTTATAGACTCAATGTGCGCAAATTGCAAGCATGAAAGTGATGTTCAAGAATGGTGTGTTGTGTGTTACAGGAGTGGGAGTAGGTTGCAGGCATGGCTGCCAGCATGGGCGCAACATTGCTTCCTGCAAGGTCTCTGATTTGGTTTCTGATTTCACCCCCAAAAATTTCATCTTTGAAAATTCTGATTTTCTCAATTTAACCCAAATTAGGCTTCCAAACTTAATTTCTCACCAATTAAGCCCTTAATAAAATTAATTTGACCCATTCCTTGCATTTAATTAAATCCTTCTTAAATTGGGCTCTCAATTAATCCTTAAACATAATTATATTTTAAATTTGCTGACGATTAAATCAAACTGGCTTATAAAAATATAATTATGTCTCTTGACTTAATTTTTACGCAAATTTATCCAATAATAAATTATTTTAGCCTTGAATTTGCATTTTCCTTTATTTTTAGACATAAAAGAGGTACGATCGGACTCTCGAAACGTCCAAAATTTCCATGATTTTTCTACCAACGTCATTCTCTTTTATTTTATTTTTGTTATTTTTATTTGATTTTAGGTAGAATTTGGGGAATAACCCAAAAATGGATTATGATAACAAACACAAGTGCAAGTTTAAAAGAAATAGAAGTAAAAAGATCTTAGCAGTGTCCAGAATTCAAATAATGCAAATATGGTTGAACATGAAACCAAGTTTGTTGCAAAGGTTTCAAAGATGCATATTGTAATGATTACTAAACTTTATATGGTTGCAAGTAACAATAAAAATCATTTCAAAGATTATGAAGTTACACAAGATGGACAAGAAGTATAATAGAAAATTATAACACTACAAGGATGATGGGAAAAGTAAGTGTTGGATTAAATTTCACTTGTGAAAAGAAATTGATGTCAACTAATAGCTTACATGTACCATATATAAGGAAAAATCATGTGTTTGCAAAATTTGCTTTGTAAAAAGGGTTTTAACGTTGTTTTAGAGTTTAAGAAGATCATTTTGTCCAAAAATAAATTATTTTTGGGGAAGGGATACTCATGTGATAGAATATCCAAACTCGATGTTAATAATAAAATTAATGTTTTTATTTATATGATTAAGTTATCTTTATGGCATGATCATTTGACACATGTTAGTTTTAGATCATTAAAACATATGGCTAAGCATAACTTTATTTTTAAAAAAAAATTATTAAAGATTCCTTGTGCATTTTGATATAAGTTATAATAAATATGAAAAAATATGCTTAAATGCTTATTTCACGCATTCTTTTATCTTTAATGTTTTCCCCAAAGTTGGAAACAATACAAATTTATTATAACTTGTACATTTTGATACATGTGAATTGAATGACATCTTAACAAGAGGATGAAAACGATATTTTTAATAAATTAGAAGTTGAAAATTAAAATTCTAAGGAGTGATAGAGGTGATAATTATTTTTCCATAGATTTTTCTTCATTTTATGAAGAAAATGAAATCATACATCAAATTAGTACACCATATATACCATAACAAAAATCAATGTCAGTAAATGTCAAATTACCTACTAGTTTATCGAGGAAGCTTTTACCCACTACATATCATGTACATGATAGAATTCCTTCTAGAAAATGAAAACTTTCTCCATATTAAAAAAAGCAAATTAAACTTAAATTATCATTAAATTTATGTTTGCCTTGTCTTTTATAGAATTCGAAATCCTAAAAGAATAAAGCTTTAAAAAGTAATTTAAAGTAGTTTAATAATTGTTCTGAGTTGTAATCTCAAAATTTAAGGCTAAAAATTTCTTACATAGATTTAGTGTAAACAATATAATAGATCCTATCTCAAAAAGTACGAATACTAGTTTTTATCTTTTAAAAATGTTCTACTTTACAACCTTTTGCTATTTATATTATTTGTATAATTTATAAAATCAAATTTTTCTTTCAATTTCATTATCTTTAATTGTTTTTTTATTTTGCTAGATTTATTTGTTATTTTTTATTTGAAACTTATGAAATCAGAGTTGTTTTCTTAACTCTTTTTTCGGTTCATCCTTCATTAATTTTTTTATTTGTAAAATTTGATTTTTATTATTTTAATAAAAGTTAAGGAATAAATTAAAACATTAATAAAAAAAAATCATATATTTTTTTATGGCATTATCAAATATTAATAAATCAATTAATTTTTTAGAATTATTTCTTTAAGATTTTTCAACAAATAATGATTCCTTAATTGTTGAGTAATAAGTACGCAGCTATGATGTTACAAGTGTGGATAACTTTTTAAGGTTTGAAATTAAGATAATCCAATAATGGTTGGTGCTGCATCTTTTTTTTCCTTATCCGAAGGCTACTTGAGCTTTGCGTACTCACTGATGTATGATCGAAAGGATTTACCTTTTTATAAATAAAAGAAAAAAAAAAGAAAAAAAGCTGCTTTAGTTTGCGTATTCACTGACGCAATGACTGTTTTATAATATAGATAAAATTGCTTTTAAAAATGGTTTTTATTTAAAAATATATTAAAATAAAATATTTTTATTTTTTAAAAATTATTTTTTTATAACAGCACATGAAAATAATTTAAAAATACTTTAAATTTTTATTTAAAATAAAAAGTATAAATAAAAAAATTTCATTTTTTTTTCAAAAATATTTTTGATATGCAGTGTCAAACAAAACTGTAATAGACTAGAAAGGCCCCATATATTTCCAAAAAAACCACTCGTGAGAATCTTACTTAATGTCACACTGTGTTTTAAAAAAAAAAAAATTAATTTTTGTTTTAAATTTATTTATTTTTAGTTTTTTTAAATCATTTTGATATATTGGTGTCAAAAATAATTTTTTTAAAAATAAAAAAAAACATCATTTTAAGTGTTTTGAATGTTTTTCTTGTCTATTGATTATTACAAGTTTTTATGAAAGTGTTTATGTCTTTGTATTTGTGGGTATTTTTGAATTTTTATATAAGTATATTGTGTAATTACCATAGTCTTGAGATATTTTGGTATTTTCATATTATTTTAAAAACATTAATAAGAAAAATTGTTGGTGCTTGTTCAGTGGATGAAGTCTGTGCTATTTAGACGAATGATATGACAAAATTTGATAGCCAAAATTAGTCTTCTAATTAACAAAAGAGCTAAAACAGCTCGGGGTGTCTACTGTAGCACTAGAGAGAAATGCACTGTGAACTGACCATTTTTCGGCCGTGCGTCGCGGCTGTTCGTCTGCCTTTTTTTTCTTCTTCAATGAACAGTGTGCCGACGTTTTTAGCCCCGGTAATAAGACAAAATAGCGCTCGGTCAGACGGTAAAAAGGGCTGAGGGTAAGGGCCATTCAAGTAATTGCACATGTACGGACCGGACCGGTCCGGTCCGGTCCGCCACATGTTTTGGTTTTTTATTATTTATTTAAAATGGCTAATTACGGTTTTAGGGCCAAATAAGACAAAACCATGGTTTTCGGTCCAGGGGCCGTCCGGTAATTGACCATATTTTTTAATATTTTCCGCGTTTATTGTCAGAGCGTGTGTCACACGCGTCGCCCTATTTCACGCCCCACGCCCTGTGTAGGTGGCGGGTGCGCCATCATACGGTGGCCGGAGACGAGATTCCGACGTCCAGAGCGGTTCGCCTGGTCGTGTTCTTCCTCCCGCGGTGGCGCGTTTACCATAAATATGTCCGTGGACGCGCCGGGAACCGGTTAAAGACGCCGGCCACGTTTCTCTCTCTCCCCTGCACGTCAAAGTGCAGGGGAGTCCCCCATTTTGTGATACTTTTTACTTCAGTCCCTTGACTTTTGTTTTGGTTTTTTGTCCTGATTTTAGTTGCATAAGTTTTGATTTAGTTCGATTGGGTCCTCCAATTGGAATTGATTGGATGTCAATGTTTCAGTTCGGTCCTCCTTCTTTTAATTTTCAGATTCGGTTTAAATTATTCAATAAATTCAGTACATAAGTTTCGATTTCTTCAATTGGATCCTGTGATTGAAATTGATAATATATTGAATTTTCATTTTGGCCCTTATAGTTTTAATTTTTGATTTTCATGCCTTGATAAATTGATATTTGTGTTTTATTTTCCATTATTAACATAATAATAATCATAATAATCATCATCATCATAATAATAATAATAATAATAATAATAATAATAATAATAAGAATAAGAATAAGAATAAGAATAAGAATAAGAATAATAATAATAATAATAATAATAATAATAATAAAAATAATAATAATATTCATAATAATCATAATAATCATCATCATAATAATAATAATAATAATAATAATAATAATAATAATAATAAGAATAAGAATAAGAATAAGAATAAGAATAAGAATAAGAATAATAATAATAATAATAATAATAATAATCATAATAATAATAATAATAATAATAATATATTCTTTTTCTTGCTTACTTTTTTGTTAATGTTTATGAGTGTTTTTTTTTTTCGGGATAATTTTATAATTTTAATTGTTTTTTGCAATAATAGCAATAGTCATTTTATATCTAATATTACTAGAGATAAAAGACAGCTCAAGAACAACAAATAAACAAATTTACCTAGGTTATCTACAATTAAAAAACGATACAAGTCACTTTTGTCTCGATTACATTGTTCCTTTTAAACGGCAAACAAGTCATTATTATATGTTTTAATATTTATTGTATATTATCGCCTAAAAGTATATAAAGAGATAAAAAAAACTGACCTCGGATTTTTTGGATTAACAAAATTAATATCAGCATTCTTAAATAAATTTAATATAATAATATGATGAATAAATCTTATAAAATAAAAAAAAATATTGGCTTTGAATTTTAATTTTGTGCTCTTTTGTTAAAGTTTATTTCTTAAAAAAAAAATTTGGATTTTTAATATTTAAGATCTAATATTACCCGAGAAAAAAATACAACTCAATAAAACAAAAAGTAAACAAATTTGCCTAAATTATCTACAATTAAAAAATATATAAGGCACTTTCCGTTTCAGCTACATTGTTCTTTTTTTACGGCAAATAAGTAATTATAGCACTCAAAAAAAATAATATTTTTGTTTTTTAAAATTAACATAATAATAATAATAATAATAATAATAATAATAATAATAATAATAATGATAATGATAATGATGATAATATATTCTTTTTCTTGCTTACTCTGTTGTTAATGTTTATGAGTGTTTTTTCTTTCGGAATGACCTCGGATTTTTTGGATTAACAAAATTAATATCAGCATTCTTAAATAAATTTAATATAATAATATGATGAATAAATCTTATAAAATAAAAAAAAATATTGGCTTTGAATTTTAATTTTGTGCTCTTTTGTTAAAGTTTATTTCTTAAAAAAAAAAAATTGGATTTTTAATATTTAAGGTCTAATATTACCCGAGAAAAAATACAATTCAATAAAACAAAAAGTAAACAAATTTGCCTAGATTATCTACAATTAAAAAATATATAAGGCACTTTCCGTTTCAGCTACACTGTTCTTTTTTTACGGCAAATAAGTAATTATAGCACGCAAAAAAAATAATATTTTTGTTTTTTAAAATTAACATAATAATAATAATAATAATAATAACAATAATAATAATAATAATATATTCTTTTTCTTGCTTACTCTGTTGTTAATGTTTATGAGTGTTTTTTCTTTCGGAATAATGTGATAATTTTAATTGTTTTTGCAATAATAATAATAATCATTTTATATCTAATATTACTGGGATAAAAGACAACTCAAGAACAAAAAATAAACAAATTTACCTAGGTTATCTACAATTAAAAAACGATACAAGTCACTTTTGTCTCGATTACACTGTTCCTTTTAAACGGCAAACAAGTCATTATTATATGTTTTAATATTTATTGCATATTATCGGCTAAAAATATATAAAAAAAAAAAATGACCTCGGATTTTTTTCATGAAAAAATTTAATATTAACATTCTTAAATAAATTTAATATAATAATATGATGAATAAATCTTATAAAATAAAATAAAAACTTGGCTTTGATTTTTAATTTTGTGCTCTTTTGTTCAAGTTTATTTCTTAAAAAAAACAAAAAATTAGATTTTTAATATTTAAGATCTAATATTACCCGGGAAAAAATACAGCTCAAAAAAACAAAAGGTAAACAAATTTGCCTAGATTATCTACAATTAAAAAATACACGAGGCACTTTCCGTTTCAACTACACTGTTCTTTTTTAACGGTAAATAAGTAATTATAGCACGCAAAAAAATTATATTTATTTTGTGAAAAAACAAAAATCAATAGTTTTATTTATAATGTGTAAGATCTAATATTATTAGGAAAAAAATGCAGCTAATGTTTTTTTTTTTTACAAATTTACTTAGCTTTTCGACAATTAAAAAATATAAAAATCACTTCCCATTTCAATCACACTATATAGTATGTGAGACTAAGTATATGTGTTTAATATTTATTTAATAGTCTCGCCTAAAAATATATAGACAGAGAAAATAAATGACCTACAATTTCTTGAAAAAAAAAATCAATATCGGTATTCTTAAATATATTTAATATAATAATATGATGAATAAATCTTATAAAAAAACAACTTTGTCTTTGAAGTTAAATTTATATTTTAGACTTTTGTTTTTTTCCTTTTCAGAAACTGTGACCTTTTTTCCACATGTATTTTTTAATTTTTAGTGTCCAAGTCAGTTGTTCTTTTTTTACCGGGTTTTTTTTTTGTTTTTTTTTTACCAGAGTATCCGTGACAACAAATTTCTAATAAATCATGTAACCTTCTTAGCAAATTTTCTAACAAATTTTATCAAAAGTTTTTTAGCAATAGCAATATTCAATCACATTTTGGTTGAAAAAAACCATTTTTAACAAACTTTATCAATTACAATTATACTAAGTAAATATTACAATAATAAAATACAACATTTATAAAATCAATTAATTTTCTACATAGATAAAAAAACTCAGCAAAACAGGCAAATCAGCTCGTGTCTTCCTAGATGCACTATCGTTTTCTCTTTCATGTGCAGTGACACATGAGAACTTAGGATGATAGATTGCATGTTTGATTTTTTTTTTTTTTTTGACGGGGGCAATGTACACTATTGTCCTATTTATTGCCCGTGCTATTTATAGTTTTTTTTTCTTCCAATTTAATCTTCAATTACAATTGTTCATATATTGGTTTTATTTTTTATTTATTTTTTATCAATTTTTTCATTCAATTGCAATTTCTCATACACTTTGTTTTTCATTTCACTCATTTTTAATTTTTTTCTCCTGAAACTTGTTGAATGTTTTTGGACTTCAATTTCATAATCAATTTTCTTATTGATTTATTTGTTTTTAGTTTGACCCTCAAGCTTTATATTTTTTTTTATTAAAGCTATTTCTAAATTCAATTTAACCCATAAATTAAAAAAAATTATCCCACTAATTAATTGTTTTTCCCCATATTGTTTTAGATTTTTTTGTGTAAATAAGTTTTTTTTCCTAGTTTTATATTTTGATATTTAATTTGTTTGGGATTAAGCTTCATATGATCTTATTTGCATTTATTTTTTTAATATTAATTTTGTGATTATCTTCAAGTTAGTTTTATAGATTTGTTTCGGTCTCATGACTTGAATAACAAGTTTTACATACTTTTTTTTAATATAAGTTTTATTTAGTTGTTCTATTTCTCTTTTATTTTTCAAGATATTAGTCTAATTCATATATAGTTTATTTTTTATTTTATACTAATAATGTTTATTTTTTAAAATAAATATATTTATTTTTAAATAATATTGCTGATTTGTTCGTCCTTGGGTAGTATTTTTTATAGCTTGAGGTTATTCAGTCAATTTTATTTGTATTTATTTTTTCGGTCATGAGTTTTTTAGAGTGTAGATCTTTTTTATTGATTTAAATAAATAAATTTGTTAAACACAATTGGATGAATATCTTATTTTATGCAAATATCTTGAATTATATTAATCTCTTAAGTGTTTTTCAGTTCTTCTTTTGGTTATTGTTAAAGATCTTTAATTAGTTTATTTATTTATATAAATAATTATTTATTTTTTTAATTAGATATTTGCGTGGACTTTTTAATTTACTGTTTGAAGTTCTTATATAAAAAAAATACTTTACACTTTGAATTTTTTATGCAAGGAAAACACTGCAGTATAACAAATATTTTTAAAAAATAAATAAATTAAAACATACAGCAAATCACGATTTAAATATCTTAGTTAAATAGCTTACTTGGGAGCATAGGTTTTATTCTTTTACTTTTCTGTACTAACGATTTTGAGGAGTTGTTTATAAAACTATTTTTTATTTAAAATTATATTTAAATAATGTTTTTTTTATTATTTAAAAACTATTTTTAATATGAAAATAATTTAAAATATATCAATTTTTTAATTTAAAATAAAAAATAATTTTTTTAAAAAAAATATTTTTGAAAAACAGTCCAAAATAATCTGCAATGCAGAAATATAAAATATTGATAAAACTCATTCAACATTATCTGTCAATAAATAGAAAAAATCGGAAATTAGAGTCCTGGCCCCTACCATTACCTAATATATAATAGGTGTGGATTGTGAGTGCAAATATTGTGGATTGTAATAGTATATTTTTGGGTCGGGGCGGTTCTCGGTTCGTTCGGTTCAATTTGTTTGCTGGTTTTTCTATTTTTTTCATTAATTGCACAGTAAAATAACGCTTTTAGCCCTCGAAAAAGATAAAAAACTGGTTATGGGTGGAGGGGCTCCGCGGTAATTGCACAATTTCGGTCCGGTCCGGTCCGCCTAACTTTTTATTATTTTATATTTTTTTTCGAAATGGCTAAGTATGGGTATAGCCCCTAATAAGACAAAATTGCTGACTTAGGCACAGGGTTATACCGGTAATTGACCATACTTTTTTTTTCTTTATACTGTTGGCGCGTGTGTCACACGCGATCGACAGTATTCCGCCTCATGCCCTCTTTAAGTGGCGCGTGAGGGGTGATAGAGTCACCGGAGATGGTCCACCTACGTCTCAGTCGATGCGACGCCTCTAGGTCTTCCTCCTGGTGCGGCGCGTTTAGTCCTCCGACGGCCGTGGACGCGACGGTGGCCGGTTAAAGCCGCTACAGCTGTTTCTCTCTCTCCTGGACGTCAAAGTGCAGGAGAGTCCCCCGGTTTTAATGCTTTTTCATTGCGGTCCCTGTACTTTTAATTTTGTTTATGGTCCTGATTTTTGTTATATAAGTTTGGATTTAGTTCGATTGGGTCCTTCGATTGAAATTAATTGAATGTGCAATTTTTACTTCACTCCTCCTTCTTTTAATTTCTGGATTGGGTTTAAATAGCTCAATAAATTCGGTACAGCAATTTCAATTTTTCTAATTTTGTCCTTTGATTGAAATTGATAATAAATTTGATTTTCATTTCGCCCCTTATACTTTTAATTTTGGATTTTAATCCCTTTATATTTGATTTTCTATACTTTTAATATGTTTTTTAATCCCTTCATTTCTTTTAATGATTTTAATTTTGTTAAAGTTTTTATGGTTTTTATAGTCTTTCATTTATTTTATTTTTTTCATTATTAACACAATAATAATAATAATAATAATAATAATAATTTAATTATTTTTCTTGCTTACTCTTTTGTTAATGTTTTTTAATTATTTCTTCCTCGGGATAATTTGATAATTTTTATTGTTTTGACAGTGATAGCAACGATAGTTTTTGTTTTTGTTTTATCTTTTGTTGAACTTTTTAGGATTTTTTTTTCCTTCCATTTTTTCCCTTTCATTATTAACACAAAAATAAAATAAATAAATGAAATAAAAAAATAATTTAATTGTTTTTCTTGCTTACTCTTTTGTTAATGTTTTTTAGGGTTTTTTTTCCTCAGAACAATTTGATAATTTTTATTGTTTTGACACTGATAACAATGATAATTTTTAGTTTTTATTGTATTTTTTTGTTTGATCTTTTGTTGTAGTTTTTACAATTTTTTAATCTTTATTCATTTATTTATTCTTTCATAATAATAATGATAATAATAATAATAATAATATTTTAATTGTTTTTCTTGCTTGCTATTTTGTTCATGCTTTTTATTTTTTTTCCTCGGTATAATTTGATAATTTTTAGTGTTTTAATAGTAACAGCAATAGTAATTTTAGATGTTAAGACTCCGATGTTGCTATTGTTATAGTATTTTAAATTAATATTGCTTCCTTTTCCTTTTATTTATTTTTTTATTATTTTTATTTGCTCTTTGTATTAAATAATTTTTATAATTGTACTATCTGCACAATAATAACGATGATTTTAGTGATTAATTTTTTATTTTTTTCTTATAAAAATATTTTGCTATTTTTTTTAATATTAGTTCGCGTTCTTTTGTGATCTTTTATGACGCAATACCTACATTCTAAAAAATATAATCTATGCTTGCGCAACAAACTCTACTTAAAAATTTATATATTTTATCTCCTAATCTATAACTTTTATTTAGTTATATCATATAAATTTATCGTTGTGGATTTAATTATATTAAATTACATATACAAGAATGACACCGACAAAGCACGGGCAATATAACTAGTGTAAATATATAGATCGATATACAGTCAACCAAGATTAAGCAAGCAAGCTGCAGACATGGAAGGAAGAGTCTTTTACGTGTCCCTTTCTCTTCTTCTCTTCCTCCTCCTTGCTCTGAAATTTCATCTATCAACAAAACACAAAAATAGTTCCCTCCCTCCCAGCCCACCTGCCCTTCCAATTATTGGTCATCTCCATCTCTTAAAACGATGTCCAGTGCACCTTACTTTTTACAGACTCGCAACAAAATATGGTCCTATCATCTCTCTACGATTCGGTTCGCGCCTCGTGGTTCTTATATCCTCACCGGCACCGTTTGAAGAGTGCTTCACCAAAAATGATGTCGTTTTAGCCAACCGTCCGAGATTACTCTTGGGCAAACACCTTGCTTATAACCACACCACCTTAGTGCAAGCACCGTATGGTGATCACTGGCGCAACCTCCGCCGCATTGGTGCCATAGAAATTTTCTCCGCTCATCGTATTAACAAGTTTGTAAGCATTCGAAAGGACGAAATCAAGCAGCTTCTCATCAGACTTTCACAGAATTCGCTTCAAAACTTTGGCAAGGTAGAGCTAAAACCGTTGTTTCAGGAGCTAACGTTTAATATTATGATGAGAATGGTCGCCGGAAAGAGGTATTACGGGGATGGCGTGACTGATGAAGAAGAGGCGAAGCGGTTCAGGGAGATAATGAGGGAGGCTGTAAGTTTTGGCGGGGCATCGAATCCAGGGGATTTCTTGCCCATTTTGAATTGGATAGACGGTGGTAAGTTTGTGAGGACAGTGACAAGACTCGGCCAGAGAATGGACATGTTCTTACAAGGGCTGGTTGATGAACATAAAAGGAAGGAGAAGGATTTAGAGAGTATGAACACCATGATTGGCCACCTTCTATCTCTGCAAGTTTCTCAGCCCGAGTATTATACCGATGAGATTATCAAAGGCCTTGTACTGGTTAGTACACTCCCTATCTTAATTTCTTATTTTTTTAAGGCAAGTTGGAAATTGCAATTGACGCGTGAGAAAATGTTCTAGCATTTTTTTTTCCTTACACAATTTATAGGTAATTAAAAGATTATTTCTCTTAGAGCAAAGGGACTTACCATCATTTCTTTTTGAGAACAGTTCTCAAGAACTATTAAAATAAAATAAACTTAATTTATTGCATTAATACAAGAGATTGATACCTTATCTTTATCTTCATGTATATCAATGGATCCAGTCCAATGAAAAGTAGTGGCGTAAAGTAAAAGAACAAATAACGCGGTGAAATTTAAATCTACCTTTATAATTGTATGAAAATAAGACATAGTATTTACTAAATAAGTATTTTATTTTCTTGTATAATAATTATTTCTATATTTCATCAGTTTGTAAGAAATAAAAAGTTAAGAAATTTTATCATGATTTTACATTTAAAATATATTCTATAATAAATTAGGGTTTATATCAACAGCCTAGAGTAAATTGAATTCAATATTTTAATCATCATTAATAGAGTTATTATCAGATAGAACTAACCATGGAGGATAACTCAATTGATCAAATTTTCATTAATTTAAATTCTCTTAATATCACTAAAAACTTACTTAATTATTAACTTTAAAACATCTGAAATAATTAAAATATACACAGGTGGATTGAATATCACAACAACAAAAAAATGACTTGTTTGATACCGTGTTTCAATTGCATTTTTTTTTAATATTTATTTTTATTTTAAATTAAATTAATTATTTTTTGATATCAAAATAACTTTTTAGAGTAAAAAAATATTATTTTAATATATTTATTAAAAAACTTTAAAAAACAATGATCTTCAATCACAAAAAAGTAGATGGATAGAGAGTGGCATTATCTAATTTAAATTAATTTAAAGGCTGATGTGCGACTACCAATAAACATGTGGCCACCTTTATTCCACCCTTTAGCCATCATATCCGAAGGCAGTGAATGCAACAAGAGGTATCCGCAGTGGGCCAGTATCTCCAGCAAAGACTTTATTTGTTTCATCGTTATCAATGAGAGTAGAGAGAGATAATTTATTCTATACTAGTTATTTATTTGATTTGTGTTTCTTTACATGTTATATAATTTATTTTATTAAAATAATAAATATATAAGTTTTTAATTATTTTTAAAAATAATTCTGATTAGAAGAAAAAAAATCTATGAATGAATTTAATTTATATATTATTTGTGCTAATAAATACAAAAAATAAGCGTTAATATGTTTATTAAACTTGCCTAACTAAAAGTTGAATAATTTTTTCTAGCTCAAAAGAATAAATATATAGAAGTTATAACATTTGTTTTATATTGAATAAAAAATAAAACCATGAATTACAAAGTTAATGCATACTTATAATAAAATATAATACATATTATATGCATTAATATAAATATATAAGATATCAAACTATTTTTTAACAAAAATAAAATAATATTACAATATTTATAATGAAATACTATTTTATTAGTGTGTGTAGAATAATTGTTCAAAAATAAGTGTAGAACAAACATTAAATTTTTTTTATAAAAGAATAAAGATAAGAATAAAAAAAATATATTAATAGGCTAAGAGTAAAGAATAAAAAAATAATATTTAAAAAAATATAAAGAAAAAAACAACTAAAAATACATTACAAAAAACAAATGGTGATAAATAGATCAAATGTAAAATTATAATGGTGTCTTCCTAAACCCTACAATATACATGAAGCTCGAACACCGAAAGCAAAGAGTGTCGAGGGTGTACCTCTGCAAAGTCACTTCAACGATCTGTGAATTATTTGAGGAAAGGAGGAGACATTTATATAGTGAAAAAACCTTTAACAATAATATATATATTTTTTTTTGTTTCTCATTTTCAAAAATAATTTTTAATATATCAGTTTCCAATTATCATTCTACAGGTAATGCTACTCGCAGGTACTGATACATCAGCAGTGACACTGGAATGGGCAATGTCAAACTTACTCAACAATCCCAGCTCCCTGAAGAAGGCTCGAGATGAAATGGACATTCAAGTTGGAGAAGAAATCTTACTGGACGAAACCCATCTCCCCAGATTACAACATCTCCAAAATATCATCTCTGAAACCCTACGGCTAAACCCAGCAGTTCCACTTCTGGTTCCCCACGTGTCATCAGATAGTTGCAGCATCGGAGGATACCATGTTCCTCGTGACACAATCTTATTGGTCAATGCATGGGCTATACATAGAGATCCTGCAGTCTGGGATGATCCCACCAGTTTCAAACCTGAGAGATTTGACAGGGAAGGAGAGGATCGTAAACTCATACCATTTGGGTTCGGTAGAAGGTCGTGTCCTGGGGCAGGCCTGGCACAGCGAGTAGTGGGGTTCACGCTGGGGTCGTTGATCCAATGCTTTGAATGGAAAAGGGTGAGTGAGAAGGAAGTTGACATGACAGAAGCAAGAGGAGTTTCATTGCAGAAAGCAGTGCCACTGGAGGCGATGTGCAAATCACGTCCTATCATGGGTAGAATTTTGTAGTAAGATGTTTGAGCACGCATGCATCACTGTTTATTATATACAGGTGTGTTAAACTTTGTTGTAATCGTTTTCAAGTTTTAACTTTTGAGTGAATGCATGTTTTTATTTATTTATTTTTTTTTTTTTTATGTATACTACAATGAAATGTGTGTTTCGAGCTGCACTAAAATTATCCTTTTACTGTTTGTTCTTTAATTTTTAAAGTTTTGTTTGAGAGGTAGAATGATATTTTCACATGATCAATTTGTCATTTTTTATTTGATTAAGGATAATATTGTTTTTTATTTTTTAATAACGACAATTATCATTTAATTACCCGAGAGAGTAAACTATTTGGTTTAGAAATTTTATTTTTTTCATGAACAATTGAATTATACATATACCTTTACTATGCAAATTTGTTAGCCTTGACTTTAGGGGATTGATTGTAATTTCCTAACGGTTTTTTAGGTGATTTTTTATAAATAATTTTATAAATAGTTGAATTACTCCATTACCTCGAGAGCTTGGTTGTAATTCCATTAGGTTTTTTTTATATATATATTCTTTAGTCATCATAGTAGCATTTTCAGCTTGTGCATATAAAAAAAGACAAAAAAGTGCTGAGGCGTGCCTCACGTCAACTACTTTGCCACTTTCAGGTGCGACATGCGACATACAACATTAGTTAAAATCAAGCTTCTACCACATCTTTTGATTCATCTCGACACCCTCTTCCTTTTTGAGTGGTGTGTGTATAGTAGTAAAGTTTGGTTTGACGTCAATTGACTTTTTTTCCCTTCCTTTTCTTCCTCGGATTTTATACTAACTGTTATAACCCAATTTTGGACCATCAATTTTTTTATATAAATATATATCTTTTATAGTTTTACTGTTTATTTTCTAATTGTTTTTATTCTTTCAAAAAAATTAAAAAATATATATTTTCAAAACACAAGGGGGACACGCCTTGAATAACAAAAGATAAAAAAAACTAAAAGAATGATGAGATTGGGATATTTTGACAAGATAGACAGAAGAAAGACTTGATTTCAGACAAAGTTTAAGATTGAAATCCTATTTTACCAAAATTAGAAGCATTAAAGACTTAATTAAACTTTTAATAGGTTAAATTGACTTAGGTAAAGAATTAATTGAAGTAAAATTATGTTTAAAAGTCAATTTAGCTAAGATTTGAAGAATTAATCGAGTTCAAGATTTTAATTAATTTCTAATGGATAGAAATTAAGTTTTGGGACATAATTAAGTTTTGGGCAAAATGCAGAACAAACTTATTATTAAGAGAGAAATAAAGAGAGAAACAAGAATTTAGGTTGAGACCAATTCAACTTCCATCAAAACAGGGTAACTTACAAGAGCTTCCAGTCAAATTATATTAAATGTAGGCTCCTCTAAGATCTCTTGTTCTTGTTATTCCTATTCTTCTTCCTTATTTTCCTTTACAACATATAAAACAACAATTAAGTCCTTTCTATATTCTAAAAACTTCATTAGAGCATGTCTTAGTTTCTTTAGTCTGCAAGGAATTAAGTTGGACAATGAATTATGGTATCCATTGTATTCCTTATCATAAGACAAGAAAGTTATCTTGTCAAATATCCACCACCAAAAATATTAGCCACTGAGATGTTGTCTGATCATGGTTGATATCATGCACCTTCTGTTGTTAATCTTTTTCATATAATGACTTGGTGTTATGTATATTATAATGTGACTGCTAAGATGCACCTAGTAAGTAGCTATAGCATTTGTTTTCACTTAGGTTGAAATTCTACTTGTTGTTCCTGCAGTAGCTTGCATTTGGGTTATTCAAAAGGGAACCAAAATTTAGTATCTGTTTATTTATGTATTTATCTAGGGAAATAATTCTATTATGATCTAATAGAATGAATAGAGCATATCACGAGTCTATTATACACATGGATCTCATATTTGTCAGTTGCCCATTTTCAAGTTTACTTCATTTTGTGGATTGGTATATAAACTGTCTTTTCTCCAGCAAGTTTACTTTAATTTACTTCAAGTTTACTACCTAGTATATATATATAATAAACTGTATAAATTGTCTTAGATATGTAGTGCTTTTCTCAATTAAATTGAAATCCTTTTTGGTGGATTTTATTTTGTTGTAATATGAAACAACATATTAAACTGTAAAATAGGAAACTTTAACATAAAAAAAATCATAAATTCCAAATTTTTAAGGAAATAGTAGTTTGAGTTCTAACTGGTAATCCAATAGGATTGTTAACTAGAAGTGATTTTTACTCTGCAAAGAAGTTATCATGTGTTGTTTTGTGTGTAGTGTATATATGATAGTCAAAGTTAGTTTTGGTTATTTTTCTTAGAATGGACTTGGCTGTTAGTGATGGTTGGTGACTAAGATGCTGCTTTGTAAAGTTTGGTGCAGTATTTTCTAAAATTTAAACATATTAACTAACAATTTTTTTTTGTTTAGATGGACTCAAATTTGTCAAACTCATTCACCATGTTTCTTGTAAGTGAGCCTGAAGATATTGTAACTCAACATAGTGATCCTACGCAACTTTTTTATGACTCTAGAGACTGCAATTTAATTGTCCATCCAATTAAAAAGGCATAAAAAAGTAAAAACTTCCCACAAGAGGAAGATTGTTTACTTGTGTTCCACATGGTTTAATACAAGCAAAGATCCAATTACAAGAATTGAACAATAAACAAGATAATTATGGGCTCGAGTACGTGCTTACTTTGTCGAGAATGGAGCAAACTTGAATAATCATTCTCAAATAAGCATCTCAAGTAGATGGCAAGAAATAAATAGAGAAGTTGGAAAATTTGTTGGCTTTGTTACCCAAATTGAAAACCGTCAACAACGTAAAACGACTGAAGATCAAGGGTAATTTTTTTATTTGAACATTTCTATAGCAACGTATTTGTTTCATATATTTTTATAACATAGTTTAATTTATTGAATTTGTTTTACCATATTAATGATGCTCATCAAATGTATGCTTCATTGCTTGGCAAATGATTTCAACTTGAACAGTGTTTGGTTATCTTAAAAAAAGAACCCAAATGACAATTTGAGCGTGCAAGTCAACATAAAAAATCAAATAAAAAACAAAAAAATCATGGAAATGCAAGTCCAGCTTCTTTAACTCCATTAATCCCTGATTCTGTTAGTTTAGGAGAAGAAATGATGCATTTATTTATCAAAATAGACCAATTGGTCAAAAGATTGCAAAGGAACGACTTAAATACAGACAAGGAAAAGAGAAAGTTGGGGAGATACATGTAACAAGATAGTGATAGCTTGTTTTTCTTACAACAATTCAAGGATACTTTAGAGAAAATTGAGGATAAAAAAAACAAGATAGAAAAAAAATGTTAGAGCAACAAGCTATAATGATTAAACAAAATCAAGAGAAACAAGAAGATGAAATCATGAAGACGAATACTTCTACATTGGATCCAATTTCTGCAGCGTATTTTCAAAATAGAAAATTGGAAATTATGGCAAAGAGGGGTTTAATTTATAATTAATTTGATTGAATTATTTGTAATGGAATGTATGTTTAATTAATTATTTTTAATTTGCTTTAAATATATTGTATCGTGTTATAAAATTGTATCAATTTAGTTTGTTTTTTAAATTTCTTCTAACACTCAACGACAATAAGTAGCATTAATTAACTTCAAATACAACAACCATAAAAAAACATACAAATACTTGAAAAACATACAATAAGTAGCTTAAATCTATTGATTATTTACTCATTACCGTATTGTTCACATAAATGTTCAATCAAATCGGCTTGGAGATGGGAGTTCATTGCTCTATCCGTGATCCAATTATGAGTTTGAAAAAAATCACGTAGTTCTGGTGTTTCATCATGTGACACTGATATAGAAGAACTAGTTTCACTATCATGATCAAATCCAACGTTCATTGCTCCTTCATACTCAATAATCATATTATGTAAGCTTTCATAATATTTGCAAGAGTTTCTTTATCCCAGTATCGCACATGTCCACACGCTATTGTGAAATGAGACTGTAACATCCCAAAAGCTTTCATAAAATTTCAAATTTAAAATATTGCGGGTTTTGTTTTATTTTAAATTCAATTTTTTTTAATTTAAATATAATTAAAAACTTAATAATTATATTGTTGGAGGGTTTTTTAAAAGCAATTATTTAATTATATAACTAACTCCTATTAATTGTATAATTAATTGCATAATTAAATTATATATAAAATAATTGTACTATATTTAAAATGATATATAAAAAATAGTCTTCTAAATGGCTTTTACCATTAGAGTAGACATAGATAAAAAAACTATATTTACACTATTTAAAAAGTCATTTTAGAGATTTAGCTCTCCAAAATGGCTTTTACCATTAAAGATGCTCTAATGATCAATTTGCAGAAAACATGATTTTTCAAGGAATAAAATTGATCAAAATAAGGGAATATTTGAAAGAGAGTGAAATTTCAACATTTATTTAAGAACAAATTGAACAAATAAAAACCAAGGGGCATTTTTAAAAAAGAACTCAAATTAGAGGAGACAATTTGAAATTGGCGAGTGTAAAAGTGCATGAAACTCAAAGTTCACGAGATAATTACACGTGAAATTAAAAGAAATTAGAAGAATAAAGATTAAATCAAAGTTTTTTCAAATTATTAAATATTCAAAACTCCTAAATTTTAGGGTTTATCCAAAACAACGTCATTCAAGATACAATGCATCTTTTGTTCTCTCTAGTTTTTGTTGGTAAAGTAAGGTACTTTCAAGCAAATGAACCTGACAAATCTGATCAACTCTTGGGATTCAACCACCATTGATTAACATAAGAGTTTCTTTTTTTCATGGTGGCTCCACCATTGTTTGATGTTTATACCCCACCTACCACGTGAAATCCCTCAACTTCTTATCCCATGTCAGATTTGATTGGTTCAAAATTTTTGATAATTTTTTGTCCAACTTTGAACCAACAAGAAAAGATCTACAAGTCTTCAAATGGAGTACAATATGATTCTAGTTGAAGAAAAACATCTCCTCTATAATATCAATGGCTTATTCTGTTCATTAATTTTCCATAATGAAATCGAAGAAGGGGCACCCAAAGTTAACTATTTTTGAACCAATTTTAGATCTTTTTTCCCACTATTCCTAGAAGTACCCATGATTTGTAAGTGACCTAGAAACAAAGAAACTTGACATAAAAGAGAAAGAAAGTATATTTAACAAAACAGAGAAGGGAATCTTCTCTATGCTAATTTCACAATACCACCAAGGGGAAAGTGGTTTAGGGGAACCTCTAGCCTTTGATAAGCTATAAAAGGAAAAGAAATAGGAGAAAAAGAGAAGGGAAAAAGGAGATAAAAAAATGATAGAAAAAAAATAGACTTAAGAGATAATAATATTTAAGCTTTTAAAATATAAAGAAAGAGAAAAGAGAAAGGAGACCTAAAAAGGAATATAGCTAGGTGAATTGAAGCTCGAAATATAGCTAGGAATCCAATAAAGATCAATGGAGAATCAAAAGGAAATCCATTGCTCCTATCTATTTAGGTAAATCATCAACCTTTGATGAAGGGGTAGAGCTCAATGAGCACACCCATCTGTCATGACGGTGATTTTTTACGCGCTTCGCGCCCCGCCATCTCCCTTCTGTTGGGGGGAGACAACGGTGCGTGGTGAAAAGGGTGTGTTTTATAGTCGTAAAATTACAACTATAATTATTAGGAGTCGCAACCTAGTATTATGATCACTAGAAAACCTATTGGTCCGCGAGAGTCTTGGGTAAGGGGAAGACGCATCACCCCCAGTGCACCCTACCTAAGGTAAGCTGCATTGTTGTTTGATTGTTTTTCTAAGTTAAAATTTTTACACTGCATTTTCAAAAATACATTTTTTTGTCTGCGGGTGTACTTTACAATGTAATTTTACACCGCAGTTACAAGTTTTTTTTATCTACGGGTGTACTTTACAATGTAAATTTACACCCTAATAGATGAAACAAAAATATTTATAATCATTTTTGATATTTTGGCCAAAATCCAACGGATAATCATAAACCGGTTACGATATCCAATTTTCATTTCAAAATATGAGAAAGATGCAACATAATTTTTACGAAAAATATGTATGGAAAAATCATGGAATTTGGCTGTATGCATAAAAAACAAATACATTTTTTTATATTTTTTGTAATAATAATAGTAGTAAAAAAAAATACTTTTTTTTTGTCAATTTGTATTTTTTTTTTGGGGCTGGGCTTCCATCCCTCACGGGCTGGAAGCCAGAAGGCTACGGCTGGGTTGGGCTTCCAGTCCTCACGGGCTGGAAGCCCAAGGTGTTTTGGGCTGGGCTTCCAGTCCTCATGGGCTAGAAGCCAAGCTTTCTTAAGTCTTGAGCCCGGCCCAGCTCAGCAAGCCCAGCCTGCATGAACAATGCGATACGTCCCACTGCATGCAGGCGCGACGAAGAAGAAGATGAATAGTGGCATTTTTCGACTGTGATGAAACGTGTACCTGTTAGTACCGTTGGATAGAGGAGGTCGAGGTGGCGTCGGTAACGGTGGCCTGTGGTGAACGGAGGAATCTTCCGAAGTTGCCGAAGTTTACGTTGCAGCTGCTGTCAGCCCGTCCTTTGCTTCGCTGGAGAGTATGGACGGGTGGCTGGTGTGGAAAGGAAGCTTATGGTGATGATGAGAGAAGTGTTGGGTGGTTGGGTTGCTAGTAATGGTGGAGAGAGAGAGAGCCCAACGGAGCTGGTTCTAGAGAGAGAGAGGGGCTGTTGAAACTGGAGAGAGAGAGAGCTGATGAAGAAGATGAAGATTCAAAATTTTACGTAAAATTTCCCTTGTGTTCTCTCTGCTTCTTCTGCTCTATTTTCTTCCTTGTTTTCACTCCACTGTCTGTTCTTTCTATCCCTCTCTGTTTCTTATCCCTTCTCTGTTTCTTTCCACCTTTCTTCTTTCTCTCGTCACTCTTTTTTTTTTTTGTGTTTGTCTTCCTTGCAAACCTTACGTAAGTCTTGTATGTGTATTCTCCCCCTCTGTCTAGTTTTTCTTCTTTTATTTATAGGGGCAGAGGTAGCTCTTACCTCTGCCTCCTCTGCAAAGAATTGCAGAGGCTGCTCTGCAAATTTGTTGTAGAGGCTGCCTCTGCCTCTGCAAGGAATTTGCAGAGGCTGTGGGTGCAAAGTTTTGGCTTTGCAATTTGGTCCTTCAATGTTTGATTGGTTCACTTGCATCCCTAAACTTTTAATTTTATGCAATTGTATCCCCATCAAAATTTCAACAACAACCTTAAATGTGCGCGCCTTTTTTTATTTTGGTCTCTGGTTTCCGATTGCGCGATTTAACCCTCAATTGCACGATTTAACCCTCAATTAACTGTTAAATTCTCAATTCGTTCAATTTGGCCCCTGATTTCGCATTATTGACTTACAAATTCAAATCGGTCTCCGAAAATTCCATTTTCATCAATTGAGCCCGAATTAAATTCACGAAATTGATTTCACACTAACTAAGCCCTTAATAAAATTAATTTGACCAATTTAAAGTATAATTAAGTCCTTGCACTTAATTAAATCCTTCAATTGGACCTTAAATTAATTCCCGATCATAATTAAACTTTAAATTTGTCGATGATTAAATCGAATCAACCCATAAAAAATATAATTATGTCGTTTAACTTAGTTTTTACACAGATTCATCCAACAATAAATTATTTTTGCCATAAATCTGTATTTTTCTCTATTTTTGGAACCAAAGAGATACGATTGGACTCGCAAAAACAATCAAAATTTCCACATTGATTTTTCTACCCACGCTGGTTCCTTTTATTTTATTTTTGTCATTTTATTTGATTTTGGGGAGTAACCCAAAAATTGGGTTACGACAAAGGGGTAGAGCTCAACGAGCACACCCATTTCCTTTTTTTAATTCAACTTATAGTTGTCATACAACTATTTAGTGTTGTGTTTTAGATGCTATTAAGGTATGATTTCTATATTGCTTATTTCAATCCTTTTTTTTGTCTTTTATGTATTTGTCCCCTATAGTTATCATTTTTTTAGAAGGCATTGCTACGTTAGTTTTGTCATAACTCATATTCGAGTTATTCCCTAAAATATATTCAAAATAAAATAAAAATAAAAAAAATACAATAAAAGGGGATGATATTTGTAGAAAAATCGAGTTCAATATTTTGGATGGATTTGAGAGCTCGATCGTAGGTCAATTGTTTCCAAAGATGAAGAAAAATGTAGATTTAAGGTTAAACCAATATGATTATCGGATAAACCATCATAAAATTAATCCCAAAGGCATAATTAAATTCTAATATGTCAATTTGATTTAATCATGAGCCGAATTAGATTTTAATTATGTTTTGTAATTAATTTAGGATCCAATTGAAGGATTTAATTAAGTGCAAAGACTTAATTATACTTGAAATTGATCAAATTAATTTTATTAAGGCTTAATTGATGAAAACTCAAGTTCAGAAGTCTAATTCAGGTTTAGTGGAGAAGATTAGATTTTTTCAAAGACCAAATTTAATTGTTTACTAGGTCAATTGAGTGAAATCATACACAAAATTAAAGCAAATTGAAAGTTTAATGGTCAATTGAGGGTCAAATTGCTTAAGTTTGAGCCCAACAATGTAAAAAGGACACATAAATTAAAGGTAGATATTAATATTTTGTCGGGGATAAAATTTAAAGTCAATTAAGAGCGTAATTAGAACAATCATAAATTGAGAGACCAATTTGCATTTCTTCCATCATGTAAAATTTTTAAACAGTTAATACAATATTTTGTGCACTGATACGTAACAGTGCACACCATTGTCTTCATCATTGTAGAAGAGGAAGAGGCAACTTGCACAAAGAATCGTTGCATGCAAAAAGCAGTTGAAAAGTCATCTTCCTCCTATAAATACTCAGGACAAAGAATGAACATGAGGGGAAAAAGAAAAAAAGAATGAAGGAATAGAAAATATAGAGGGAGAAAGAGGAAAAAACAATAAGAAATGAGAAGAGAAATAAAGACGAAGAGGAGAAGCTGTGAGCAACCCCTCGGCACCATCAACTCCTTCCTCTCCAGCAGCTCTACCTTCTTCTTCACCTTTGGTAGCAGCAACAGTAGCCACTGATAATAACCTCTTCTCCATCGACAGCAACTGCACTTCTACTTCAGCAGCTTCTTCTTCTTCTTTCCAACAACAGCAACTACACTTTCTCTTTCCCAACAGCAGCGATATCATCATTTTCTTCTTCTTCCACTTCTCTGGTGATAACAACAACAATTGCACCTCTCCCTCTCCCCTGACCACAATAGCAATAACTGCACTTCCCTAGCAAGAGTGTCACGAACTGGAAAGGATGAGCCGAAGACTAATAGGAGAGAAGCTGGAAATGGAATTAGATTTTAATTTCATGTAGACAAACGACTGCGTTTTCTGCAGTCCCTAAACGACTGCGTTTGTGCAGCCATTTTATTTTAGTAGAAGAACTATCTAGGCTTCAGTAGCAGCCACTCTGGCAAGCACAGGGTTGTCTTTATATATTTCCCAAGGATGGGCACAGAACGATAACAAGAAAATACAACAGAATTCAGAAATATTCCCTCCCCTGTCTCTTTCTCTCCCTGCATGCATTGTGCGTGTATTCTTTTCTTCTTAATTCGTCTTCAACCTCCTTCTTCTTCCCCAGCTTCCTCTGTTTTTCTCACCTATTTCCTCAAGAAATTCTAACACGCAGCAAAGAGCCGACGCAACTCCTTCCTTTACTCCAACAATAGTAGTGGCATCAACATCACCTTCTCTCTTCGTAGCAGTTGGCTTCCTCCTCTTCCTGCAGTCGCTACCGTCCACCATTCTCACCACCCAACACCACCTTTGACACTGGCTTGACTTCCTCTACATGGCAACAACAACCAATAACCTTCTACTATTCACTTGCATGTGAGCAGTAGGCAGGGCTGGTCGTTGTGTCCATCCCTATCCGAGAAGGCTATTGGGTCGACCCATTCCCATTTAGTTGGGCAAGACTCAGTCTGAATATATATTTTTTTTTTAAAAATACATTCAAAAGAAAACAAAATTGTTTTGTTTTTGTACATGTTGTTGAATTCTATAACTTTTCCAAATATATTTTTCACAAAACAAATCATATATTTCTTATGTTTTAAAATGAAATGAGATATTGTAATTAGTTAATGTTTTGGTAGCCTAGGACTGCTTACTATTTTGCTCTCCATATTTATTCTTCTGTTTTGGTGGGTGGTCATAAACATTTATAAGAGCATATTTGACCCTTGGTTCCTTAGTTTATTTATTTTTTTAGATTTATTGTATTTCTAGGTTAAGAATGCTTCTAGGTTTCTACACGATTTCAATATTTTTTTAGGCAGTGTTATTAGGAAGAATTTTGCCTTTGCTAAAACCAATACATCTAAGTTTTCTTAACGATACTGAACCAAATAACTAGGTGGCAACTTCATTGACCCATATGACCCCGCGTGTTCTCGTGCGACGTATTCCTCATACCTCGTATTATGAAAGCAATTGATTCCTTTCACAAAGTAAAGAAAATAATATGTATCCATTTCAACAACTCTAATTAATATTAAGTTTTAGTAGAAAATTGATAAGAAACATTTAGGAATATTGTTTTACTTCAATAGGAATTTCATAATTTTAATAACTTTATAACTTTCTTTACAAAATAATTTTATTCCATGAACTCTATTTTTATCTTAGACTTATTAATTAAACATTACATTCATTATTCAAATATAAATACGTGTCAAAGATGATTTTTTTATTAATAATAAATATATTTAACATTAATAAATTCAATGTTTATAAAGAGAGAGAGATACAAAGACACAAGAATGTACTTGATTCTTACCATTTCCCTTATTATTGCTCGCAATTTCTTGTTACAAACAAGAAAGCAGCAATACAAGAATCTACCTCCAAGCCTGTTTGTTCTTCCAATTATTGGTCATCTCCATCTCATAAAATAACCTATCTACCACACCCTCCACAACCTCTCACAAAAATATTGCCCAATCATGTCGCTTTGATTCGATCCCCGCTTCGAGATCATTGTAAATTCTCCGGAGGCTGTTGAAGAAAGATTTACTAGGAATGATTCAATTAAGCTTTACTAGGCATTGCAATTTCATGATATGATGAATCAATAGGGTGAGTTTTCTAAGGAGACACATCTAGAGGACTCGTTTCCCATTCCGAGCAATATTGATTATGATGGATTTACTAAGAGAATGAAAACCCCAAGCAAGAACAATTGTTCTTGCAAAGACTGATTGACGAACATCGCGCAGACCGGGATCGGAACACCATGGTCAACCACTTGCTAGCTTTGAAGGAAACACAACCCCAGTTCTATACGAATTCAATACTCAAAGGTCTAGTTATTGTTAGTTTCAATTCTGATTGAATGTAATTATACAAAATTAAGAATTTCTATCCATTTCATTTTGAAATATCAGTTTCACAGATTAATGACCTTGACTTTGGGTTCATTGATTCAATGCTTTGAATGGGATACGGTTGATGATAAGGAAATTAATGTGGATGAGAAGGTTGCGACACTCATGTCTAGAGTTCAGCCATTGGAGCTTGTATTGAAAGCTAGACCAGACCTAGCCAATGTTCTCTCTTAAGCTACCAAGGAAGTGAAAAGAATCGATGCGTTCAGACCTCCATGTTCTCAATCTACTCTTTCATAGCCCTTGCTTTCCTTGCCTTGCCAAAATAATCAACACTACTTTATTTGCAATTCCCTAGTTGACTCTCAGCTATCCAGATCAAAAATCTCAAACCCTTAAAGTTTTTTGTAAGTTTTTGACAGAAAAGTGATTTCTTTATGCACCTCTATAATTCAAAAAGCAAGCATTCATATCCACCATAATTAAGATATAAAGGATTAGAACCCAACCTCAATCTGACACCATCACATCATCAATTACTTCCTCGTTGTTTATCATTGTTGTATCTTCACAATCTTGGAAGCTTGACCTCTTATCCAAGTATAACTCATTCATAGAAAAATCCTCCCCCTCCCCCTTATAGAATTTGACGAGCGATATGCCCGCGCGATGCGCCAGGTTTTTTTTTATCTATGTAGAAAATTGATTGCTTTTATATGTATTGTATTTTATTATTTTAATATTTAATTAGTATAATTATAATTGATAAAATCTGTATAATCAAAATGAAAAGTGGTTCGTATATTTTGTAATTGCAGATAATGTAGGTAATTTTTTTTTCTGAGTTGCTTTTTTATCTCAGTAATATTAGATTTGACACATTATAATTTTTTTTTTCCACAAATAAACTTATATTTTTTGCGTGCTATAATTAGTTATTTTAATGCTCAATTACTAAAATCGCAATAGATCAAATATGTTAGAAATGAGTTTTTTGCGTGGTATAAGTAGTATGCTTGCCCATGCATTGCGTTAGGGTTTTTTCTATGTAGAAAACTAATTGATTTTTTACATGCTGTAATTAGTTGTTTAAATATTTAATTAGTAACATTATAATAGATAAAATATGTAACAAATTAAATTTTTCCCCGCCTAAAAGGAATAGTGTAATTGAAATGGGAAGTGGTTCATATATTTTTTAACTGTAGATAACCTAGGTAAATTTGTCAAAAAAAATTATTATTTTTTTCCCCAGTAATATTACATCTGACACCTGAAAAATAATAATATTGTAAATTTCTGAAGAAATAAACTTAATTTTTTTGCGTGCTATAATGACTTATGTGCCATATAAAAGGAACAGTGTAATCGAAACGAAAAGTGACTCGTATATTTTTTAATTGTAGATAACCTAGGTAAATTTGTCTATTTTTTTAGTTGTTTTTTTTCCCCAGTAATATTACATCTGACACATTAAAAATAAAAATATTGAAAATTTCTGAAGAAATAAACTTAATTTTTTTGCGTGCTATAATGACTTATTTGCCGTATAAAAGGAACAGTGAAATCGAAACAAGAAGTGACTTGTATATTTTTTAATTGTAGATAACTTAGGTAAATTTGTAAACTTTTTTTTTTAGTTGTTTTTTTTCCCCAGTAATATTACATCTGACACATTGAAAATAAAAATATTGCAAATTTCTGAAGAAATAAACTTAATTTTTTTACGTGCTATAATCACTTATTTGCGGTATAAAAGGAATAGTGAAATCAAAACGGGAAGTGACTCGTATATTTTTTAATTGTAGATAACCTAGGTAAATTTGTAAACTTTTTTTTAGTTGTTTTTTTCCCAGTAATATTACATCTGACACATTAAAAATATAAATATTGTAAATTTCTTAACAAATAAATTTAATTTTTTTGCGTGCTATAATGACTTATGTGCCGTATAAAAGGAACAGTGTAATCGAAACGGAAAGTGACTCGTATATTTTTTAATTGTAGATAACCTAGGTAAATTTGTCTATTTTTTTTAGCTGTTTATTTTCCTCAGTAATATTACATCTGACACATTAAAAATAAAAATATTGAAAATTTCTGAAGAAATAAACTTATTTTTTTTGTGTGCTATAATAACTTATTTGCCGTATAAAAGGAACAGTGAAATCGAAACAGGAAGTGACTTGTATAGTTTTTAATTGTAGATAACCTAGGTAAATTTGTAAAAAAAAAATTAGTTATTTTTTTCCCCAGTAATATTACATCTGACACATTGAAAATAAAAATATTGCAAATTTTTGAAGAAATAAACTTAATTTTTTTACGTGCTATAATCACTTATTTGCCGTATAAAAAGAATAGTGAAATCAAAACGGGAAGTGACTCATATATTTTTTAATTGTAGATAAGCTAGGTAAATTTGTCAACTTTTTTTTAGTTGTTTTTTTTCCCACTAATATTACATCTGACACATTAAAAATATAAATATTGTAAATTTCTTAAGAAATAAACTTATTTTTTTTGCGTGCTATAATGACTTATGTGCCGTATAAAAGGAACAGTGTAATCGAAATGGAAAGTGACTCGTATGTTTTTTAATTGTAGATAATCTAGGTAAATTTGTCTATTTTTTTTAGTTTTTTTTCCCCAGTAATATTACATATGACACATTAAAAATAAAAATATGAAAATTTCTGAAGAAATAAACTTAATTTGTTTGCGTGCTATAATGACTTATTTGTCGTATAAAAGGAACAGTGAAATCGAAACGGGAAGTGACTTGTATATTTTTTAATCGTAGATAACCTAGGTAAATTTGTAAACTTTTTTTTTAGTTGTTTTTTTTCCCCAGTAATATTACATTTGACACATTGAAAATAAAAATATTGCAAATTTCTGAAGAAATAAACTTAATTTTTTTGGGTGCTATAATGACTTATTTGCCGTATAAAAGGAATAGTGAAATCGAAACGGGAAGTGACTCGTATATTTTTTAATTGTAGATAACCTAGGTAAATTTGTCAACTTTTTTTTTAGTTGTTTTTTTCCCCAGTAATATTACATCTGACACATTAAAAATATAAGTATTGTAAATTTTTGAAGAAATAAACTTAATTTTTTTGCGTTCTATAATGACTTAGTTGCCGTATAAAAGGAACAGTGTAATAGAAACGGGAAGTGACTCGCATATTTTTTAATTGTAGATAACCTAAGTAAATTTAAAATTTTATTTTTGAGTTGTTTCTTTTTCCCAGTAATATTAGATTTCAATTATTAAAAATGAAAATATTGTATTTTTTTAAGAAATAAACTTAAACAAAAGACTATCAAATTTAAATTCAAAGCCAAATTTTTTTTATAAGATTTCTAAATCATATTATTATATTAAATGTATTTAAGAATATTGATATAAATAGTTTTTTGAAAAACAATTCTAGGTCTTTTTTTTCTCTCTCTCTATATATATATTTTTAGGTGATAATATTCAATAAGTATTAAAACATATAATTAGTGTCATATACTTTATAGAGGAATCGAAATGGGAAGTGGTTCGTATATTTTTTAATTGTAGATAACCTAGGTAAATTTGTCAATATTTATTTTTATGAGTTGTTTTTGTTCTTAAGTAATATTCGATCTGACACATTAAAAATAAAAATATTGTAATTTGTTTTTAAAAATAAACTTAATTTTTTTGCGTGCTATAATTATTTATTTGCCGTCTAAAAAGAAAAGTCTAATTGAAACGGGAAGTGACTCATATATTTTTTAATTGTAGATAATGTAGGTAAATTTGTCTACCTTTTGTTTTTTTGAGATGTATTTTTTTTTCCAGTAATATTATATCTACAATCTTAAAAATCAAAGCACTGAAATTTTTTGTAAAGAAATAAACTTAAACAAAAGAGCACAAAATTAAATTTTGAAGCCAATATCTTTTTTATAAGATTTATTCATCATATTATTATATTAAATGTATTTAAGAATACTGATATGAATTTTTGTCTTTCAAAAAATCCTAGGTCATTTTTTCTCTCTCTATATATTTTTAGGCGATAATATTCAATAAATATTCAAACATATAATTAGTTTCACATACTTGAATTTGACATAAATATACAAATATATAATTAATTTGACATACTTTCAATAATATATTTAATTTAAAGGACAATCTTAGGTCATTTTTTTCTCTCTATATAAATTCTTAGGCGATAATATTCAATAAATATTAAAACATATAATTGGTTTCACATATTTTAATTTGACATAAATATACAAATATATAATCAATTTGACATATTTTAAATAATATATTTAATTTAAAGGATAAAATTGAAGTAAATATGAAAATTGAAATTAAATAATTTAAAACAAAACCTGGAATTAAAAGATTTGGAATCGAAATGAAACTGAAATCCATAATTAACTTGCATAGAAGGATAAAATTGAAAGAAATCAAACTTTGATACCGAAAATATTAAGGATTTATAATAAATTTGCATGGAAGAATGAAATTGAAATCAATCAAAACTTTGATACCAAAAATATTTAGAATTCCAGCCCCAACCCGCAAAATTAAAAGCCTGAGGACCGAATTGAAACTTCAATATATAATCAATTTGAATTGAAGGACGAAATTGAAACAAATCAAAACCTATATAATAGCATTAAGGGCAAGAAAAACAAATTATAACGTTCAGGGACTGAAATGTATTTGACAAAAAACAGCTTAGCTGACGTCATGTGGTGCAGGCAGGAGAGAGAAATTTGGGGGGGGGGGGGGCATTCAAACGACCATTGACGCGTCTCCGGACACCATAGTGCCACACGCGCCGCACCAGGTGGAAGAGAACATGCCTGAAAATCATTCTAGATGCCGGTTGGGCATTTTCGGATGTTGGAGTAGGCCACACGCGCCGTCCTAAACTCGCTTGAGCGCGGAGACGAACGACGCGTTACGCGACACGCCAACAGTAATCAGCCAAAAAAAAAAACTGGCTAATTACCGTGAAGCCCCTCCCGCACAGGCCTTTTTTTGTCCTTTTCGAGGGACGAAATCGTTAATTCACTGTTCAATGAAATATGAAAAAAAAAAAAAAAAACCGGCCGGACAAACCGGGTCGGACCGGACCGGAAATGGTCAATTACCTCGGAGCCCCTGAAAATGGCGGCGTTTTTTGTCTTTTTCGGAGGGTTTTTTCGTTAATACACTGTTGAAAAAACCAAAAAAAAAAGGATGGAGGTGCACCCGAGAAGCACCGAAACAAATGGCTAATGAACAGTGACCATGAGTCATGGTGTACAGTGATCAAACAGTAAAACACCGATGTGTTTTAGTGTTTTTGTTAATGGGCTTGGCATCTTGTAGGAATTCATGTTATTGAACAATCCAACTCGTTGTTGCCCTAATCTCCACTATGACGTGTATTGTAATTGCCGCGCCATTTATATTTGCTATAACTTCACACATTAAAGATGCTCCCCGGCCCACCCAAAAAAAACCCTAATATGGGTTTGCTATTTTTCTTTTTTCTACTAAAGCTAACATCTCCTCTCGAACTTGGCCACAACTTTTCCTATAGAACCCCTTCTGCCTACTACTCTTTTGAGCCTTGGATCCAAGCCTAGTATCTTTTAGTTTATCACCCTAACCCTCGATCTTCTCCTGAATATTTGTCATGTTATCATTATTCTATGTTAAATTCATGCCTCGTTTTCCTCGCAAGCATCCAGTCACCATACTACCTAGTAAACTCTATGTAGAACCCCTGTCGATTGCCCGATCACCACTTTCCTAGCAAACCTCTGTTATTTTATTGGTTCCTCGGGTCTAGAAATTCATGGATCCTGCTACTGTATTTTTCTTCCCTCCATCCACCTGGATTTTCTTACTATACATGCATTTAATTATCTAGTAACATCAACGTATTTCAACAAGTTTTTATGGTACGACTTTGACTCGGAAACAAACTAACATTTTCTGAAGAAAACATTACCGACTACATATCAAATCATATTGCTATCTCAAGTTATAAATGGAGAAAATGAAGGAGGGTGAGGGAACAAAGGTCACGTCTAAAGAAACGGATCTGTTAGCCCGGTCCAATAGGTTAATGCATTACATCATTATACTTTGTTCCTAATGAATTATTCTAATTTAGAGCTTCTAAGTTCCAATTTAAAAGTATGAGATGGGTAAGGATAACTCAATTCTCCATTTCTAATTTCTAGCATATAAAATGTGAAGTAATGATAAATCTCTCTATCTATCTATCTATCTATATATACACATGCGCGCGCATGCAAAAACAAATCAAAATATTCAAGGTTTTTATCTAGTAGAAAATAAGTCCAAATTTCAGACAATAGGGCAATGACATTTGGTATTTGAATGGAACTTTAGTTTCCCGCATCCCTTTATATGTATTATTCTCGTAAGACATTGCACTAAAATTGGTAATTTTTGAAATCTCATATCATAAATTTATTTGTGTTTTAGCTTTAGTGGTGTTCGGATATGCTCTTAGATTCTATTTGTTTTACATTTTTTTCCACAATTTGACAAAGAACATTTTCATTCTTATAATTATATTAAGATTTATCATAAAATAATGGTTGGTATCTTGCAGTTTCGTCCACATCTCAAATATAATATGTGAATTGTGTCAATTATATAATTTTTTATGTGTCAATTACACCCAGATTTCATTTTTAAATAATCTTAAATATATATTTTTCATAACGGCAGCACATATTAAAAAAATAAATTCTCTTGTATGCTAACGCTAATATTTGAATTATAAAAGATAAAGAAAATAGCAGGCATCATTAACCATGAAGCAACCCTTTAAAATTAACGAACTACTATTTTTTATATAAACTTTTAACTTTATAGAAAAAAAAATGAAACTTTTTTTCTAATTTACAATTTTCTTATGATCTTTCGTAGTAATTTCACCGGTGGAATTTGGCGAAAACATAGGATATTTAGATTTGTTGTTGGACGGTGTTTTTTTGGGGGGGAAATCATTTTATATTTTTAGCTTCAAATAAATTATTATTTTTAGGTTATTTCTTAACAAATATTTAAAATAAATTTTAAAAAATGTATATTATTTAATATATATGTAATAACAAATACTGTAAAAAAATAAAGCAATTCAATAGCACTCACATGACATCATTGACAAGCTCATCAAGGTTGAAAACAATGTTAGACTTTTTGACACAGCATACATCCTCATTGTGGTAAATCATGGATGTCCTCACAACCTTGAAAAACATTTTCACGAGTTGTTTTTCACATGCCGGTCTTGACTCGCCAGATTCACTGCATAAGAACAATTCTACTTCTGAAAGTTGACGAACGACATGAAGATTGCAGAGAAATGGTACCAAGCGAGCGAAGGCTTTGGGGTGAAAGAAACTCATGGGAATATGTTTGCCACAAAGTCTAAAAATACATATTAAATTATTGAAAATAGATATATGGATCGACAACATCAGCACAATAGTCTTCAGGTGACGGTCTAGAATGACCATTTCAATGGTAAACCGATTTCTCTCTTCTTTGGCTACCCTAAAACAATCCCATAATTGTTTTCCAGTTTTGACTTGGAATAAATGTTGCAAATTAATATTTTACTATAATTATAAGATAAAACATTTATATATATAGGTTATACTTGATAGATAAAAAATATTATCTTTATACATCAAAATTATACACACACACGCATTACAATTAGAAGGACTTTATAAAATTGACGCCATAGTTATTTTTTATTGAAATTTGATGTGTGTGTATATATATATATACACACATATTTCAATTAGAAGGACTTTATAAAATATAACGTCATAGTTATTTTCTACTCAAATTGATGCAAGTACAATTTTTTAAAAATTTCATAAAACGGTGATGACCCAGTACCAAAGACAGATTCATACACATTTCAATTAGAAAGACTTTATAAAATATAGGTTATACTTGATAAATAAAAAATATTATCTTTATACATCAAAATTATACATACACACACGCATTTCAATTAGAAGGACTTTATAAAATATGACGCCATAGTTATTTTCTATTGAAATTGATGTCTTTGAATCTCATCTCTAATTTTTATTAATATTTAGTGTTCTTGTATTTCAAAAAAATACTAAACAATATGATTAACGTGATTGTTTCTTTGAGTGTATATATGCATGAGACAAAGTCTTGTAGATAATTATTATCTCCAATTTCATATCTATGTAATTCTCAATGATTTTCTTGTCACTCAACAACTTTGATGTTTGATTTACTTACACCTACAATACGAGAAGTTATTGCATTTCGTTTTATCAATGTTTTAGTTTTACTTAATATTCATGAGTATATTAATTAAGTATACAATGAATATAAATTTAGTTGGTTAATAAATGACTTCCATTAAAGAGTACTAATTAAATTCATGAACTTATTCCTGGTAAACAAACATATAGAATAATAACAATAATTCATAATTCGGTGGTTAAGTAGGATTCTTATAATTATAATACATGGTACATGATCTCTAAGAAGCGTGATATGATGACAGAGGGTTTACGATCTGTACAACACGTTTAGGGTTCGAGTCAGGACGTGTATTCCTTGTAAGAGTCTGGGATAACCGCAGTTTCACTAACTCATCTGAGCCCACAAAACACGTTTTTCGAAGGGTAAAGTTTCTTTATATCAAAAAAAAAAAAAAGGTACATGTATTAACTTCAATGTTTTGTAAAAGAAAAAACTTGATAAGTTAACTTTTTAATATATATTAATTTATTGATTGAATAATATATTGATTCATGAAAAACATCTTTTTAACGTAAATATTTTTTTAATTAAATCAAATGTATTTTATTTTAAGTCCCTTTATTTTAATAAATTTTTAAGATTCAAAAATTCAAATCTTATGCAGGAATACGATTTCTTTGATTTTCTAAAATTATATTTATTTTATGAGAAAATTGAGTGAAAAAATAATAAAGTGAGCATTCAGAAATCAATGGGGTAAATGAAATTGGGATACAAAAAAATAAAATGAAATAAAAATAAAAATATGTGTTTGTTATTCAATCCTAATTTTTTTTTTCTTATCAAATTTATTTTGTTATGGGTTAGTTCAATCATTTAAACCTGAAAAAAGTGAGCATTATCAATCAATAATTTGAATTCTCATTTTCTTTGTTAATTGTCAGTATTAATTATCTTCATTAGGTTTCTCAAAAATATATTATTTTAAATCAAATGATATTTAATTATTTAATATAAACACTATCTCGTTATTTGTTGCTAGAGGATGAATATAATTTTATATTTCTAACCAAATAGAAGCTAGATTTTATTTTAATCAGTTAGCTGATTTTTATTAGACTGAAAGTGCTGATGATTTACCAATCTACCGTAATAATAATTTCTTAAATTTAATTATTTTTGTTATATATGAATATTAAAGTATTTTTGTATTTTCTTAACCATCCTTGCACAAATTCATCTCATGAAGAAAACTGAGCACCCACCATTCTGCACGCACTGAGAAATTACTATAAACTTTATTACAGAAAAACGACTCCAAGTATATCATTAATCATTGCAGCTATGTGCCGGTGAATGGAATTTAGTAGAAGTAGTCAAAGAAATGCAACTTCTGTTAATTAATAAAAAAAAAAAAGAAGTGGAGCCATAGTGATCTTGACCTCAAAAGTATTCAAATTCTTTCTTATGCAGAATACAAAAATAGTGAGAGATGATCATCATTTGGTTTTATAAAATGTATATAATATTAGGGTTCATCTTGTACATGCACGCCATCCTTAACTCTGCTATTATTTTATTTTTTTGTTGAATGAAACAACCAGAGATTGTGGACCGGGAATAATCAGACATTTTAGTGCTAAGCAACCGACCAAAGTTAATAATAATCTTTACTAAGTTTAATCAGATGTTTCATCATAAAAAAAAATAAGAAAAAAAAATACTTATCATGTACATGGCTCAATGATAAAAATTTGATATTAAGAATTTGTTTCTCTTATGGTTGCTAATATGATTATCACCGAATGTTTATATAGTTCGTGAGATTAATCAAAATGCATGCAAATTTATCTGAACAACACGTTAATAATAAAAAATAAAAAAAAAATTACATAGAGCAGCCTTGACCAAGGAATTAAGGAATGTTAATATAAAAGTAGCTGTCGTCTGTAGGTGGTGGAGACAGGAGACTTGAATTATTGATTACGGAAATCAAACGATGGCGTACGCTGTTGGTTACTGGAAAAATCAAACGATGGCGTACGCTGGTGGTTACTGGAAAAATCAAATATATGAAGGCAGGAGAAGCTGCGTTGCCGTTGTGAGTTTGCTATGCTTCAACTAGTTGACTGGGAAGCTGTTTTTGGATTGCGTTACAAATAGTAGTCTTTTATTAAATAAATATATTATTTTAATATATTTTTTTAAAAAAAAAACACTTTATAAATAAACATCACAAAACACCCTAAAATCTCAATGGTAAAAAGAAGGAAACCAAATAATCTGAAGGACCTCTCGTAGATGAGCAGCCAGACAGCCGAAAGATCCCCCACAAATTCCACTTTCTCATTAACGATAATTTATCTCGTAATGCATTTCAAAAATATTAAAAAATATATATTTTTATTTTAAAAAAATAAAATTTTTAGTATTTTTATATCATTTTTATATACTAATATCAAAAATAATTTTTAAAAAAATTAAAAAAAACATCATTTTTTGATATATTTTTTAATAAAGAATATTTTTAAAAACAACTTCAACAACACATCGGATACAAAATGAAAAAGGGTTGTGATCCTCAACAAAGCCTCTGGATTGTTGTTAATTACCATCTATTCTAATATATTTGGAGTGATAAAATTGTGATTTAATAAGTGCAATTTTCTTTAAAAAGAAAATTTATGACTCAATAAAAATTGAATTAGGGAAAAAATCAGGAAAACAGAAGATCATGTGTCTCGAAATTACTAAAATCAATAATTCCAATAGAAAACATATCATGGTTATTTATGGTTTTATAGAATATTAATAATCAATCAATAATCAACAATTAATTTGATTCGGTATTGTAATTTTAGTTGATGAAACGCTATAAACATTAAGTTCTAACAAAGAAGAAATTATGGTTTTATATAATATTAACATCTATGCATCTCCTTAGAAAATAATATTCATTAAAATGGTTTTCTTATGTTTTTTTTAATTTTAACTATATCATTCAAACATTATGTTAATCAAGATTTGTATTTTATAATATACTTTTTATGATTTTAGTTCAGAGACAATGAATTTGACAAGTCATAAATCTATTTATCATAATTAAATTCTATATGGACCTAGCTCGTGAGGTTATATCTTCTTAGGGATCCATATTTAGGAGACTTTTTACCACCTTAATTCTTAAAGAGCTTACAAACACAAGAAATGAATCCATTTTCAAAATCTTTTAATTTAAAGAATTTCTATTTTATTTAATCTTTAATTATTTCATTAATTATAAATATTATTTATGTAAAATAATTCATGAGTAAACAATTTTTATACACGCATATCATTACTTGCTAGAGGGTTCTCTACTAAAAATAAACTTAGCACTAAAAACTCTTATCTAACTTGTTATTTGTAAGTCAATAATACAAGATAATGATATTTAAAATTAGATAATACGTATATTATCTATGTGTAACAAAAGAAAAATGACTTATGATTCAAAGGGAAGTTGTGTTTTTGATACAAAAATATGTTTGAACTTTGAGAATATCACTATTTAATAAAAGATAATCAATATTTTATTTTTCAAAACTTTATTATGATCATTGCATAAAATAACAAATTCAATAACAAAAACACCATCAAACCTAACCTTTGAAAAATAAAATCATAAGAATAAAACACTCATACCTTTGTATTATAAAGTGTCACATGAACTAATTTATAGCTCTTTAATGATGTCATATTTTAACCATCTAATGTCTGTTTGGCTAAGCTTTTGAACCGTCATTTGGCCAAATTTTGAAGAAGAAAAATCATTATAAATGAATTTTTTTTTTTTGTGTTTTTAGATCATTTTGATGTGCTGATGTCAAAAATGATTTTTAAAAAATAAAAAAAATATCATTTTGATGTATTTCTAAATAAAAAGCACTTTCAAAATCAACCGCAACCACACTCCCAAACACCTTCCTAAAACTCTCCTAGTACCACTAGCATTTCAAGTTCATTCCTTGGCTAATACAAAAGTGATTGACACTACAACCCACGTTTAGCTCTAAAAAAATCACCTTTAAAACTAGAGTTAGGTTCTTAAAGTAGAATCCAAATAAATATATAAAAGGTGCTTAAAAAAATATTAAAAAACCAAAAGAAAGAGAAAAGAGAATGACAGGTGTAAAAGTACACCTAACAAATAACTGTCATTAAAGGATATTGAAAAGATAAAAATAAAATAAAACATAAAGGAAACAAAATAGAGAAAAAGAAAGAGTGAAATCATACAAGACAACAAAGTGATCATATCTAACAAGGATTAATAAAATAAAGTAAAAACAAATAAAATGATAAAATTAAAATGGAAAGGAAAATATATTAAGAGGATAATGCAGTTTAAGGTTTTTTATTGGCTAAAAACTAACTCCAACCTTACAAAAAAAAATGGGGGAGGATTTCTACAAAGAAAATAGAGATAAGTATGATTGTGGTATATGCTTTCATATGATAATGATCTTGGATTCTTATGCTCAAATATTATAATGTTTTAGTCTCAAAATGCTAGATTATTTTGTTAATTCAATTTATAGGTGAAAAAAACATTTATGGAATTAAACCTCTAGGTTCCCTATATGACAAAACACTTTCTTATTCAAATTTAGATGTATATTTTGGTTATTTATATTTCATTAATTAACTCAAGCTCAAATCTAATACTCTCACATATATTACAAAATTATTTTTATCTTAGAGAATTCCTTGATGGTGTGAAAGTTGTATCTTAGAACTTTAATTTTTTTTAACATAGAGAGTCACTATGCTAAAAAAAACTCTCAATAATCATAACATAATTATCAAAAGATCATTATGATAATATTGATAAAAAAAAAACACAAATTAAGGTTTGGTGACACCATTCTTTCCTATAAGCTTAACAATCCTTTATAAAAAACCAGAGTGCCTTTTTATTCATCAACTAAAAATTAAATTTGGCACCTTTCGATGGATGATTGAATGTAATCTCCATCAAATAATTCTATGTGAATGGTTTAAGATCTTGGATTAGTGCTTGGCTTGTGTTAAACAATAAAAATCCTTGAGAAGTTTAAGAATGGCTATAAAAAGGTTGAGAGGTGCCAAAAGACATTGAACATAAAAGGAAAGTTTGAATAACTAAATTCTACTCTTAGCCTTTAAATTCTAGAAAGCTATCAATTATGGTAAAATACTAGGTAAATATTCCATTTATAATGGTTCATATGACTCAAGGTGATGATTGAAATGATTTCAAATTAATCTTAAGGGCTTAAAATTAGGATAGAAAGCAAGAAATATCCCAAAAACCAGTCTTGGATCTTGAGAAATGAAAAATATATATCCATGTTTGCAATTAACCTCATCGGCCAACATACTAATCAACAACTCTTCTCAATGTTATCTATGAATAAATATTTTATGATTTCATGTCTCACCCATCAAAACTTTTTAGATTATTTCTAGTTCTAAGAGCATCTCATTGACTTTCTCACGGCTTTAGTGTCTAAAGTTAACAAAAAATACCACAAAGGAAAATCTTTTATGCATTGAGATAATTGGAATATCTTATTGTAATATATGATTTATTAGATCATGGTGATTGCATTTAAGGTAAAAAAAAATATGATGCCTATAAATACCATTTATATAGATTTTTCATTGAATGAGTGATGACAATAATAAAATAGATAAAAAAAAATTAATCCACAATCGTTTTTAAGTCATGAAATCTCTATATACACCAAATGTATTTTTGGTTTTATATACTCGTCATTCATGTTATAGGATTTCTCATATACAATGAACTTGTATTGTTTCTAGAAATTCTCATTTTGGACCTATAAATCCAGAGATAATGGAGCTACATGTCTAAAATGATAGGCCTAAACACTAAAAGTGTATGATAAACCTAAAAATCTAAGAAGGGTAGGGATAAATGTTCAAAACATAAATCATATATAAATTGCAACCTTGGTGCCAAATTTTATTTTTACCCTCGTAACCAAAAGTAGAAATAATATTTTTCACAAAAGAAAGAAAGAAAAAAAGGTTTTTCTAGCAAGAAATTTTTTTTGTCAAGCTATAAATTGAGTTTCTTATCAAATTTGCCTAAGGTCATCATTTTTGTAGTCAAAACAAAGACTACCAAGCTAAAATTGTTAAAAAGCAATGTACCTGGTTAAAATCTTCTTACAATCAAAATCAAAAATTCCCAATAAAATTAGCCAAAACCATTATTTTTTTAATCAAAACTAAATTCATGGAGTTAAAATTGATCAAGATCAATTTACTATTCATAACCGGGTTCACCGGAACAAAATTGGTTAAAAATGATTTAGTTAGGGCATATTCTCCATTTCACCATATATTTTTTTGTGAGGAAAATAATTTTTGGGTCAAGTTCGGTTTTTCAAAACTTATATGGCAAGATGATGGCCATCCGATGAAAAATGGGAGGAGATGATCACGGCCATTGGTATTCCCCAATAGATTGTAACCGTTGATCTAAATAGTTTAGTGTAGAACTGTCCACACCAAAAACAAAACCTAAACAATATCCAACTATCCAATCAAGTCCAAGTTGACCCTAGACAACGATCTCATCATCTTGGCATAGATTCGCCCACACCTATGAAAAACTCTCTTACATTCATTTCAATTGACCAATATATCCTAGTTGTTGATTTTTTTTTGGTATAAACCACCCGGTGTCCTAGGCGCTGGCCCAGACCAATCCACGTTCGCACCGGGTGGGCCCCGAAGGGGTGAAAGTGCTTCCCAAATGGCTGGCTCCATACAAGAGGAGGGTTTGAAACCCTGACCTCTCTTAAGGGACGAGAACGCCCTCACAACTCACGTCAGGACCCCTTAGGTTCCTAGTTGTTGATTTGGTAGCCCTAATATAAGCTCCCCACCCTTGATCGCCCCAACCAACGACAACCATGAAATCCAACTACCCAAGATCTTAGTCGTCTACCCAAGTGAGCTCACCAAACTTACCATAGATTCGTCCATATCCGATTCCAATCGCAGCTCCTCCATTCCCCCACTGCTGGTGTTACCTCCCATCATTCGTCTATATTCAACTGATTGAAATGTCTGCGGTGCAGAGCGTGCCACAGCTGACTTTTGAGGATGGGATTGTGTTTCGATTTTTTTAGGATTATCATGGATGAGTGTGAGTCCTGTTTGCGAACTCATCGCTTGATAAATGATTACATGATTATGTTTTAAAAAATATTATGTTTAACCAGTTGACCACGAGCGATATGTTCTTCTTCGTTAAATTTAAAATCTTCTCATGAGTATTTAGTCGGATATTACATTTGATTTATTTATTAATTTTATCTTTTATACATAATTTTTTATATTAAATTTTATCTTTATTTTTATAGTGGATTTTATTTTTTTAATTTCATCCCTAATTATTTGATTTTAATTCTTCTTTTCTCTTGTTGGATTTAATCTTCATTCTTATGATTTTAATTTCTTTTATTTTGAGTTTTCTTCTTGATTAATGGATTTTTGGTATTTTCATTCTTTATTGTTTAATTTAATTTAATTTTCATTTTGATTCTTAATTTTTTTAGTATACATTTAAAACTCGATACAGAATCGACCTTGTCATGTTCCATGTCAAGTTGGGTGCAATGATTGGAGTTGGTTGATAAGATTTTTATTGTGTAATAAGAAAAAAAATACTATTTTGATAAAAAAAAATAATGGAAAAAAATAAATTGGTTTTGACACTATTTTGATTATTTTATTTTATTTTAATTCCCCAACATTTGATTAATTTTGAATCATTCTTTATTGTTTTTTTTATGTAGAGTTATTTAAATTTTATATAAAAATAATGAATTTGATGGGTTAATCTAGTTTGACTCACCAAAATCCAAATAAAATACCTCTTTGATAGAGTCACCAAACTATAAGTAATTGATCTACAAGGATGAATCTTTTTCTTCCTACCATCTTACTTTAAGAACAAATTATAGAAAAACAGATCTGCATCCTTGTAGAGCTTTTGAGTTATTAGAGACTAATATAAATCATGCAATCACTTTGAAAATGAGTACTATTAATTTTAAAATTTATACTTCAAATTTTTGAAAAAAATATTTTTTTTATTTTTTACTTTAAATTAATTTTTTTTTTATGTTTTTAAATCATTTTCATGTCCTGATATTGAAATAATTTGTTGGAGTTGGAGCTAGTAGTAGCAATATCGGTGTTGGTACCAATATTAGTACTGATAATCCTTTCAATAGTAATGCTTTTGATGAATATATTAAAAATAACGAGGAAAATAACGGTCATGAGACTAATTTTAATTTATATAGCACATCAGTAAAATATTTATTTTAAATTTATTAGTTTTTACCTAATGAAATTCTATGGACATAATTGTTTTGTAATGTATTTTTAAGTTATTTTGAATCATGTATGAACCTTAACTAATGAAGTTTTATGGCCATAATTATGTTGTATTGTATTCAGAAATATTTTACTTACGATTTTATGATTTTTCTATCCACACGATTTTAGCTGTGATTTTACGATTTTTGTACGAAAAAATTCAAGTACGATTTTACGATCCGAGTTTCCGAAGCCCCTTCTATGTCGTGTCAAAATCGCGATTTTGACAACCATGATATATATACGGGGGGCCTATATATATATATATATATATATATATATATAGAGAGAGAGAGAGAGAGAGAGAGAGAGAATATATATATATATACACACACACACACGTAGAGACAACCATGGTCTGGGGGCGCCGTGCGACGAAAAAATTGAAAATTAGAGCAGAATCGTAAAATCAGACCGATCCAGTCCAATTTTATGATTTTAACTGAGTTTGACCAAAATCGATTTTTCTCCCCGAGTTGACACGATTTGATGAGTTGACTTGCAAAATCGTACGATTTTGCAAGTTAACTCGTGATTTTAACAACACTGACCACGAGCGATATGTTCTTCTTCGTTAAATTTAAAATCTTCTCATGAGCAGTTAGTCAAATATTACATTTGATTTATTTATTAATTTTATCTTTTATACATATTTTTTTATATTAAATTTTATCTTTATTTTTATAGTGGATTTTATTTTTTTAATTTCATCCCTAATTATTTGATTTTAATTCTTCTTTTCTCTTGTTGGATTTAATCTTCATTCTTATGATTTTAATTTCTTTTATTTTGAGTTTTCTTCTTGATTAATGGATTTTTGGTATTTTCATTCCTTATTGTTTAATTTAATTTAATTTTCATATTGATTCTTAATTTTTTTAGTATACATTTAAAACTCGATATAGAATCGACTTTGTCATGTTCCAGGTCAAGTTGGGTGCAATGATTGGAGTTGGTTGATCAGATTTTTATTGTGCAATAAGAAAAAAAATACTATTTTGATAAAAAAAAAAATGGAAAAAAATAAATTGGTTTTGACACTATTTTGATTATTTTATTTTATTTTAATTCTCCAACATTTGATTAATTTTGAATCATTCTTTATTGTTTTTTTATGTAGAGTTATTTAAATTTTATATAAAAAATAATGAATTTGATGGGTTAATATAGTTTGACTCACCAAAATCCAAATAAAATACCTCTTTGATAGATTCACCAAACTATAAGTAATTGATCTACAAGGATGAATCTTTTTCTTCCTACCATCTTACTTTAAGAACAAATTATAGAAAAACAGATATGCATGTTTGCAGAGCTTTCGAGTTATTAAAGACTAATATAAATTATATTCTGAGGTCTCTTCTATAAATTTAAATTTTTAGATAAGATAGTTCTTTGACTCGAGTTTGATGCAATTAATTATTTTAGCAAATTGTTATATTATAATTCTAGACGGTATTGATGGCCAAAGAATTATTATTTTTAGAGTTTAAAATAAAATTTGATGGCCAAACAAGTCAAGTTGTGAAATTTATACATACTAGCTCAAATGTCAATGCCTCATTTTGACGGGACTTGATTTCATATTATAAACTTGTCTTTTATTCCTGTTATCCTTAGACCGTCACTTGATTTTTTTCCCCATTCGCTCCCTTCTCCTAAATTTTATTTTTTAATAAGGGTTTCTTTCTCAGCAAGGCTGCGATTGCTTCATTTTGTTTTTTTTAGAAAATAACACTGTTTGGCAAGAGTTATGAGAAAATAATATAGGCTAAAAAAATATTTATAAAATAACACAATTTAACTACAACTATATTTTTAAATATTAATTTTGTACAAATTGAAAAAAAAAAGGTGAAAAGACTAAAAAGTGAGTGCATGTTATTGTAACACAATTGTTTGTTTGTTTTTAATATAGGGGTAGCTAAATAAATTTACTGTGAAAGAAGCTAAAAGACTAATTTGCTCTTAATATAATTTGAAAATGATGATTAAATCATGAAGAAAAGATTATCTTGTCTCTAATACCTAGTTTAATTTTATTATTTTTATTAAAAGACAAATTCATTATTATACTATTACAGTTAATAGTTTATGTGAGTAGGTGTATAGTAATTGTTTTAATTTGTTTTCGTTAATACTCATCAAAAAGGAGGAAATTTCACTATCAAGTTGAAGCAACATGATATAGGGAAACTCTTAACTTTAATCCATTAATCTCACCTCACATCGACCTTTTGATTATTATTTTTTTAGATAACATATACCTTTTGAATATCAATCTAGCTTTAAAGGAAATTGAATATAACAAATAAAAAAAAAATCTTATAAACAGAAAAAAAAATGAAAATAGTTGCAGACATTAAATTTTTAATTTGAAGTGATGTATGGAATGAGACTAAAAAATTAAAATGGATTATTATAAAAGTAATTAGTATAAGATAAATTTTTAAAACTTTTAAAGTTAAATTTTAAAAACTTTAAATTAAAGACTTAAATCCAAATAAAAAGAGATAGAAAATAATTAAATTACGAGTCATAGTAAAAAGGTAAAATTCACTATCTGAAAACACCAATTTATTGAAAGTATTGGGTTATAATGATTAACTCTCTACAAAAAAATAAAAAATTAATATAATAAAATGGTACAAGATTAAATTTTAACACTTAATACCCTTGTACCAAATGTATGGTTCAGACTATAATTGCCTTGACTTGAGAACCCATGTATCGCAATGAGATACATTTGATTTTCAAAGCTTTTTGTATTTTATTTTTGTCAAACCTCAAATTTTATTTTAAAAGTTAAATGATTGTGTTATGGGTTTTAGTATAAGGATTGAAGTTGTGTTGGTCAACGTAAAATGGATGAACAAAGTAAGATTTATCAAATAAAATTTAATGAACAAATATCTTCTTATATTCTAGAAAAATATAAGGTTCAATTCATTAAAAAAAAAAACTGTTTTATCATATTGAATTTGAATTAATAAATTATATTAATACTCTAATAAATAGAGATATCATAACAAAGGTATAATGAACCCGAAACAATTCATAAACAATTTTATAGAAGCATATGGATGCCTAAAGATTTCAATAATAATTTTTTAAAGCTTGAAAAGAATCAGTAGGATAAAAAGTTGAAGGTAGATAGGTTATTTTAATATGTTATGTAGTAAATCGATTGGTTACATAAGGTATTATTATATTCATATTCATATATGTGTGTGTGTATATAATATATTATTAATGAAGGCTTGAATTATCTTTAATATTCATATAATATTAGATTGATAAATCTAATATTTAATTTATGAATATAGAGTAAAGATAAAATTCATGGGATAAAAATAATTTTGAAAGAAAATCATAAAGTAATATGAAAATAATTCAAAGTCATAAAGACTAATATATATTATGTTCTCTCTTTTATGAAAAAAAAATAGTTGTTCTCATAAGCTAAGACATAAGAGATATCTAAAACTAATATGTAGGTGTTTTTCATAAGATATTTATACTAAACTGACCTGCATAATAATTTCATATAAATAGATCATTTATTCAAAGAAAAGACTCGCATGATGGTTTTGTAAGTAATTCTTAGATTTGAGATCATTAAATTCTCTTATATAGAAAATGATATGTTTTGATCTTACTACATGTTATCTTAATAAGATTGGGTTATACATAGCTTGAGTGATCAGAGAGGATTCATCACCCTAGATGAATTAATAAAAAATATACATATGTTTTCAAATAATATTAAATGTTTTTGTCAAAGTGTTATGAGATTTGAAAAGAGATTTAAAATTTATTCAACCAATTAATGATAAATATGTAGACAACAAAAATGATTAAACATGACAAACATACTTTATGTTTTAGTGTTAAATGAGACCATTATTAATGAAATGATATTAATTACATTGAAAAGTCAGTCATTGAAAGATTAAGTTAAATCACTCATGATTTTCCTAATATTTTGGTAATCATGACATATTACTAGACGACGCACTTGACCTTCAAATATAAATTAATAAATTATTGAATAAATTATTTGATTTATTTAACTCTATTTAATTAAGAATTATAATTTATACTTGGGCCAACATATTAAAAACTTAATGGGTCACAAATATTAAGAACCATAAATTAGAAACTAATTATGATAATTTAATTGAGTATATATTTTAGAGATGAATGGCTAGAATATAATTAATATAAGATTTATATTATAAACCTAGAGAAATAAAATAAGGACTTGATTGAGTTAATTTTTAAAATTATTCTTAATTAATATATGAACAATATTTAGGGGAAATTAATATTATTTTTTTTCAATTTATAGGATTTTTTAGATTTTTCTATAAATAGTAAGTTATACCTCTTATTTTAATAACTCGGGTAGTTGTTTGCTAGAAAAGAAAATTAAGTAAGTCATAGAATAAAAAGTTAGCACACTATATGGATTTATAAGGTTTCTCACTAGTGATTCATGTGAATTACTGTTCGAGGTTGGACAATTAGATGACTTATGATTTTTGATAATATGAGAAAATGAATATATAATTCAATTCAATATCGATTGAGTTATATCTCAAATAGATTTAAAGATCAAATAATTGCACAAATAGGAATAAATTGAAGTATGGGACCATATAAACACTATTGAAAAAAATAAAAACTACAGAGAAATAAAAAATTATTAGTTACCCAGAAAAAGAAATGGTCAATAAATTATTCAACTTTTTTATTTACTTTGACTCATCTCAAAATTAATTAGTTAGGTTTCTTATATAACATCTAATTTTATTTTTTTTGAAAATATATGTTTTTTTCCTTTCCTATCTAGGGGGCGAAGTTGTAGGAATAAAATACCTTGTATTGATGGTTATGCTTTGTTTTGGTCTTTGTTGTTCTTTTTTGACATTCGAGGCATTAGCATGTAGATGGTACGAGCTGATTTGCCCGCTCCGCTGGGCTTTTTTATCTATGTAGAAAATTGGTTGATTTTATAAATGTTTTATTTTATTATTTTAATATTTAATTAGTATAATTAGAATTGATAAAGTCTGTTAAAAATGGTTTTTTTCAACCAAAATGTGATTGAATATTGTTATTGCTAAAAAACTTTTGATAAAATTTGTTAGAAAATTTGCTAAGAAGGTTAAATGATTTATTAGAAATTTGTTGTCACGGATACTCTGGTTAAAAAAAAAAAACAAAAAAAGAAACCCGGTAAAAAAAGAACAACTGACTTGGACACTAAAAAATAAAAAATACATGTGGAAAAAAGGTCCCAGTTTCTGAAAAGGAAAAAAAAAAAGCCTAAAATATAAATTTAACTTTAAAGACAGTTTTTTTTAATAAGATTTATTCATTATATTATTATATTAAATATATTTAAGAGTACTGATATTAATTTTTTTTTTTCAAGAAATTGTAGGTCATTTATTTTCTCTGTCTATATATTTTTAGGCGAGACTATTAAATAAATATTAAACACATATACTTAGTCTCACATACTATATAGTGTGATCAAAATGGGAAGTGATTTTTATATTTTTTAATTGTAGAAAAGCTAAGTAAATTTGTAAAAAAAAAAAAAAGATTAGTTGCCTTTTTTCCCTAATAATATTAGATCTTACACATTATAAATAAAAATATTGAAATTTTTTTTCAAAAAATAAATATATTTTTTTTGCGTGCTATAATTACTTATTTACCGTCAACAAAGAACAGTGTAGTTGAAACGGAAAGTGCCTCGTATATTTTTTAATTGTAGATAATCTAGGCAAATTTGTTTACCTTTTGTTTTTTTGAGCTGTATTTTTTCCTGGATAATATTAGATCTTAAATATTAAAAATCTATTTTTTTTTTAAGAAATAAACTTGAACAAAAGAGTACAAAATTAAAATTCAAAGCCAAGTTTTTTTTTATTTTATAAGATTTATTCATCATATTATTATATTAAATTTATTTAAGAATATTGATATTAAATTTTTTCATGCAAAAAATCCGAGGTCATTTTTTTTTTCTTTTTATATACTTTTAGGCGATAATATGCAATAAATATTAAAACATATAATAATGACTTGTTTGCCATTTAAAAAGAACAGTGTAATCGAGACAAAAGTGGCTTGTATCATTTTTTAATTGTAGATAACCTAGGTAAATTTGTTTATTTTTTGTTCTTGAGTTGTCCTTTATCCCCAGTAATATTAGATATAAAATGATTATTGTTATTATTGCAAAAACAATTAAAATTATCAAATTATCCCGTAAGAAAAAACACTCATAAACATTAATAAAAGAGTAAGCAAGAAAAAGAATATATTATTATTATTATCATTATCATTATTATTATTATTATTATTATTATTATTATTATGTTAATTTTCAAAAAAGAAATATAATTTTTTTGCGTGCTATAATTACTTATTTGCCGTAAAAAAAGAACAGTGTAGTTGAAACGGAAAGTGCCTTATATATTTTTTAATTGTAGATAATCTAGGCAAATTTGTTTACCTTTTGTTTTATTGAGTTGTATTTTTTCTCGGGTAATATTAGATCTTAAATATTAAAAATCCAATTTTTTGTTTTTTTTTTAGAAATAAACTTTAACAAAAGAGCACAAAATTAAAATTCAAAGCCAATATTTTTTTTTATTTTATAAGATTTATTCATCATATTATTATATCAAATTTATTTAAGAATGCTGATATTAATTTTGTTAATCCAAAAAATCCGAGGTCATTTTTTTAATCTCTTTATATACTTTTAGGCGATAATATGTAATAAATATTAAAACATATAATAATGACTTGTTTGCCGTTTAAAAGGAACAGTATAATCGAGACAAAAGTGACTAGTATCGTTTTTTAATTGTAGATAACCTAGGTAAATTTGTTTATTTGTTGTTCTTGAATTGTCTTTTATCTCTAGTAATATTAGATATAAAATGACTATTGCTATTATTGCAAAAACAATTAAAATTATCAAATTATCCCGAAAAAAAAACACTCATAAACATTAACAAAAGAGTAAGCAAGAAAAAGAAAATATTATTATTATTATTATTATTATTATTATTATTATTATTATTATTATTATTATTATTATTATTATTATTATTATTATTATTATTATTATTATTATTATTATTATTATTATTATTATTATTCTGATTATTATTATTATCATTATTATTATTATTATTATTATTATTATTATTAGTATTATTCTGATTATTATTATTATTATTATTATTATTATTATTATTATTATTATTCTGATTATTATTATTATTATTATTATTATTATTATTATTATTATTATTATTATTATTATGTTAATAATGGAAAATAAAACACAAATATCAATTTATCAAGGCATGAAAATCAAAAATTAAAACTATAAGGGCCAAAATGAAAATTCAATATATTATCAATTTCAATCAAAGGATCCAATTGAAGAAATCGAAACTTATTATTATTATTATTATTTTTATTATTATTATTATTCTGATTATTATTATTATCATTATTATTAGTATTATTATTATTATTATTATTATTATTTTTAGTATTATTATTATTATTATTATTCTGATTATTATTATTATTATTATTATTATTATTATTATTATTATGTTAATAATGGAAAATAAAACACAAATATCAATTTATCAAGGCATGAAAATCAAAAATTAAAACTATAAGGGCCAAAATGAAAATTCAATATATTATCAATTTCAATCAAAGGATCCAATTGAAGAAATCGAAACTTATGTACTGTATTTATTGAATAATTTAAACCGAATCCGAAATTTAAAAGAAGGAGGACCGAACTGAAACATTGACATCCAATCAATTGCAATCGGAGGACCCAATCGAACTAAATCAAAACTTATGCAACCAAAATCAGGACAAAAAACAAAATCAAAAGTCAAGGGACCGAAGTAAAAAGGTGCACAAATTGGGGGACTCTCCTGCACTTTTACGTGTAGGAGAGAGAGAGAAACGTGGCCGGCGGCTTTAACCGGTCCCCGGCGCGTCCACGGGCATTGTTATGGTAAACGCGCCACCACGGGAGGAAGAAGACGCCCAGGCGAACCGCTCTGTCCGTCGGAATCTCGTCTCCGTCCATCGTATGACGCCGCACGCGCCACCTGAACAGGGCGTGGGGCGTGCAACAGGTAGGCGCGTGATTCACACGCACTGACAATAACCGGGAAAAAAAAAAATATGGTCAATTACAGGACAGCCCCTGGACCGAAATTAAGGTTTTTGTCTTATTTGGGCCCAGAACCGTAATTAGCCATTTTAAATATATTAAAAAAAAAAAACTGCGGCGGACCGGACCGGTCCGTACGCGTGCAATTACATGCATGGCCCTGACCCTCAGCGCTTTTTACACTCAGCCCGTTTGCTATTTTGTCTTATTATTGGGGCTAAAAGCGTCGGCACACAGTGGAGGATGTACACCCGCGATTCACTGTGACAAATTGTCACTCCACTGTGACAATGAGTCACGGTGAACAGCTCAAAGGACGAGCTGTTTTAGCTCTTTAGGTGATGCTTTATATCAACTCAGAAAAAAAACACTAAACAATTAATAAATAAATAAATAAATAACCATACTTGTGGAGGCCTATCCACCCTTTCATCTTAGAAAGACCAAATCACAATATAAATAAAAAAAACATAAAACAAAGTATCATCCTTGGTACAAGGTCAAAGTATGCGAACAGGTTAAAACCCTACAGCAATCACTCTATATAAACAGGAGGAGTAGATCTGCTCATTCACATCCCATAACATTAGAAAGACTAGCAATCAGTTCAAAAATGGAAGATTTCCTGCAATACTCTGTTCTAGGGGGTGTCTTTCTTCTTCTTGTCATCGTCTTGCAACATGCAAGAAAGCACCGCTTGAAGCTCCCGCCAAGCCCACCGGCTCGCCTGATTCTAGGCCATCTTCATCTCCTTAAACAACCCAAGGCCATCCACCGAACTCTCCACGACATCTCACAGAAATATGGTCCGATTGTGACTCTTAAGTTTGGGTTCCGAACTGTGATCATCGTAGCATCACCGGCAGCCGTCGAAGAATGTTTCACCAAGAATGACATTATCTTGGCCAACCGTCCTCCCTTTCTAAATGGCAAGGTATTGAACTACAACTTCACCACCCTTGCTGCAGCACCATATGGCGATCACTGGCGTAATCTTCGTCGCCTTACTGCCATCGAAGTCTTCTCAGCAACTCGCCTCAACGCCTTTGCGAGCATCCGAAGAGAAGAAGTAAAGAATTTACTCCGTAGAATTCATAAAATGTGTGGAGATGGTTCCGCCGTGATAGAGTTAAGGACAATGCTGTTGGATCTTAACTTTAACATAATGATGAGAATGGTTGCAGGGAAGAAGTATTATGGTGAAGAAGTTGATGGGCTTGAAGAGTCGAGGAGATTTAAGAACATGATGCATGAGTTTTCTGAGTGTACTAGGGTGACAAATCTTGGGGATTTGTTTCCCATTTTGCAGTGCGTTGACTATGATGGATTTAAGAACAGGATGACGCAGCTGGGTAAAAGGATGGACGCTTTCTGGCAAGGTCTCGTTGATGAACATAGAGTTGATAAGGATAGAAATACCATGGTTAGCCATTTGCTCGCGTTGCAGGAATCGGAACCTGAATACTACACCGACGAGATCATCAAAGGCATTATTCTGGTCAGTCTCAAATCTCACTCTGCTGGCCTATCTTCTTTCTCATATTTTGAATAAATACATAATAAAATGTTATCAAATCACATATCTTTCCGTATGTATGTATGTTTGCATGTATGTATTCCAGCGGTTTCAAACTTTCTGATTTATGGTTGGTGATCCACTATTTTCTGCAGATGATGCTGGTTGCCGGGACAAAGACCTCTGCTATGTCTTTAGAATGGGCATTTTCCAACATGCTGAATAATCCACATGTATTGAAGAAAGGGATGGACGAAGTGGACACCCAAGTTGGCCAAGACCGCTTGCTGGATGAACCAGATTTCTCCAATCTACATTATATTCAGTGCATCATCTATGAAAACCTGAGAATATGTCCACCAACTCCACTCCTGGTACCACATGTGGCATCAGAGCGCTGCTCCCTTGGAGGCTATGATATTCCATCAGGTGCAATGGTACTTGTAAATGCATGGTCCATTCATAGAAACCCCGACGTTTGGGAGGATCCATTAAGTTTCAAGCCTGAAAGATTTCAAAATGGCAGAGGTGATTCATACAAGCTCATGCCATTTGGGTTAGGAAGGAGAGGCTGTCCTGGAGAAGCCATGGCTCTCAGAGTGATAAACCTGGTTATGGGCCAATTGCTTCAATGTTTTGAGTTCACAACTGTTGATGGAAAGGAAGTCGATATGACTGAAACGGCAGCAACCCTCATGGTCAAAATCACCCCACTGGAACTCATGTGCAAAGCTCGCCCAAACACTCACAACCTGCTCGCCTAGGACGCATATCCACCCGGCCGGTGAGAAAAAAGAAAGCAAAATCCTTTTCATCTGAATCTAGTTATTCCGGCGAGGAAATAAAGATGAGTGTGAGGACAATAAATGTACTGTTAATTCATATTCTAGTATTATTACTTTTCGGTATTGTATAATTCACTGAAATTTCCGATTTAAACTGTGGGACTTGGTGGTGTTAGGAGAACAAAGAAAACCAGCTTTGAATGTACAAGTGTCTGTGAAATATAAATGGCAAATATTATATGATTTGTGAAAGAGTAGTCGATTTATACTTTTAAGCCTAATAAAGTTTTTAATGTTTACTTTAAAGTGGATGGCAATACTACTTAAAAGTAGTATAAGATATTTTATTCAAAATATTCATTAATAAGAAAATTATTTATTATTCAATTCTTAAAAGGTAACAATACTATTTAATAAATCTAAAACTATATATTTTAATCTCATCATTTACAATCCATTTATAATTTTGTCTCTACATTCATTTCATGTATTTCCTCCTATCATTTATATTTTGCCTCTTTTGAAAAATAAGAAAAAGGATATAGAAAAGATGAGAACTCTTGGTAAGGAAAGTAAGCTATTTTGAAAAACAAAAACCATTAAATCAAGGTTTGTTAATGTAGGTGAAGAAATATAAAAATCAAATTCATTAGAATAAGTGAGCATAGTATCATTTGTTATTATATCTTTTTAGTACATTATTGTTAAAATTATTATACATGTTTTAAATTTTACAGTAGTTTACCTTAACTTGGGATGAGTCATTGAAGCTAATAAGTGAAAATCCTAATTGCATTACAAACCCAACTTGAATAAGGGAATAAGGAATCCTAATGGGATTAGGAGTGGTCATATATACTTGGACCTCTAAGCACTACTTGGATCATATCTAGTGTTACAACTAAATTTTTGCACAATTCATTGTAGGATGAAAACTAAACTTTTGGTAGGCCCAATAAATTATCTAGACAAGATAGAATAATATCTTTAAAGTTGAACTTAAAATTTGCTAGCAAACTAACACAAATCCAACTGAATCTTTCCATGTTATAATAATTACATGACAACTTATTAATGGCATGGAAAAGGTCCCAATAAAAAAATAAAAATAAAAAAAAAAAAAAAACCTATTTTGAAAGTCAATGTATAAGCCGTTAGAATATGATTAATATAAGAAAATATAAAAATACTCTATTAGAAATAAGTTGTTGACCAGGAAACTTTTTCATGTCTCACACCCACACATAACATTACCTATCCCTAAAACAAAAGGTGGACATTTATAATATAACAAAGGAGAGGCGGAGGAATTTTAGTGCTTTCAAAATTTTAATTTATTTTTTTCATGTCTAAAAGTATATTAATCATGAATTTCATACAATCTTAGTTTTTAGCTGTATAAGGTTAGTACTCTTGGGTCTTAAATTACCATGAGGATTTAAGATTAAAATTATTCTAAATATTATTGATGAATATCTTGTGTTTTTCTATGATTAAATTTGATTATTGATGACTGAAATTCTATATGATACACATCATATGTTTTTGGTTTTAGATATAACGAGTTGAGTGGCCCGCTTCGCTGGGCATTTTTATCTATGTAGAAAATTAATTGATTTTATAAATATTGTATTTTGTTATTTTAATATATAAGTAGTATATTGTAATTGATAAAGTCTGTTAAAAATAGTTTTTTTCAACCAAAATGTGATTGAATATTGCCATTGCTAAAAAACTTTTGATAAAATTTGTTAGAAAATTTGCTAAGAAGGGGAAATGATTGATTAGCAATTTGTTGTCACGGATACTGTGGTTAAAAAAACAAAACAACAAAAGAAACCCGGTTAAAAAAGAACAACTGAGTTGGACAGTAAAAAATCAAAAATACATGTGAAAAAAGGTCACCGTTTCTTAAAAGAAAAAAACAAAGGGTCTAAAATATAAATTTAAATTCAAAGACAAATTTTTTTTTATAAGATTTATTCATCATATTATTATATTAAATATCTTGAAGAATGCCGATATTAATTTTTTTTTCAAGAAATCGTAGGTCATTTTTTCTCTCTTTTTATATATTTTTAGGCGATAATATTAAATAAATACTAAACACATATACTTAGTCTCACATATTATATAGTGTGATCGAAATGGGAAGTGATTTTTATATGTTTTTAATTGTAGACAACCTAGGTAAATTTGTTAAAAAAAAAACAATATGAGTTCCCTTTTCTCCCTAGTAATATTAGATCTGACACATTATAAATAAAAACATTGCAATATTTTTCAAAAAAGGAATATATATTTTTTGCGTGCTATAATTACTTATTTGCTGTCTAAAAAGAACAGTGTAGTCGAAACAGAAAGTGCCACATATATTTTTTAATTGTATATAATCTAGGCAAATTTGTTTACCTTTTGTTTTTTTGAGTTGTATTTTTTCCCGGGTAATATTAGATATTAAATATTAAAAATCCAAATTTTTTTTTTCAGAAATACACTTGAACAAAAGAGCACAAAAATAAAATTTGAAGCTAATTTTTTTTTATTTTATAAGATTTATTCTTCATATTATTATATTAAATGTATTTAAGAATGTTGATATTATTTTTTTTCTTGCAAAAAATCCGAGGTCATTTTTTTTTATCTCTTTATATATTTTTAGGCGATAATATGCAACAAATATTAAAACATATAATAATGAGTTGTCTGCTGTTTAAAAGGAACAGTTTAATCGATACAAAAGTGACTTGTATCGTTTTTTAATTGTAGATAACCTAGGTAAATTTGTTTATTTTTTGTTCTTGAGTTGTCTTTTATCCTTAGTAATATTAGATATAAAATGATTATTGCTATTATTGCAAAAACAATTAAAATTATCAAATTATCCCGAAAGAAAAAACACTCATAAACATTAACAAAAGAGTAAGCAAGAAAAAGAATATATTATTATTATTATTATTATTATTATTATTATTATTATTATTATTATGTTAATTTTTAAAAAAGAAATATAATTTTTTTGCGTGCTATAATTACTTATTTGCCGGAAAAAAAGAACAGTGTAGTTGAAATAGAAAGTGCCTTATATATTTTTTAATTGTAGATAATCTAGGCAAATTTGTTTACCTTTTATCTTATTGAGTTGGATTTTTTCTCGGGTAATATTAGATCTTAAATATTAAAAATCCAATTTTTTTTTTTTAAGAAATAAACTTTAACAAAAGAGCACAAAATTTAAATTGAAAGCCAAAATTTTTTTTTTATATAAGATTTATTCATCATATTATTATATTAAATTTATTTAAGAATGCTGATATTAATTTTGTTAATCAAAAAAATCTGAGGTCATTTTTTTTATCTATTTATATACTTTTAGGCGATAATATGCAATAAATATTAAAACATATAATAATGACTTGTTTGCCGTTGAAAAGGAACAGTGTAATCGAGACAAAAGTGACTTGTATCGTTTTTTAATTGTAGATAACCTAGGTAAATTTGTTTATTTGTTGTTCTTGAGTTGTCTTTTATCTCCAGTAATATTAGATATAAAATGACTATTGCTATTATTGCAAACACAATTTAAATTATGAAATTATCCCGAAAAAAAAAACACTCATAAACATTAACAAAAGAGTAAGCAAGAAAAAGAATATATTATTATTATTACTATTATTATTATTATTATTATTATAATAATTATTATTATTATAATTATAATTATTATTATTATTAGTATTATTCTTATTATTCTTATTATTATTATTATTATTATTATTATTATTATTATTATTTTGTTAATAATGGAACATAAAACACATATTATTATTATTATTATTATTATCATTATTATTAGTATTATGATTATTATTATTATTATTATTATTATTATTATTATTATTATTAGTATTATTAGTAATATTATTATTAGTATTATTATTATTATTATTATTATTATTATTATTATTATTATTAGTATTATTAGTATTATTATTATTATTATTATTATTATTATTATTATTATTATTATTATTATTATTAGTATTATTATTATTAGTATTAGTATTATTAGTATTATTATTATTAGTATTATTATTATTATTGAAGGATCCAATTGAAGAAATCGAAACTTATGTACTGTATTTATTGAATAATTTAAACCGAATCCGAAAATTAAAAGATGGAGGACCGAACTGAAACATTGACATCCAATCAATTGCATTCGGAGGACCCAATCGAACTAAATCAAAACTTATGCAACCAAAATCAGGAGAAAAAACAAAATCAAAAGTCAAGGGACTGAAGTAAAAAGGTGCACAAATTGGGGGACTCTCCTGCACTTTGACGTGCAGGAGAGAGAGAGAAACTGGCCGGCGTTTTTAACCGGTTCCACGCGCGTCCACGGGCATTGTTAGGGTAAACGCGCCACCGCGAGAGGAAGAAGACGACCAGGCGAACCACTCTGTCCGTCGAAATCTCGTCTCCGGCCACCGTATGACTCCGCACGCGCCACCTTAACAGGGCGTGGGGCGTGAAACAGGTAGGCGCGTGATTCACACGCACTGACAATTACCGGGAAAAATAATAAAAAAATGTGGTCAATTACCGGACAGCCCCTGGACCGAAATCAACGTTTTTGTCTTATTTGGGCCCAGAACCGTAATTAGCCATTTTAAATATATTAAAAAATAAAAAAACTGCGGCGGACCGGACCGGACCGGTCCGGTCCGTACGCGTGCAATTACGGGCGCACCCCTGAGCCTAAACGGTATTTACCCCTCAGCCGAACAGCCTTTTTGTCCTATTACCAGGGTTAATATCGCCTATACACTGTTCATATAAGAAAAAAAAAAAAAAAAAAGGCAGACGAACAGCCGCGACGCACGGCCGAGAAATGGCCAGTCCACAGTGCATTTCTCTCTAGTGCTACAGTAGACACCCCGAGCTGTTTTAGCTCTTTTGTTAATGCTAGATATTAATTTATGATGGATTTATGACTAATAAACTAAAATAGTATAAATATCTAATTTTTAGACTCATGTTTTATTATTTTTTATTTATGATGAATTATCCTTGGAGAACATTTTCTTAAAGCAAAAATTAAAACTTTTTTCTCTCTCTATGTTTTATATTCTATCAAATCAGCAGATGGAAAACTTTCTTTATAATAATATTTTTATTTTAAGTTAAGGCCATCAATTCATATATATTTTTAGTAAAGTTTATCAATCTTATCTCATATGTACATTCTATGTCAAAAGATCAATGGATTCCTCAGTTAGTTATTTGGATTAGATCACTAGAAAAACCCCAGCTCATTAATTTTATCAAAGATTCAAATGTTAGAGACTAATTGCATTAAAAAAATATTAGCACCGTAGTTAAAAAAAAATTGTATTATATAATTTTGAATGTGATTTAAATGTTTTGATTGATACAATTTATTCATTAATAATAAGTGTTTTGCTCAGAACATAAAAATAACTAGCTAGTGACTTTGATAGTAATGAGAAAAGGGAAGGTGATAAGTGTTTTTTTTTTTTTTTTAATGAAAGAGGCTGGACTTGCTTTATGGTTTTAATGTGACAATGGAGGCTTATAGTTCAATTGGCTGGGGGGTTAAGGGAGTATGATCGAGAATGGGTAAAAAAAGATATGATGGCTGAAGGATTGATTTTCTTGCTAGGGGGACAACCTTATTGGTAAAGATGGGTGGGTTTTGGGATAAGAGGTAAAATATTTTTTATTGTTTTATTGACAGGGATGATCTTTCGATAATTTTTCATATTTGTTGTTGGAGGAAGTATCATCTTATGGATCCAATATAAATCGATTGTACAAACTCTTGAACATTTTGATTGAGAATTTGCAGACAACCCATTGTATTTCAATTGTTAGATGCTTGCAATCAATTCTGAGCACTTGAACACTAGAGTTTACAACAATGTCAGATCAAATATAAAATTATACAACTTCTCTTAATGAAAAATATAAACAACTCAATGTTGATTACAAGAATTTTGCTGTATGGTAATAGAGATGAGATCATAGATGAATGGTACATGTACACGCCCTAATTGGACTCAATGTTGATTATTAAGAACTTCATTGTATGATAATAGAAACAAGATCATAAATGAGTGGTACATGTCTGATAATAGAGACGAGTGATATATATGTACCCCCTAATTGACCCTATTATCCTAGCGATTACTATTCTTCTTCTTCAACGCTACTTCTATTTTAGTTTTATTTTATTTGAACATCCAAATATTTAAATTTGTAATAAATATTTATTTTTTATATGAAGATAATTTATTCTTATATATTAAATTTTTATATTATTTTAATCATTCTCTACTTTTGTTCAATATATGTTTTTAAAAAATATCATCCCTAATTATTTGATTTTAATTCTTCTTTTCTCTTGTTGGACTTAATCCTCATTCTTATGATTGCAATTTTTTTATTGAGTTTTCTTCTTGATTAATGGTTTTTGGTATTTTCATTCCTTATTGTTTAGTTTAATTTAATATCATATTTGATTCCCACCATCGGAATCGACCACCATCATGTCCCAGGTCACGGGTTGGATGGAATGATCGGAGTTGGTTGATCAGATTTTGTGCCATTTGGGACGGCATTTCAACCGCCGTTTATAAAAAAATTAATTTTTTTTCATTTTAAATGTTTTTTTTGTGTTTTTAAAATATTTTGATGTACTGATATCAAAAATAATTTTTACAAAATAAAAAAAAAATATCATTTTGATGTATTTCTAAATGAAAAACACTTTCAAAAACAACCGCAACAGCCCTCCCAAACAGACCCTTTATTGTGCAATAAGTAAACAAGACATATTTTATTGGGTGAATCTTTTTCTTCTAGGAGCATCTTCCTACCATCTTACTTCAAGAAAAAAAATATAGAAAAACATATTTTGGTGGAATTATTTATTATTAACAAATTGTTATATTCTCATTCTAGAAGATATTGATGGCCACATAATTATTATTTTTAGAGTTTAAAATAAAATTCAGATGGAAAAGAACGTGTCCATTTACCAGTCAAGTTGCGGAATTTCTACTGGCTCCCAAATGTCAACGCCTCATTTTGACAGGACTCAATTTCATATTATAAATAAACTTGTATTTTACTCCTGTAATCCTTAGACCGTGACTTTATATTTTCCCCCATTTGTTCCCTTCTTATAAATTTTATTTTTTTAATAAGGGTTTCTTTCTCAGCAGGGCTGCGATTTTTTTTTTTTTGAAAATAACATTGTTTGGTAAGTGTTTTGAGAAAATAATATAGACTAAAACATATTTAAAAAATAACACAATTTAACTAATACTATATTTTAAATATTAATTCTGTACACAATTACTATTATCGAACAATTAATTCTAGATGTTTAGTCAAAACAAAAACACATGTTTTTTTTGTAAATTAATTAACATGAACAAAAATCATCCTAAAGTTTTATAAATATTTAATGGCTAAAAGATTAGAATTAAGATATAATGATTAAACTTGAGTTTAATTCAGACTAACCTATCAAACCCATGATTTAATAAAATTAAAAAAATAATACACAACCAATCTAAGTATGAAATTAGTAAAGCACTTTGATTTTTTTTTAAAAAGAAAAAGAAACAGAAACAGAAGTATTTTTCTTGGAAGGAAAGTTTAGGTAGCAATCATCATGGCTTTAATGTCAATAGCAGATTCATCCTAAAAAGTTGAAACAGAAGAACGATGCAACTTAACTAGGAAACTACAAAAGGCATCATGTCATGGCACAGAAAACTATAATCTATATAGTTGATTCCCATATTTGATAGGAAAAAAAATACAAGGAGGATGCAGTTTAAATAAAAACTAATTTAAAATACTATCTCAAATAAAAGAAATAGTATCATAATAATGAGGACCAAATTTCCAAGATAAAAAATTAAAAGGGGATGAGATTGAAAAGAAATTGTATTTGATAAATTATTCCAAATAAAAAAAATTGTAATCAAAAGAATAAAGATCAAATCTGAAAAATAACAAATTAAATGGTTACTTTGATTTTTTCAAGGGGTAAGCATGAAAATTGAGTAGGAGATAGAAAATAAGAAAACAGAAGAATAAAATGTCATAGACGCCAAACTTGAGGGGCGTTGGCATCACGGGCTATTTCATCTTAGAAAGGATACTAAAACGTTTTAAATGCCATCTCAAAAGGCAATATTTGATCACTAGACAGTAGTGTATGCACCACTCGAATAATGTGGGGGTTGCCTAGTTGCTGATAATAATAATTTATATTTGATCAAATAAAAAAATACTCCTACATCAATTTGATATTAACAAAAATAAACCATGATGAAAAGACAAGAAAACCCCTGACAGGTTGTTTAGTAAATTTTATTTTTAAGGGTAATTAAATAATTTTATTATACTAAAAATAATTGAAAAGACTAAAAAGTGAGTGGACGTTAGTGTTGATAGTTTTTTTATTTAATTTAGGGGGTAGCTTGATAAATTTACTATGAAAAAGAAACTAAAAGACTAATTTGCTATTCATAGAGTTTGAAAATGATAATTAAATCATGGTGAAAAGAGTATCTTGTATCTAATATCTAGTTTAATGTTTGTTATTTTATTAAAAGAGAAACTCATTGATAATACCTAAAGTATATTGTTGTTTTACTGTTGACAAATTATTGTAGCAGTTAACACAGATTACTATTGATTGTAATAGTGAAATTACTATTTTACCCCTATATGCACAGTAATTTTGACCTTGGACTAATGGGTATTTTTCATTTTTTATATTTCAGTGCACGCTAAAATAAATGCAGATTTTTATTGCATAGTAAAATAACCTATTTACCCTCAAATAAGATCTAAAGCAAGAGTTCTGTGTGGGGTGTTTCGAGCATTTCATATTTTTTAAAAATATATAAATATAAATATACCCCTATATAAGACAAAATCCAATAGTTGGTTGTAGGGGTGTTTTGGTAATTTGCTATTTTTTAAATATATTTTTTGTCGGGAGTATTGTATACGTGTAGCTAGACGCACCGTCGGTTTTCGAGCTCACACCCACTTCTTAAATTTTAGTTTGTGTTTGTGATCATTTGAAAATTGATATTTTTTTTTCCCTTTGTTCTTTCTTTTAGTTTTTTTTTTCTTTATTTGATCTTCAAGTCAAATGATTTTTTTTTGCTAATAATTTTTATTAAGTTTTTAGGTTTTTTTATTCTTTGATGTAACTTTGTTTTTTCTATTATTTACGCAATAATAATAATAGTTCTACTTTTTTTTCTTGATTTCTCTTTTGTTAAAGTTTTTGAGTTTTTTTTATTCCTCGGGATAATTTAATAATTTTAACTGTTTTAAAGTTAATAAGAATGATAATTTTAGGTGCCATAATCATAATAATAATAATAGTGACATTATTAATCATAATGATAATAACAATTGTAATTTATTATAATGATTATAGTGCTTATGGTGTTAATGATTATTGTTTTAATGGTAATAATAACAATAACTCGTAAAATAATATAGAAAAATATCAATAATAAAAATAATAATAATAATAATAATAATAATAATAATTATTATTATTATTATTATTATTATTATTATTTCAATTATATTAATAGAAATAACAGTGTTGATTATCGTAATGATTATTATTGTAACAATGACAACGATTATAACAATAATGATAGTGGCAACGATAGTACTGCCAATAATAATCAAAATATTGATTATTTACAATAATGGTTGTAATGGCAGCTATAATAATTGTGACAATTTAATAATTATGATAATAACAATGAGATAATAATTGAAATAACTCATTAGTCTATGTTATTTTTGTTAAAAATTGACTTTTTCAACCTTTTTATGTATGATATTTCAGATCTAATATCACGTAAACAAAGAAAAAATATGAAGCCACATATAAACAAAACAGATAAAAAAGCACAAAGATAACAAATCACTATCAATAGAAGATTCACTATACATGCATAAAAGAGAGTTTCACTCTCATTTAACGCCACCAAAGCTAATCTTATTTTGTTTTTTAATGCAAGCTGTATTTAATGCAAAGATAAATAACAATAAAAATTAAACATCAAAACTAAGAATATAGATATATAAATACAAACAAAAAATTAATAACTGTCTCAGAATAATAATAAAAAAAAAGAGATCGAAACTAAACCATAAAATAAAATATAAAAAACCAAAATAAAAAACAAGAAATTATATATATTAAAACAAGAAAAAAATCGCTTATTACCCTTCTACCAATTTATTGAAACTGTAGGGTTATAATGATTAACTCAACAACAAAAATAAAAAAAATAATATAGTAAAATGTTACAAGAGTAAATTTTAACACTTATTACCCTTGTACCAAATGAACGGTTCAGGCCTTGTTTGTTTCAAGGAAAGTGGTTTCCGGGAAACCACTTTCCAAACTTTCCTGTGTTTGTTTGCCTTCCGGAAAGTTGGTCAACGGAAAACACTTTCCAGTCAAAGAAAAATTTGGCTTGGTTTTCAGGAAAGTGTTTTCCGGAAAATTTGGGCGGAAAACACTTTACGGAAGTTGTGAAAAATTTAGAAATGTCATTATTTGCTGATTATATCAAATTTGATCCTCAAACTTTTGATTGATATATATAATTTGTTTTGAATATTTATTTTTCAATTCCATCTCTTAAAATTTAATTTTTATATTAATTTTGGTCCTTATTTTTATAATTGCTATTTGCTTTTTTCTTATCATTTTTTTATTGAAATTTTTTATCTATCAAATTTGGTCCTCATTTTTTTTATTGTTACTTATTTTATTTGAAATAATTTATGAAATGTTAATTATTATTATTTTAATTTATTCACCTTTCATTTTTTTTAATTTTTTAGATTTGATCTCTATTATTTTGATTATTATTTATTTTATTTGAGATAATTTATGAAATTATATTTTTTTTTTCAATTTCATTCTCATTCAACTTTTTAATTTGTAAGATTTGTTCCTCATTATTTTAATAAACTTGAAAAAAAATTTTTATTAATAAATTAGTTTCCAGTTCATTTTCCATAACACAAACAAACACTGGAAAGTGTTTTCCAGTTCATTTTCCATAACACTGCCAAACATCAGAATTCACTTTCCCCGAAATTCACTTTCCAAAAGAAAACCACTTTCCAGCAAACAAACGGGGCCTCAGAGTATATTGCACTGAGATACATTTTATTTTGAAAGCTTTTTGTATTTTTTTTTTTGTCAAACCTCAAAAAATTATTAGTTACCCAGAAAAAGAAATGGTCTAATGTATAAGAATGTGAAACCAGAAATTATTGAGCTTCGTTCAATAAATTATTCAACTTTTTATTTACCTTGACTCATCTCAAAACTGTTTAGTTAGCTTCCTTATATAAAATCTAATTTTTTTAAATATATGTTTTTTTTCATTTCCAATCTAGGGTGGCTAAGTTGTAGTGGAAAAATACCTTGTATTGATGGTCATACTTTGTTTTGGTCTTAGCTGTTCTTTTTTGACATTCGAGGAATTAGCATTTAGACGGGTCTAAATTAGACCAACTCAGAAAAAAACACTAAACAATTAATAAATAAATAACCATACTTGTGATGGCCTATCCACCCTTTAATGTTAGAAAGACCAAATCAAAATATAAATAAATAATAAAAAAACATAAAACATTGTATTATCATTGGTACAAGGTCAAAGTATGCGAACCCCGGTTAAAATCCTCAAAACTAAATCCAAATTGAGAGCAGAAGTCGGAAGCAATCACTCTATATAAACAGGAGGAGGAGTGGATCTGCTCATTCACATCCCATAACATTAGAAAGACTAGCAATCAGTTCAAAAATGGAAGATTTCCTGCAATACTCTGTTCTAGGGTGTGTCTTTCTTCTTCTTGTCGTCGTCTTGCAACATGCAAGAAAGCACCGCATGAAGCTCCCGCCAAGCCCACCGGCTCGCCTGATTCTAGGCCATCTTCCTCTCCTCAAACAGCCCAAGGCCATCCACCGAACTCTCCACGACATCTCACAGAAATATGGTCCGATTGTGACTCTTAAGTTTGGGTTCCGAACTGTGATCATCGTAGCATCACCGGAAGCCGTCGAAGAATGTTTCACCAAGAATGACATTATCTTGGCCAACCGTCCTCCCTTTCTAAATGGCAAGGTATTGAACTACAACTTCACCACCCTTGCGGCAGCACCATATGGCGATCACTGGCGTAATCTTCGTCGCCTTACTGCCATCGAAGTCTTCTCAGCAACTCGCCTCAACGCCTTTGCGAGCATCCGAAGAGAAGAAGTAAAGAATTTACTCCGTAGAATTCATAAAATGTGTGGAGATGGTTCCGCCGTGATAGAGTTAAGGACAATGCTGTTGGATCTTAACTTTAACATAATGATGAGAATGGTTGCAGGGAAGAAGTATTATGGTGAAGAAGTTGATGGGCTTGAAGAGTCGAGGAGATTTAAGAACATGATGCATGAGTTTTCTGAGTGTACTAGGGTGACAAATCTTGGGGATTTGTTTCCCATTTTGCAGTGCGTTGACTATGATGGATTTAAGAACAGGATGACCCAGCTGGGTAAAAGGATGGACGCTTTCTGGCAAGGTCTCATTGATGAACATAGAGTTGATAAGGATAGAAATACCATGGTTAGCCATTTGCTCGCTTTGCAGGAATCGGAACCTGAATACTACACCGACGAGATCATCAAAGGCATTATTCTGGTCAGTCTCAGATCTCACTCTGCTGGCCTATCTTCTTTCTCATATTTTGAATAAATACATAATAAAATGTTATCAAATTACATATCTTTCCGTATGTGTGTATGTATGTATTCCAGTGGTTTCAATCTTTCTGATCCACTATTTTCTGCAGATGATGCTGGTTGCCGGGACAAAGACCTCTGCTATGTCCTTAGAATGGGCATTTTCCAACATGCTGAATAATCCACATGTATTGAAGAAAGGGATGGACGAAGTGGACACCCAAGTTGGCCAAGACCGCTTGCTGGATGAACCAGATTTCTCTAATCTACATTATATTCAGTGCATCATCTATGAAAACCTGAGATTATGTCCACCAGCTCCACTCCTGGTACCACATGTGGCATCAGAGCGCTGCTCCCTTGGAGGCTATGATATTCCATCAGGTGCAATGGTACTTGTAAATGCATGGTCCATTCATAGAAACCCCGACGTGTGGGAGGATCCATTAAGTTTCAAGCCGGAAAGATTTCAAAATGGAAGAGGTGATTCATACAAGCTCATGCCATTTGGGTTAGGAAGGAGAGGCTGTCCTGGAGAAGCCATGGCTCTCAGAGTGATAAACCTGGTTATGGGCCAATTGCTTCAATGTTTTGAGTTCACAACTGTTGATGGAAAGGAAATCGATATGACTGAAACGGCAGCAACCCTCATGGTCAAAATCACCCCACTGGAACTCATGTGCAAAGCTCGCCCAAACACTCACAACCTGCTCGCCTAGGACGCATCTCCACCCGGCCGGTGAGGTAAAAAGAAAGCAAAATCCTTTTCATCTGAATCCAGTTATTCCGGCGAGGAAATAAAGATGAGTGTGAGGACAATAAATGTACTGTTAATTCATATTCTAGTATTATTACTTTTCGGTATTGTATAATTCACAGAAATTTCCGATTCAAACTGTGGGACTTGGTGGTGTTACGAGAACAAAGAAAATCAGCTTTGACTGCATTTTTTTTGGTATTGAATAAGATATTTTATTCGAAATTTTCATTATTAAAATATTATTTATTATTCATGCCATTTTTTTAATATATATTTTTTTCAGGTAAAATTTAGATTAAATTTAATAATATTTATATCATATCTCATCAAGTAAAACTTATTTAACCACTATCCGTATGAAATTGTCATCTAATTTCTAAGGCTAAGTTCGATCTTAAACTTGTGAGGCCAAGTTGGAAGCTCAAAATAGCGGCCCAAGGAATTAATTAGAAGAAGATTTGAGTATAATTTAACAGTACTATTCAATTAATCTAAAACTATATATTTTAGTCCCATCATTTTCAATCCATTTATAATTTTGTCTCTACAATAATTTCATGTTTTTCCTCTTATCATCTAAAATTTTCCTCTTTCGAAATATAAGAAAAAGGATATCGAAAAGATGAGAACTCTTGGTAAGGAAAGCAAGCTATTTTGAAAAACAAAAACCCTCTTTCTGTAAAGTTTCAATATTTTTCTCATTAATCATCTTTTCAAGAGCAGTGCCATGTTTAAATGAGTTTTCCTTTTGCTATAATTTGAACTGCTCTTGATGTCAAAGGGAAATCTTCCAATTATTTTTGTTCTTCCGTTTCTTTCCAAAGCATACAAGAAAGAGTACGATGCTTTTGCTCTCATCTGATGACTGTATACTTTTGACAGTATAAGATGGAAGACGTTGCTCAGTTTTAATTGTCGTAATCGCTTGCTGCTGACTGGTACACCGATTCAGAATAACATGGCAGAATTGTGGGCCCTTCTGCATTTCATCATGCCGACGTTGTTTGACAGCCATGAACAGTTCAATGAGTGGTTTTCTAAAGGGTATAATTCAAGTAAATTGAATATTTTTTTTTATTCTCCCATCAAACTATTTGCAATGTCATCACGAATAAGATCCATTCGTTGAAGCCATTTTCATTTTTGTTCAAGACTTCTCATGCTAGACCACATTTCTCTCTTTCTTCGCAAACCTAGAAACTCAATAGCAAAGTTATAAACATCATCATCAAATGACAATTCAGTAATTCGACCATCACCATCTTTAAAAAAAATATTAATCAGAAAGTAGCAGACAGAAACTAAAAGAGAAAAAATAAAAGGAAGGAAGAAATTGAAGTGACCTGAATTGGCATAATGAAACCACTCTTGATACATGTTTTTCTGGTCTTTAGAGCAGGAACCAATGGCTTCTAGAGATATTTCCATTCTCTTGAAAATATCACAAAAATATATCACTCTTGAAATGAAACCAAATAAATTTCTTATTTCCAATTGGAAAAAATAATAGCAATCTAAAGGCGAAAATATTAAAAAATATATATTTTTTAGGTTTCATTAATTGCTTTGCCCCGGTATGGGACAAAGACCTCCTTGCCGAAGCAAATGGTCCCTTAGAGTTAAAGATGGTGAAAGAGAAGCAGGTATCACTCGCCGACACAGTCGAAGTTCAGCATCAGAAGCAGTTTCTTTTTGCTTTTCTAAAACAATAGTTGCAGGTAACTTTTAGCTGGGTCCCATATAAACTGAATTTTAAAGATAACCAAACAGCTGTAACATCAGTTTTTTTTCAAGTTTATCTACAACAACAATAACAAACACCCACTTAATGTAATGTAGGTGAAGAAACTTAAAAACCAAATTCATTAGAATAAGTGAGCATAGTATCATTGATACACTTATGTTATTATATATTTTTAGTATTTTTTGTTAAAATTATTATACATGTTTTAAATTTTACAATAGTTTTCCTTAACTTGGGATGAGTCATTGAAGCTAATAAGTACAAAACCTAATTGCATCACAAATCCAACTTGAATAAGGAATTCTAATGGGATTGACTAGTTAGAGCAAATATACTTGGACCTCGAAGCAATACTTGGATTATATCTAGTGTTACAAATAATGTTTTTGCACAATTCAATGTAGGATGAAAACTAAACATTTCAAACCTTTTATCTATATATATGATAGGCGTCGAACTTAAAATCTACCAACAAACTAACACAAATCCAATTGAATCTTTCCATGCTATAATACTTACATGACAACTTATTAATGGAATGGAAAAGGTCCCTTATAACAAAAAAAAAAAAAAAAAAAAACATATCTCGAAAGTCAATGTATAAACCATTAGAATAAGATTACTATAAGAAAATCTAAAAGTAGTCTATTAAAAATTAGTTGTTAACTAGGAAACTTCTTTATGTCCCACACTCACATATAACATACCCTAGCTCTAAAACAAAAGGTGGACATTCATAATATAACAAAGGAGAGGTGGAGGAATTTTAGTGCTTTCAAAATTTTAATTTTCTTTTTCATGTCTAAAATTATATTAATCATGAATTTTATACAGCCTTAGTTTTTAGTTTTAAAAGGTTACTACTCTTGGGTCTTAATTTATCATAAGGATATAAGCTTAAAATTATTCTAAATATTATGGATGAATAACTTGTGTTTTTCTATGATTAAATTTGATTATTGATGATTGAAATTCTATATGATAAACATCATATGTTTTTGGTTTTAGATCTAATGCTATAGATTAATTTATGATGAATTTATGACTAATTAACTAAAGTAGCATAAGTATCTAATTTTTAGACTCATATTTTTTTTTATTATTTAGGATGAATTATGCTTGGGGAATATTTTCTTAAAGTAAACGTTAAAACCGTTTTTCTCTATGTTTTATATTCTATCCATGGTTGTCAAAATCACGATTTTGACACGACACGGAAGGGGCTTCGGAAAATAGAATCGTAAGATCGTAAAATCGTACCTGAATTTTTCCGTAAAAAAATCGTAAAATCACAGCTAAAATCGTGTAGGTAGAAAAATCATAAAATCGTAAGTAAAATATTTCCGAATACAATACAATATAATTATGGCCATAAAATTTCATTAGTTAAGGTTCATACATGATTCAAAATAACTTAAAAATACATTACAAAATAATTATGTCCATAGAATTTCATTAGGTAAAAACTAAAAAAATTTAAAATAAATATTTTGCTAATATGCTATATAAATTAAAATCAGTCTCATGACCGTCAGTTTCCTCTTTATTTTTAATACATTCATCAAAAACATTACTATTGAAAGGCTTATCAGTACTAATACTGGTACCAACACCGATATTACTAATACTAGCTCCAACTCTAACAAATTATTTTGATATCAGGACATGAAAATGATTTAAAAATATATATTTTTTTTAATTTAAAGTAAAAATTAAAAAATATATTTTTTTCAAAAATTTTAAGTATAAATTTTAAAGTTAACATTATTGATTTTCAAGAGTAATTCCATGTGTATATATATATATATATGTGAGAGAGAGTCAGAGAGAGAGAGATAATATATATATCTATATATATATACAGAGACGGGGCCCCTCCGGTTTTAAAATTTTGAAACTTTACAGAAAGAGGGGGGCGGCGACTTTTAAAATTTTCAAACTTTTACAGGATCGTAAAATTTGGAACGAGTTTGTCCGATTTACGATTTTATCCGATTTTAACCGAGTTTGACCAAAATCGATTTTTCTACCCGAATTAACAAGGTTTGATGAGTTGACTCGCAAAATCGAACGATTTTGCGAGTCAACTCGCGATTTTGATAACAATGATTCTATCAAACCAACCAGATAGAAAACTTTCTTTAAAGTAATATTTTTATTTTAAGTTAAGGCCATAAATGCAATGATATATTTTTTTAATTAAAGTAAAGCCTATCAATCTTATCTCACATGGACACACGATGTCAAAAAGCCAATGGAGTAGCTACTTAGTTATTTGGATTAGGATCACTAGAAAAACCCTAGCGCAGTAATTTTATCAGAGATTCAAATGATAGAGACTATTGAGTTAAACAAATATTATCACCGCTAATACAACTTAGTTAAAATAAATTAAACTGTATAGTTTTGAATATGGTTTAAATGTTTTGATTGGTATCATGTTAATGAATCTAACTTATAGATTTTTATTTTGGGCTTGTTTTCCCAAAATATTTTTTTTTATAAAAATAATCCTTGTATATACTCTAATAGAGTTTATCTATCTTGAAAGACATGAATTTTTCACAACTCGTACATCTTGGTAAAAAAAAGTATCGTAATAAAAAATTAATAAAAACTCATAATAATTCAAGAAATTTTTCATCATTTTTTTAGATATTTCATTATTATTCAATTAGCTGGGGGGTTAAGGGAGTATGACCAAGAGTGGTAGAAAAAGAGATGATGGTTGAAGGAGACTGATTTTCTTGTTAGGAGGATAACCTTATTGGTAAAGATGGGTGGGTTTTGGGATAAGATGTAAAATATTTTTTTATTGTTCAATTGACAGGGATTATTTTTTTCAATTTTTTTTTTCATATTTGTTGTTAGAGGAAGTATCATAGGATGGATCAAATATAAATCAGGTGTACGAACTCTTGAACACTTTGATTGAGAATTTGCGGACAACCATTGTGTTTCAACTGTTAGATGTTCGCAACCAATTCTGAATACTTAAACACTAGAGTTTACAACAATGTTAGATCAAATATCAAATCTTACAACTCATCTTAATAAAATATACGAACAACTCAATGTTGATTATCAAGAATTTTGTTGTATAGTAATAGAGACAAGATCATAGATGAATGATATATGTGCACCCCCTAATTGAACTCAATGTTGATCATCAGGAACTTCGCTGTATAATAATACAGACAAGATCATAGATGAGTGATAAATTTACACCCCGTAATTAACCCCATTATCTTAGCAATGACCATCCTCCTTCTTTAACGCTATTTCTATTTTAGTTTTATTTTATTTGTACAAATATTTAAATTTTATATGAAGATAATAAATTTTTATATATTTGATTTTTATATTATTTAATCATTTTCTACTTTTGTTCTATATATGTTTCTAAAAAATATATTTTTTAATAATTAAAAATAGAACTACCAATAGTTGAAAAAGAATTACAAGAAATTTCATTATTATTGTTAGTTCACCAATAGAATAAGTTCATCGATCTATTCTAGTAAGTTAAAAAAATAATTACTGAAAATATCATCATTATTGTTAACTCATAGACGACATTACAAATAGCATTTTATCGAGGATATGTACTGTTTTCGACAAAAAGAAATAGATAATTTATTTATTTTTACATGCTTTTTCCATCTTTAATTTCATCAGTAAATTTATTTTTGATAAACTCGTCATATTCCGATGGACTATTAGTGTAGAACCAACAAAAAAAAATGATCGGTCGGTAAAATCATTAAATCTGGTTTGTGTGTGCGAGCATGTTTATCTATGAAAGCAACGCGTAGATGGTGGTTGAAAGAAGTATCGTCTCAACTTTTCAAGCATAAGCAAAAACCATCCTTATCCAATAAAATAAAACTTGAAAGAAAATTCAAGAAACCAAACCCATAGATCTAACAACTCTCACTTCGATTTGGCTTGGATGAAACAAACACCTGATCGTCTTCTGGGCTAGGAGTCCAATCGTTCGTTGCAGGGTTACTTTTGAAACAAGAGACTAGTCTGCCTCCTGCTGCAGCACCTGACAATTGAATTCCATATCCATTTTTTTCATCTTCGTCTCCTCCCACCACCTTTATAAACCCACTTCCTGTCTGCTCATTGACCAAAAAATAAATAAAAAATAAGCAAAGGTACATCTGGAATTAAAAATCACCATACAATTCAATCAAACACACTCAAAGATTGATCTGTACAGTGTGGTGTTGCTTGTCAATAGAATCCAACTCGGTGTAGTATTGGGTCTCCACAAATTCATCCTGCACCAGATTGGCTCCCTCTACAGACAATAAAACCTGGGCAGGGAAGAACATGTTCTATATATATATCTCACCTGTTACTGTTAGAGAAACCAGCATACAAAAAAAAAAGTTGAGAGAAGGTAACATACAGGAGATAGAGATTGAAGAGATCGAAGCTTGTCGAGCTCAGGAATATTGTTTTGTTCAACGTTAGAAAGCGACGAGGTTGGTGTTGGTGTGGTGTCGGATTCACTTCTGCTGGGCTTGCCAGGTCGTTTGGGGACCATGGAATCGAACTGAGCTCTAGTTTGATTGGTAATTTGGAGCTGTTGATCTGCATCCAACACATCGTCGCTCCGGCTTGGTTTAATCATCGTCCACTGTCCCACCATGAGTGGTTTCTTTCTTCTGATCCTTTACCTTCCGTATAAAAAGATTAAAAACCACCAAAAGGAAATGAAAACCAGGGGCAATGCAAAGAAAACCGCTTTAGATTTTGGTTTGAAATATATTAAAATAATATTAATTTTTAAAAAATATATCTGCTTCTGATATTATTACATCAAAGTATATATAAAAAAACTAATGAAAAATGAAAATAAAAAATAAATTAATTCTTTTTAAAAATATTTCTGAAACGCCATTATTAAATATGAGACTAATATCGATCTAATTAATGGCTCCAAAATTTTAAAGATGGTATTCGGTTTCTAACTGGGCTAGCGTATAATGGGTTTGCTCTTTTAAGCAGTTGGTTTTGTGGGCCTTATTCATTCAAAACCATCTTAAATTGTTGTTAAGTTCACACTTGGTGGTTTTTTCTATTAGAAATAAATTTAATTTACAACACAACTCAATTGGATTGGATTGAATTTTTAAGTAAAAAATCGATTATGTTTCCCCTACAATTGGTATGATAGTAGGGAAACTATCGCCTTTTACTATCTTCCATTTATTGTGATGATGATGATTAACCTATAACACAAATCTAACTTTCAAACTTTTACTTTTAAAATAATTAAAGATAAACTTATAAATAATAAAATTCCTTTTATAGTTTTTAATTCCTTATTTTTCAGTATATTTTTTAAAATTTCATAAAAAAAGATTTGATAAAATTAAAAACTAAACATTTGGGAGTGAAATAATAATAAAAAGAGGGAGGCTAAAATAACAATTATGGGATAAAAAAACTAAAAGAATCATGAAACTAAGAGATATAAATGCTAATGAATATTTCATATATTTAATCAGGTAATTACATGTAATACTGATTTTAATGTTAGTAAATGTTTTATGTAATCAATTAGGTGGTTACACGTAGTAATCATTATGCTCATGTAGAACATATTTATTAAGATTACATATGGTTTCAGCCAAGAACTAATATAATGGTTTTAAGTATATTAAATTAGTAAGATTTGTGTTTTGAAACAAAACCGTGATAACTTCTCCATAGTCTATTTTTTTCTTTTTCCATAGAATTTGGTTCTTTATGTTGTACTTGGATTACATGCTTCAAAATACAAGTCCTTGAAAATTAAATAATATAAAATCTAGAAACTTCAAATTCATAGTACAAGGTTGTCAAACTTCATTTTTTTTTTGGATATGATCCTATGCAAGGTTGTCAAACTTGTTTTTTTTTACACAAAATTGTCATTTGAACTCGGATCATATAGTCATAAATAAAATATTTTTGTACAAAAATTGTAAAATCGCAAGTAAAATTGTTTTGGTAGAAAAATTATAAAATCATAAATAAAATATTTTCGAATACAACACAACACAACAAGATTCCTAATGCCGTGAATGATGATTCTTAAGAGATTACTTGAGTTTTAAATGGAGGGAAGATGAGTATTAAAGCTATTTTATTGGTGGGCTATAGAATAAATATCTTAATGGATAAAAGCAAAGTTGACGAGAAGAGCTGATGATTAACATACTAATTAAGATGAGTTTTGATAATTAATCGATATCATAAGGAATAATAACAAATGCGAAGTCATGAACCCACTTGCCTTGAAGCATATTTTCTATGGAAAAGGGAGCCCTAGAAAAGGAAGCTCCTCTACTCCTTTACCCAGCGAGGATGCACAGAATATTTTCCAACTTGTTACACTCAGCAATTAGCAATAAACTGGGAAACAAATTCATCTAACCTAGCAAATTGCTTCTTTTCTTAGACATAGCAGTACAGATAAACGTTTATGAAGATTCGTCTGACTGCAAAATAGCCAATCCTATCAAACATCAGGCGAGGCAACACATCCCCAAATCAAACCATGCTCTGCTATTCTGATACCGGTTCACACTTCACAGGATGGATCACAAATTTTAATCCAGCATATTAAGAATGATGGAGACAACTATTTAATTAGAGGAAGTGCCATACCTTGGTTCTAAATGATTTGATGACTGAAATCACTAACTTGTCCCCTATAATCTTTCTAACTTGCTGTTTCAGTTCTTGTCTAGAAATCTTCTTTCCTGCAATAAATCTAATTGAATTACTCACTATGTGAGCTCTATAATACTTGATAATCAACCTGGTCGTAGTAGGAGGAGGTAAGAACTCTGAGAGAGAAGAAATAAGAGAAGGAAATGGCATCCAAGGAGAAGTTGGCGTCCTCATAGACTCGGGAGTTCTAAAGTACCCTACACAATCAAACAGCCAAAACCATATGATTACAATTCAAAAATTGTCAAAAAACAACTTCCCAAGCTAAGTACATCATCAAAAAATAATTTTGCAAATGAACCACCTTTCAAGTTAGAAGGAGCCCTGAAACTTATCACATACTAGAAGGATTACCATGACACCGGCCACCAGATCTTAGAAAGGCCGATGACAGTGATGTCGGTGATGATCGACGAGCTTGCTGGGATCAGTAGTGCTGAGAAAAGAGGAGTAAGGGAGGAGAGGAGTGAGGACGACAAGAGAGGAGCAAGTCGAGAGTGGAAGTGAGAACTCAAAAGACATTAAACAGACCGGGATCATAAAATCGGACTGATCCTGTCTGATTTTATGATTTTAATTGGGTTTGATTTTTAACATAATTTTACAATTTTTATAGTTTCAACTCGTAAAATCATACGATTGTATGAGTTGAACCACGAGTTTGATGATATTGATCCCATGTATGTTGGCCTTTGTATTTATTAAACTCTAGGTTAATAAATATCCTATTACCCTATAATATATTATGGATAAACTATGCTCAGAGGTTCATTTATTTCTAGGTTATTTTGAATTATGATGAATTCTCATAATTAAGAAATTTATTTTTTGAACTATATTTAACTACTTTTATCATTAAAAGTTTTCCTCTATTAAATTTGGTTGAAATAGAAGATTATTCCTAGCAATGAATTATTTCAACCACCATGGCTCTTTCATATGTTTTTTAGGATCATTCCTCATATGATTTAACTCTTTTTCAACTTTCTCAGATAAATGGTTCTTAATCAAAATACCACTTGTTTGGAAATATTATTTATATAACAAAATTAGAAATCACTTTATCATTTCATTTTATTATTTTGGCATTACATTTTTCATTGACAGCTTCCATAACCTTGATCATTCCTTTTTAAGATATTTTATTCAAGTTCTGTAGTTTTATACTTCATGCTCACTTTTTTCACCATTCTATCTCTTCGTAACTTTGGACTTTAAACTGGCATGAGTTGGTCTCTTATTCATTAATACAATTCCATTATAATGGAACTTCAATCATCTTTGACATCACCCAATTTTAGGGTTACTCTCCAAATCTATCCAAAACTAAAAAAAAAAAAATGAAAGGGACTAATGTTGGTAGGAAAAATTAAGGTGGAAATATAGACATTGTCGAGAGCCTGATTGTATCTCTTTTGTGCCGAAAAATGAAGGAAATGCAAACTTGACATATCTGCGTAAAAATTAAGCCAAAAATCATAATTATATTTTGTATAGGTCAATTTGATTTAATCGTGGGCCAATTCAAACTATAATTATGTTTAAAAATTAATTTAGGGTCCAATCGAAGGATTTAATTAAGTGCAAGGACTTAATTATACTTTAAATTAGTCAAATTTATTTTATTAAGGGCTTAATCAATGAAAAATCAAGTTCTTGAGCTTAATTTGTGTTCAGTTGAGAAGATTGGATTTTTTGGAGACCGAATTGAATTTTTCCAAGCAATTGTGCGAAGTCATGGGTCAAATTGAAGACAATTAAGAGTTTAATGGTCTATTGAGTGTCAAATCACACAAATCAGAAGTTAATGCTCAAAATAAAAAAGGCATGCAAAGCTAAGGTTGTTGTTGAAATTTTGACGGGGATACAATTGCACAAAATTAAAAGTTTAAAACCAATTGGAGGTGCAATTGGAACAATTACAAATTAATGGATCAAATCGGATTTTCACCTTCCCAAAATCATTCAAAAGCTGCAAGCGTACCTGCAATGTTCAGGAGGCGGCAACCCATCACTGCACGCAATGGCAGCCGAATGGTTGTCTCTTCACCTATAAATAATGTACACAGACCAACGAATGAGAGGGGGAATCAGACAATTACGAAAAAATAACCAACAACCACATTGTCTTCCCTAGCTCTAGCAACAGCAACATCTCTTCACCTGCAACCGGCAGCGACGACGACAACAACTCCCTCTTTTTCCTCCGACAGAGCCATCAGAGCGGCAACTCTCTCTCTCCCTCTCAGCCGGTAGCTCTCTCTCTCTAAAATCACTTGCAACTGACTCTCTCTTTCCTCCAGTAGTAGCTCCCCGCAAATACCACCAGCTACTCCATCGACACTGGCGGCTCCTCCCCTACATCAGCAGCTCCCCAACAGGCTAAGCCTTCTTCTCCAGCGCTGGTAAAACAGAGGCAACACGCACTGGCACAAACCACCAGCAGCTTTTGGCGGCTGTCCCAGCCCCCACAGGCCACTATTTTTTATGCAACCACCACAGGAAAAACCACTTCGCCCACCTCTACCCAACGAAAATGACAGGTATGTCGGTCATCACACTCCATTCACCAACTTGTCACTGCTCACCATTATGGTGAACGGTTCACTCCCTGTCCCATTGTTCTACATGTGAATAGTAGGACTTACGCCACTGTTCACGTGCGGAACAATGGGCTGGACGGGTGGGCCCTACCCAGCCTGACCACCTGAAAATGAATGGGCCTATTGGCCCACCTGGCTGGAGACCAGTCTTAAATAATAGGCCTATCGGCCCATCACATCTGGGTAGCCAGCCCACACAGAAAAAATATAAAATCTACATTAAAAAAATCTTTTTTAAAAAAAAATTATAAACAAAAATATATGTTGCATCTTTTGCATGTTTTAAAACAAAAATTGGATATCGTAACTGGTTTACGATTATCTGTTGGAATTTGGATAAAATATCAAAATAATTTAATAATTATTTTGTTTTAGCTATCGTGGTGTAAAATTACATTGTAAAGTACACTCGTAGATAATTAAAAAAGGGTTTTCAAAATGCAGTGTTAAAAATTTTATTGTTAGGTTTTCAACTCCCAATAAGGTAGAGACTCTCATGAAGAGAGATATACCTTAATCTTTAGGAAAGACCACCAAATAAAAATGAATTAGGAAGAACAATCAAATAACAATGCAGCTTACCTTAGGTAGGGTGCACTGGGGGTGATGCGTCTTCCCCTTGCACAACAAGGCCCCTTACTCAGATTCTCGCAGACCAATAGGTTTTCTAATGATCTTAATACTTAAGATTTATAGTCGTAATAAAACACACTCGTTTTACCGTGCGCCGTTCTCTCCCTCCTGGGATGACGGGGCACGAAGCGTGAAAAAAACATCGACGTGACAATCTTCATCTTAATTCTATGGTCTTTTTAATTTATTTAAAAACACTCTTAAATCTTTTTAAAGCATCGTATCAATTTCTTCCATTTTTTCATTCAAAGAGTAAATATCTCTCTTTTATAGTTATAAACCTACTTCCTTTATCTTCTTTTTTTATGTTTTTTATTTCCTTCATATTAAATCATGTTTTCCCTCTACATAATAGTCATTGATCATTTGAATAAGATTTGAAACTCTTTTTTTCAAATTTCATTCCATTTTGACCAATGATTTCTCGGTGAATACAATTTGAGAATAGGTGGAGCATTTTTTCTAATTTACCTAGGGTGATGAATCCTCTCTTAATCACTCAAGTACCTTTATATAATCCATGTTATCTGTCTTTTCATTATCTCAATTAAGATAACATGTATTGGGATCAAAGCATAACATTAACATAACTTAGTGATCTAAAGTCTAAAAATTATTTACATAATCATCACATGAGCCTTTAAATAGATAAATGTGATATCTTCATATAGAATTCTCATACGAGTCTATTCAATATACATGTCTAATAACAAATATCTACATATTAGTTCTAGATATATTTGACTTATAAAAACAATTGTTTCCTTTCATAGAGAGAAGAAACATAATATCTACTAGTCTTTATGGTTCTAGTAAATGTCTAGTATTTAAGAGAGTATTGATGAGTAATATTTTTAAGAAAATGCTTTGAAGTAATAAAAATATCATAATCATAACAACTTTATAATTTTCTTTATAAAGCATTATGTACCATGGATTTTGTCTTTGCTCGAGATTCATAAATCAAATATTAGATTTATCAATCTTATATTATATGACTATGAAAGACAGTTTAAGTTTTAATTAATATTAAATATGTATTTACATTAATATAATAATACTATGTGTAACCAATCAATAAACTACATATATATTAAACTAATAATTAACATTTTTCTTTCTGATTGATAAGATTAAGTTGGTGCATATAAACTAAATTTTGGGATTCAAATTATAAATTGCCTTACATGGATTTGTTAATTGAAAGGGTGAAGTGTAAGTATGTGCAGAAAATATATTTAAGTATATGTCTAAAAAGACACATGCATGATCTTTAAGGTATTGAAGATTATTCTTTTGAGCTAGATTTTCATGCATTAATTTAATTATTGTATGCTATTTTATTTTTCTTCTTAACTTTTTTACATCAACAATTGGGTAAATCAAATCATTGTAATTAAATTAGTATCATTTTTTTCAATTTTATTCTCAAAACATTTTTTTCTTCAATTACAATCTTTTATAATGTAATTAATAACCAACTTCTAAGAATTTGCTAAGAAAAGAAAACCTTCAATATAGGAGGATTAAAATATAAAATAAGGAGATATCACATTATTAGTCTCAAATTCATGCAAAAGTACTTTTTAATCCATCTATTTTTCTTTTTCTTTCTTTTTAGTTCCTATAATTTTTGGAATTCAAGTTTTGGTAAAAAGTTTTATTTTCACTCTCTAGAAGTTAAAGAGGAAAGAGAAAGACATCAATCTGCAACAAAAAAAAAAAGTCATTTGATTGATAGCATTTTGATGACAAAAGTAGTCGATCTTAGTATTAACAAGTTTCGTTCGATGAGGAAAGGTATCATCGAAATATTTTTTTACTTTTTATCATGCCTGAATAAGTATATCGGGGTTGAGAGAGAGATATTTTGAATAATTTAATTTTGAGTGTATGGACTGCTTTTGGGCCTATTGGGTTGATGTTCAAAGGGTGTAGGTGAAGATGGATTGAATATACCCGCCCCAGTTAGGTCATTTATCAATTTAGATTCTTCGAGGGTGAAATTCAGACAGCTGAAATAACAGGGATCGAAATAAAATGTTTCTTCACCCAAATAAATAATAATTAATCCAGTTAGACCTGACAAGATGTCAATTGAAGCAACCTTATATGATTAAAAAAAAAAAAACAGCAGCGGTGGAAGAAACTAATTCACAGTGACATATCCGTATTGCTAAATTAAAAAAAAAAAAAAAAAAAAGCAACTGGTGCTGCTGGTAAACAACTGGACCGGATAGGACTAGGACTCGACGGAAAGGTTGTCTGATGCCTCGGAGACGATGACTGATTCCATCGAAACAGAGGATAACACCTTTTTTTTTTTTTTAACCATTCGGTAATCCGGCCACAGCCGACAATCCGGATTCGAGCCGGGAGAGACCCGTAAGGGCGACAAAGCTCTCCCACAAAGCGTCACGGTATACCCAAGGACAAGCCCAGTCTTGAACTCGTGACCTTAGTTAAGCCAGGACTGCCCTCTAGCCAGCTAACCTGAACGCTCGGTGGTGTGGATAACACCTTTTGACTTCCTACTCAAAGAAGTTCATGTGGATAAAGACTATGTCTCAGGTTTGAGCTACGGAGAATGTAACAGGCTTTTGTGGGGGAGACTCATCGTAGACATGGTCCGAAACTTTCGAGAGAGATTGGCTTCTTTTTTCTTAATATTTGTTTTCTGCATTCAGACTTTGAAGTAGAAACTTATTAAACTCCTCTCTTAGCTGATGAAACAGAACAAAAGCTAGCTAAATGTAATCTTTGGTGATTTTTTTAGCATAATTAAATTTTATTTGTTCATTCACAACTGCTATCTAACAACATCAAAGAATTTCCACGAAACATGGACTTATAGCCAGCCTAATACTCTGTAGCTACTACTTACATCATAGAACTAAAAATGTACAAGACATGATGATTAGTGCCCGGGGCCTTCCCGGCTAGGCCCAGAGGAAGTCAGCTTATACACCTGCTGGCCATGTTGATCGCCACCGGCGTCCTTGACGGGCGCTGAATCTTTCACGGTGGTCGACACAGAACCAAACCCATGGTCATCAATATCAGTGGGTTCACGGTGGACGGTGGTTTCGTTCTTTCTTCCAGATCGAAGGGCTCTACAACTGATGAGATTTGGCTTCGTAACAAGTAGGATCATGAACAAGATGAACAGCACCAAACTGAAGCTTCTCATTGTTTGGTATGTTAGTTTGTGTTTCTTAGCTCTAATATAACTCCACCTTTGCCAGCCCTTGAAATATTCTGTTGAGACCCAAAAAGAATGGAGCTCCTTTTACGCCTTTTGGTCGAGGCAAAGAACGGAGGTGAAGGAACTGATTTGCATCTTGGAATCTCCATTAAGAAGGATACCAACCTTAAATTATACACACAAGGAATGGTTTGGGTGGCGCAGGACGGAGAAGGGCTTCTCTCCAAATGGGGCCCTTCAACTGGGAGAACATTTGACTTGGAAATCTCCTGTTCGTTTCAAAAAAGCAGATTTCATTGTCACAGAAGTGTTCTTCCATTCCTTTTTCTGTCTGTGGAACTGCTTTACCTGATATGGAAACGCAGGAGGTGCAACTACGTGGTTCGTTTAGGCTTATACATGTACATATTCTGTTTTCCATACTAAATTTCACTAATCTAAACAAAGACGTTGTCAATTTGGCACGACCATCAGAATGATAGAACCTAGTTATGATAGAACCTAGTTTGAAGAGATAATTTCTTTACAATTTTGAAAGAAAACCACGATCACATGAATCTTTAACATCACCTTTCATTTCTCACTTCCTATGGCGCGCGTGTATTTCTTTAAATTTAACATTTGTTCAATTTGCATTATTTTTTTTTTCATTTTCTAAATAGTGCCCAGAAGCCTTAATTATCTTATACAAAACAGAAGTAAAGCCACCTTCCAGTGTGAATCCTTTTGTTGTTATATTAATTGATATTGATTATACTTTATTTCACTCATGATGATGTTTCAAAATGTGAAGTATTCAAGCAATAGGTTATTAGTGTTTGGATAGTGATTAATCAAGGTGTTTAAAAACACAATTTTCTTCTCCTTAGCTCAAGGAGTACCAAACTAATGCTAAAAAACCAAGTACCAACAAAAACAGTTACCACCGAGATGATTTAAGGACTCTTTGATAATAAAGTCAGTAATTTTGAAGGGAAAGTAATAAATGACTCAAAAAATCCTCAAGTTCCACGAACAAAAGAGTTTGTTCTTATAAATGATTAATACTCTGAAGTATATGCAAACTATTTAGAGTTGATTAATTTTAAAGGTTAATTTTTTTTTTTTTAAGGGAAACAATATCTTTTTTTTTGTTTTAATAACAGTAAAATTAATGCATTAACCTTAAAAAATTAAAAATTAGAACCTGTGGTCTTTGAGATTTGAAAAAAAAATTATTTTTCAATGAGCAGTATAATGACTTCGTTACCTCTACAATCCAATTTTTTTGGCATTATCTTTTGAGGCTTGTGGGTAATTTTATAATGATTGTTTTGTTATTTATGTTTAGTCCTAAGGATGTTTTAGTTTCTAAATAAATAAATAAAAGTTATTAGAGCGTGTTTGGCATGCAACAGCCACTCTGCCACCTTGAGGCAGTGCTGGCAGTTAGCTCTGATGGTATTAATCATGCTTGCATCGCATCATGTGATTTGTCTTTGTGTCGTTTTCTCTCTTGTTATCGTGTGTGTGGTGATTTGATCTAGTTTGATACAAGTTTTCTTTTCTTTTTTTCTTTCTTTCTTCTCCCTTCACCTCGATTTATGTGTTGTCCCTTTAAACAAATCACATCAACCCTTCAATTTCTAACCCCTTCAGATTTATTCCTTCTCTTGAGTGTGGTTTTTAAATTAGAAAAAAAAAAATATTTCAATTTGAAAATTATTTCAATCTTCAACTTATTTTAATTGTTATTTTTATAACTTAACAAGTTTTTTAGAATGATTTAAAAAAAAAAACTTATCCTTGATATTAAATTTATTAGGGATTGATCTTCTAGCTTAAATCCGAGAATGAGATTTTATGAATTGAAATATATTTTTTTTATAATTTTCTCATTCAACATTAAATTGGTTCGGAATTGACCTTCTAGATTAAGTCCGTGTATTATATTTCATAGGTTGTTACTTTGGAATATTAACTCAAATTTAGAATATTCACGTATGTTTTCTTTGTGTTTCCATGCTTTTAAATTAGGGCCTCCTTTTTATATAATTTTAAATTAATCAAACTTATCTATGTTATTTTGGAATATTATTCTAGCATCACTTTAAAAATTTTCTTCATGGGTCCAAAAACATTTTCCCTAGCACATGTCATTGTGTCGACTTCCAATGTAGTTTACTATAGTCATTATTTTAATTTTATGTTTATATTCTTTTTCACTTTCAATATTTGGTTCATTATAATTAGACTTTCTATTTTTTTTTTATATAGGTTCCATAGTTTTATCACTATCTCATATTTTATATCGAGAATTTCACAGGTTACCATGGTTGGCTAGAGTCAATTCGATGTGTAGATGTTTAATTTTTTTTAGAAAAAAAATTATCCAATAAGTCACCAATTAAATATTTTAAAAGTTTTTCTGCTAGCATGTATCAAGTTTTTTATTTTATAACATTTTTAGAATTCTTTACTCTTAAAAAGAATCAACGCATTGTGTAGTGCATGTCAAAAACTAATATATTGCTAATAAATATGAGGTTATTTGGGAATGTGATTGATATTGTTTTTCAAAGTGTTTTTCATACATAAATGCATCAAAATAATTTATTTTTAAAAAAAATATATTTTTAACATCAGCACATTACAATGATAAAAAAACCAAAAAAAATATTTTTAAAAAAATAAATAAAACAATAAAAAAAAATCAAATGGGTTTTTGAAACGTTGTGCTAAATAGGCACTAAAACTATTATAGAACAAATGTTTGTTGACTTACATGGTTACATGTTCCCCTTATTAAGTAATTTATAATGTTTACGCTTATTAATTGTATTGATATTAAATTTCCCTTGAGCATACTAAGAGCTAGAAAATAATACAGTATATATGAAGAATAAAAATAGTAGATTGTATTATTATGTTTTATTTATTTATAAGAGATACAATAATTATAGACTGATTTGGAAAACTAAACTTATGTATAACCCCTCTAAAAAAATCACAAAACCTAGTCTTTTTTATAGTAATCATTTAGTTGTGGTGTGGCACCCTCTCATTTTGTTTTGCTATTTAATTCCATTATCTAGCAATCTCAGTCGAACCACTTTAAGTTTATACTTTTGGCACAGTATCGATTTTTCACTTTGTTAATTTTTTTTTTCTTAATGCCAGTTTCTATGGTATCCCATCATAAAATTAATATTTATGTCTGTAATGATTTAAGTGAAAACGTGTAAATATATTAAGGGCCTATTTAGCATTGCGTTTCAAAAACTCTCTTGAAAAAAAAATGATTTTTTAAAATTTTATTTTAAATTATTTTTTAGTATTTTTAGATCATTTTCATGTGATTATGTCAAAAATAATTTTTTACAATAAAATAAAAAATATCATATTGATACATTTATGAATAAAAAATATTTTCAGAAGCAATCTTAATCATACTTCCAAATAGACACCAAATGAATTATAAGTTTTTCCTATATATTATAAATTGACTTTTAAATTTGAATAGAGTATTGTGTTGTTCTTAATCAATTGTATTCATGCAACTAATTATATAATCTAGATCAAAACTATTTTAAATATATATATATATATATATATATATATATATATATATATATATATATATATATATATATATATATATATTTTAAAGTGTTTATTTTACTCTTAAAAAATGATTGTCATAGTTATTTCAGGAAAAAAAAAGTGAAATTGGTGATGATTGAGTTTACGAAATATGCATTGATTTGGCGGGATCAAATTGTAATCAGTAGGAGGAGTAATGGGGAGCGACTCATTCAGACTTGGGGGGAGATGAAAGTCTTAATGTGGAGACGATTTGTGTCAAACCATTATTACAGAGACTTATACCTGAAGCTCCAAGATCTAATCAAGGCTATAAGACAGTAGATGAATATTACAAAGAGATGGAGATAACAATGATTTGAGCCAATGTTGTTGAGGATAGAGAAGCCACCATGGCTAGATTTCTTAATGGGTTGAATCGGGACATTGCTGATATGGTTGAGTTACAACACTATATGGAGCTAGAGGGCATGGTTCACATGGCTATAAAGGTGGAGAGACAACTTAGAAATAGACATGTTCGGCCAATGTTTAATTCAAGTTCTTCATCATTTGGGAAAACGAATCTAAAGAGAAAGGGTACAATACGGTCGAGATCTCTTGTTCCTTCTAAAACTGAACCACCAAAGGCTAAAGCCCTACTAGTGTCAAAGGTAAATCTAAAACTCAACCTACATGTACTCGTGATGTTAAATGTTTCAGGTGTCCAGGATTATGTTTCAGAGTGTCCAAACAAGAGAATCATGATGATTAGAGATGATGGTGATATGGAATATGAAAGTGACATATCTGATTACGAAGGCATGCCACCATTGGAGGATAGTTATGGGGATGAGTTAGCATTACCTTTTGTAGAGTCCTTTGTTATAAGGTGCACACTTCAAGTTCAGGTCAAGGAAGATGAAACTAATCAACAAAAGGAGAACATCTTCTATACAAACTATTATGTACAAAGCAAGGTGCGTGGTTTAATTATAGATGGTGAAAGCTTTGTTAATATTTGTAGCACCACCCTTGTTAGTAAACTGAATTTGAGTACTATTAAGCATGCTAAACCATATAGATTCCAATAGCTGAATGATAGTGGTGAAGTGAAAGTGACTAAAAAGGTTGTGGTTCCATTTTTTATTGAAAAATATGTTGATGAAGTTCTGTGCGACGTGGTACCAATGCAAGCAAGTCACATCTTGTTAGGGAAACCATGGCAATATAATAGGAAGGCAATTCATGACGGGGTTAAAAATAGGTATACCATTGTAAAAGATGGTAAAACCATCACTCTTGTATATTACACCCAAACAAGTGTATGATGATCAAATAAAGTTAAAAAATGAGCATGAGGCGATGGGGAGAGAAAATCAAGGTGAGGAACAAAGGGAGAGAAGACCATCAAATTCGACCAAAACCTAAACCACTACAACTCATTCAACCACCCATCCAAACACAAACAAATATTCGGCCAACACTCCAAACAAATCAGACCATTCGACCACAACTCAAAAACACCCAAATCTAGCCGAGAGTGGAGGTAAGACAAGAGAAGAGAAGAAAGTGAGGAAAAGTGATGAGAATGGTGTGAAAAAACTAACAAAACAACTCAATTTTTATGCTAAAGAGGGTGAGGTCAGATCTGCATATTTCACTAATAAGCCAATGATTTTACTTAAGTACAAGGAGGTTTACTTTAATACTAATGATCTTTATCATATTGTGCCTAGTGTTGCTATTTCTTTGTTGCAAGAGTTTGATAATGTGTCCCCGACGATACTCCTACCGGATTACCACCATTGAGAGGGATAGAGCATCAGATTGATTTTGTACTTGGAGTTTCAATTCCTAATCGTCCAGCTTGTAGAAGCAATCCCAAGAAGACAAAAAAGCTTCAAAGGCAAGTTGATGAGTTGATAGAAAAAGGTTGCATTCGTGAGAGTATGAGCTTGTGTGTTGTACATGTGCTACTTTTTCCTAAGAAGGATGGAACATAAAGGGGGGGTGTTGATTGCCGAGCCTTTAACAACATAATGGTAAAGTATAGACACCTCATTCCTAGGCTTGATGACATGTTAGATGAGTGACATCGATCTTGTATTTTCTCTAAAATTGACTTGAAAAGTTTGTACCATCAAATTAGGATAAAAGAGGGTGATGAGTGGAAAATTGCATTTAAGATCAAGTATGGTTTGTATAAATGGTTAGTAATGTCGTTTGGACTTACAGATGCACCCAGTACGTTTATACATTAAATGAATCGTGTGTTGTGTGCATTCATAGGTAAGTTTGTGGTTGTGTATTTTAATGATATTCTAATCTATAGCAAGAACTTAACTGAGCATCTTGATCATTTGCATAATATACTTAGTGTGTTGCGTAGTGAGAATGGTTATTTGTTTTATTTGATGGATCTAATCTATAAGGATCTCTACCCAAGGTTCAGTAGGTAAGTTTTATTTGATGAATGGTTATTTGTTCAAAAAGAATAGATTGTGTGTTCCTGCTAGTTCTTTGCGTGAATTGCTTGTTCGTGAAGCACATGGGGGTGGTTTAATGGGTCACTTTGGGGTTGCGAAAACCTTGGATGTATTGCATGAAGTATTTCTATTGTCTAAAGATGAAAAGAGATGTGCAACGAATTTGTGAACAATGCATTACTTGTTGAAAGTCACAATCTAGAGTACAATCACATGGACTATATACACCATTACTTGTGCCTACTGAACCTTGGGTAGAGATCCTTATGGACTTTGTTTTAGGTTTACCTAGGTCAAAGAAAGGTAAAGACTCTATTTTCATTGTGGATGATAGGTTTTCTAAAATTATGCATTTCATTGTATGCCATAAAACAGATGATGCATCTCATATCGCGGACTTGTTCTTTAGGGAGATTATACATTTGCATGGCATTCCTAAGAGTATAGTGTCAGATCGTGATGTTAAGTTTCTTAGCTACTTTTGGAAGACCTTATAGGGGAAAGTTGGGAAAAAAACTTTTATCAACATGTCATCCTCAAACAAATGGACAAACTGAGATAGTGAATAACACATTATCTCAACTTTTGCATGTTGTAATTCAAAAGAATTTGAAAAGTTGGGAAGAATGTTTGCCTTTTGTTAGGTTTGCTTATAATAAAATTGTGCATTCGACCACTAGTTTTTCTCCTTTTGAAATTGTTTATGGTTTTAATCCACTAACTCCTATGGACTTAATTCGTTTACCTTTTGAAGAAAAGATGAGTTTAAATGGTGAAAAGAAGGCAAAGATGGTGAGACAACTTCATGAGGGAGTTCAACTGCAAATAGAGAAAAATGATAGACTTTACGCTTCTAAAGCAAATAAGGGATGTAAACTGGTTGTTTTTCAACTTGGTGATTGGGTTTGGGTGCACATGCACAAAGAACGATTTCCTAACCAAAAAAAATCAAAATTACAACCCCGTGGTGATGGTCATTTCAGGTTTTAGAGAGAATCAATGACAACGCATACAAAATTGACCTTCCAGGTGAGTATAGTGTTAGTGTTACCTTTAATGTTGTTGTTCTTACGTTCTTTGATATAGATTTTGATTCAAGGTCGAATCCTTTTAAGGAGAGAGGGGATGATGTTGTTCAGCCCATAAACATTAACAAGGACCCATTACATGTTCTAAATGGTCCAATGACACGGTCAAAGACAAAGACATTGAATGAGACATTAAATGCATTGGTTTTGAAAGTTTCAACTAAGTCGGAATTGCAAGGACCATTAGAGTATCACGAGGAGACCCTAGTACATCTTATTCATGTGCAGGAGGGGTCCAGTATAACGTTATTTGAGGCATGAAGTGAGGACAACAAATGAAACAAAAGAATCCTACTACAACTTGAAAACAATATGGGTGGCTACCTTTTCCTTTTTTCATAGGATTAAGGGGCTGGATGGAAGGCTATAAATAAGCTTTGAATCAGCTCTATAATATTTTACTTCTTTTCTTCTCATGGGAGTTAATGGATTTATTATTATGGGCTTTATTTAATTTTGTTAGCTACAGTCAAAGACTTGTTGGTCTTAATTAATACTTTGTTTTCAGCTAGTATTCAATCTCATTTGGATTAAGTCATGGGTTTTCTAATTTAGGGTTTTTGGTCAGTTTTGAGTGGACCTCGTTTAAGTACACATGAGGGGTCTATTAGGGTTATTTTTTCAATAACTATATAAACTCATGTAAGCTAAATTTCGACAGTCATTGATGAATATTAATTCTGAATTTTTCAGTTTTATATGTGAGAGTTATTCTGTCATTCTTTAGTTCTTGAATAAACTGAATTTGACTTATCGAAAATTAGGTAGTTTTGTGGCATCATTTTACTCATTCCAATAATGTCGATGTCTTGGGGCAGGTTTTCATTGTGTCACACTCCTATCATATCTATTTCGGCTTTCCGGGATCAGATCTCATTCTTGGTTGTGGGTTGCAAGACCACGTGATCACGAGGTTCGCATCATAATATAACATTTATAAATTATAGAATATTAATATCTATCTAAAAACTAAACTTATCCATACTTTTTCACAAAAAAAATATTTTTAGGAAATACAACATTGCTAAATTATAGAATAATGGTATTTATATTAATATTTATCTAAAAGATATTGAATTGAATACATTTATTAATAATCCTAGATATCTATTTGGTATTAATATTTATCTAGCTTTCCTTAATACATTTATTAATAATCTTAAAAAATATATGAGAAAGATATTTATCAACCATGATTAATAATGAAAAAACCACAAGAAGGAAAAAACACGTTTTATAATTTTGAACGAAGATATGAGAAGTGAAATTGGATTTAGGCCTTGTTTGTTTCAAGGAAAGTGAATTCCCGGAATTCACTTTCCTTGCTTTCCAGTGTTTGGAAACATCCAGGAATTCACTTTCCTTGCTTTCCAGTGTTTGGTAACACTTTGGAAAACAAGTCAAAGGAAAGTGATTTCCATCACTTTCCCGGTCAACCTATTTTTTGCTTTCCCACGCGGAAAGTGTATTACGCTTCTAAATCCGGTAATACACTTTCCGCTCCCTCGTCTCTTTCCCTCACTCTCATCGTTTCCCTCACTCTCACCGGTCACCACTACCAGCCCTCATCTCGCCTCCCTCTCCAGCTCAGTCCCTCGTCTCCTTTCTCTCTGCGCCAGACCCTCAGCTCATCTCTTCCACTCTTCTCCTCGTGTGTCTCTCGCGTCCCTCATCTGTACCAAAAAACCAGCATCTCTCACTCGCCGCTTCTCTTTAGCAACTAAAAAAGGCAAATTTTGAAAAGCTGAGCTTTCCAAAGAAAAGAAAGCATGTAAGTACTGTTCATGCTTTTATTGTTCAAATCAATTTTTCTGTTGATTATTTGTTACTAATTGAATTTGAAATTTTGTTGATTGATTATGTTATTTAGGTCGAGAATATGTGTAAAGAACTTACCAAAATATGTATCAGAGGATAGATTGAGAGATTTTGTTCCACAAATAATTTACTGACGCTAAGCTTATAAGAACTGCGTAATGACTATTTCACTCTCTCTCTGTTTTTTTCAATGTTAGTTTGTTTATTTTCTTGGAATAATTTTTATGTTGGGTTTTATATTTTTGGGGTTTCAGAGATGGAAAGAGTAGACATTTGCTTTTGTTGGATTCCGCACAGAGTGTGAAGCCGAAGAAGATATCAAATACCTCAATAAATCTTACCCTGATACTTGTAGAATTGTTTGTGAGGTCGTTTATTTTTTGGATATATGTTCAGTTTTTAAGTGTAGAGGTCGTAGCTTTAGAATTTGAGGTGCAATTTTGGCAGAATTATTGATCTAGGAGTACTCCAATTGAGTAGAATTTTGAGTTAGAAACAAATGCTTCTCTAGGTTTTGGTTAGATTGCTTGTATAGTTGAGGACCCTGATATTCCTTGACCATGGAGTGGGTATTCTAAGATGAAAGAGGATAGAGTGAGTGAAGATGAGGATAATGTTGCTGGCGCCAAAAGTTTAGGTTTCAAGGGTGCTAATTATGAGAAGAACAAGAACAAGAACAAGAACAGGGGTAATAAAAGGGGCAATAAGATTGATAACCCTCGATTACAAGAATTTCTTCAGGTCATGCAGCCTCAGGTCAAGTCATTATTATGGGAAAATGACAGTATAGTAGTTCCCACAACTGATCTAAATAGTGGAATTGGCAAGAAGGAAGTCAAGCAAAGAAAGAAGGTAGAGAGAATTCAATTCCGGCTGAGTTTGAGATAGATAAAGGCGATAATGATACAGATGAGGAGTCGAATGATCCTGCTTGTGATGAGATTGTTTCAGATATGGATTACTTCAGGAGTGAAGAAAGAATGGTCAGATTAAGAAAGCAAAAACAGTGGAAGTAATGATGAGGATGCTGACAATGAGGATGAGGAAGACGACAACTATGGCAAAGACGAAGAGATTGATTCTTCTAATGAAAGCCTTCAGAGAGAGGACATAGCACAAGCAGGGGTTTCAGAAGATACTCCAGTGGAGATACAAGAGCATGGAATAGTTTTTTCTTCTACCATGATACAATATGTTATATATGTTTGTTTTTCCGATGTTGTTTGCAAGCTTACTTGTTGGAGCTCTCAATAGCTGTCTCTCTAGGTTGGCAGTTTAATCTGGAAATTTAATTATCACTTCTTTGTAATGATACAGGGGTGTTCCATTATATTTGGAGTGGGTTCCTGCCAATATTCTTATTCAAAGTTCAACCTCCACGAGTGATGAAAAAAATGATGCAGCTGTGGGTGAACATGATGCTAAGAGGGTGATACTGGAGCAAAGTTTTGAGAATATCGGAAATGGATATTGATCCTGATAGAATTGAGGTTAGACACATATCATTTCTCCTCTGCATTTGTTGCCTTATCTATGCACCTGGCACTGAATCATCTTTTTCAGCCAAGTAGATTAGGTTGATGTTGATTCGTTGAAACACAATTGTTGGTTTTTACTTCGACTTGGGTAAAATGCAGATTAATAGCTTAAGGTTGCCAATGAAGTTTGGAAACCACAGGGGCTTTGCATTTGTGGAACACGTCACAAAGCAAGAGACTCAGAATGCACTCCTCTCAAGCACCTCACCCATCTGTATGGTCGACAATTGGTAAGAGCTGTCTGAAAATTTCTAAACCATGCTTATTATCCAAACAATAGGAATAAACGTTTATAACTACTTTCTATTTTTCAGGTTTTGGAGAGAGCAAATGAAGGTGAGAGCTTGGAAGAATTACGGGCTCGCATGGCTGCTCAATTTACCGAGGAGCAACATGGTTTCCAGAAACCAGCCAACCAAGTTATCCAAAAGAGGAAGGACGTCACAAACTTGGACGAGGAAAGCATGAAATTCTAAGCAATTATTTTCATGTATCATGGAGAAGAAAAGAACCGGGTTTGACGATGGTGTTCTGTAATTGATTTTCCTTTATCTTGGCTGGCTGACCCCAGTTTTCCTTTGTTAGGAGCTGTTTTTTGTTTACTACTGTTTTTATTTTGTAAAGTGACTTGACAGTGCCCGAGTCAGACATGAGTTGCCATTTAATTTTCATGTATGTGGACTCTCTTTATGCTTATTCTTGCAGGCCCTCAGCGGCAGCCAGCTGGCCAGCCACCCCTCCCAATATATTTATGCAAGACTATTTATTTATGCAAGACTATTTATTTCTTTATGCAAGACTATTTATCTCAAGCAACCGGAAATTTAAGTTTGTAATTTGAACTAATATGTATGTCAATGACATCGAAACTTTATATTTATGCAAGACTATTTATTTCTTGATGTTAGGTATAAATATTTATTTCTTGATGTTTATTTTATAGATATTAAAGGGATAATCTCTATAATATGATATGACATATATTGTTATATTTTATAAAATAAGCTATGTATGAATATGGGATATAATAAAAAAATTCATCATTATACTTTTTAGATTTCATTTTTTTATTTTAAGTGATTAAATATTTTATATTAAATATTTTATATATATTAGATAAACTTGAAAAAAAAATTAATTTATTAATAAATTATTTTCCAATTCCTTTTCCATAACACAAACAAACACTGGAAAGTGTTTTCCAGTTCATTTTCCATAACACTGCCAAACATCGGAATTCACTTTTCAGGAATTCACTTTCCAGTAAACCACTTTCCAGGAATTCACTTTTCAGGAAATCACTTTCCAGGAATTCACTTTACAGGATTCACTTTCCAGGAAACCACTTTACAGCAAACAAACGGGGCCTTAGCTCCAGTCGATTTTCATCTGACATGATGATATATATAATCTTATTTCTTACATTCAAATAGATATTTGTTAGTACTTATTCCTTTCAATAAACTAATTAATTTATTATTAATTAAAAATGCGGACTCAAGAAATGGTCAAGCACTCTAATTACGGGACTCGGTGCTTGTTTGGTATTTTATTTTCAAATGCTAGAAAATATACTCCGTCAATGCTAGTGCCGGACTTTGCAGGCTACTTGTGGGCTTAATAATAAATGCACCAAACTCGATTCTACTGCTCCATTAATATGCTGTAATGTTGTCAATTTTGTTTCCATTAATGTTTTATTTTTTAAATTGAAATAGAATGTTTTGATTTTGAAGTGTTTCGGCGTATTATTTTAGAGTTGTATTGTTTATATATATATAATTAAATATATTAATTAAAAAAAATAGTTCAATTCCAAAAATAAAATTATTTAAAATTATGCAATTTAATCTAAAAAATATACAATAAAATGATTTTTCTAAACAAAATTATGAACATGTATAACATTATGAGAATGTCATTAGTTATAATTTTACAATTACATTCTCTAATTGCTATAAAATTTTAAAATAATATATATAAATATATCATGAGACTTATAGTAAAATTTCATCTCAATCTAAGAGTCAGATTAAGAGATTTGATTGATATTGTAAAATTATTCATTATTTAAAAAAAAATATTATTCAGCCGAAACAGAACAAGCAGGACAAAACCGGAATGTTTTGGCCAGTATTTTTCAGAATTTAAATTGAAATAAAAACGATGTTGTTTTATTTATTTTTAATTAGTACAAAATATTTCAGTCACTGCTCCACAGTTGACCAGACAGGCATGCATACTTCACATTCTATGCAGTCATTGGAATTCAAAGACTGCTTCGTATATGCATGGTGTTTGGTCTCCAATCTAGCTCTTTAATCTAGAGAAATCTCCGATGACTTGGTCGGGCAAAACATATTGCTGACTAATATACTATGAATTAGCTCATTAATATTTTCTATTCTACACCTTCCAATTTGGACTATCATGCTGAATCAAATTTCTGAATTCCCTTGAGGCCCAAGAATACAGAACCTCTCCCGTTGCTTCCTATCTCGTTTGAATGATTCGCATGCCCAGGTTTCTGGTCAAAGAAGCCTTCGTCCCACAAGCTAGCACTATAAATTAATAGCATGTGATGGTGGAGGACTCATCCACAATTCCCCATCGTCTCTCTTCTTCTTCCTCGATCCAGCCAAGGCACCAGTCCTCTGCTACCTTACATTTTTTCATTCCCCACAGTAACATGGCAGCCATGCTCAGAGCTCTCAGCCTCGCTGTCATTCTCTTATTGGTAGGCTCCATTTTCTTCATCGGGAGTACGGAAGCCCGTCCCGTCAGCATCTTGAAGTCGAGAAACTCGGCAGCTAGCAGAGCTATTGGGAGTTTCTTTGACGGGCTGTCACTGGCACAAATCAAGCAATCAGGGCCAAGCCCCGGCGTTGGACACGGGTATACTACCGGCACGCATCAGTGACGCTTGTGCTTATTGTTCATCCACGTAATTGGCTGCCGACCGGCTCGCTAATTTGTCCATGGCGCCTGCAATAACTATTGTTTTTGAAGCCATTATTTTGTTATTTAATTGATACGGATCATATATATGTTCATTTTTCATATTATAGATTATTGATAATTTCTTTTTTCTTTTAGTTTTGGAGAAGGTATGTAGCTCGTACTTCGTCGTTGGTCGAACAAAAAAGAATATTTAAAAAAATAATAGGCTACAAAAAAATTCAAGTCTCAAACTCTCAATACTTTCGTTCATGAGGTGATTTAAATAATATAAGAAAATTGTAAGAAAAACAACAAAAAAAAAAGAATCACACTTGAGCCTATTCAAATTATTAAACAATTTAGTGTTACCTAATGGAAGAAAAAACATAAACAAAAAGTAATATTTAAAAAAAACAAATAAGTAGAAAACACCAGCTTAAAAAACCAAAAATGGAACCCAGTACGCTCAAGCAAACCTCCTAAACCTAGTTTAATCTCAAAAAAAAAACTTCAACTTATTAAATTATGGATTTGAATTCAATCATAAAGCTTAAATATCATCCAATTTAATTTTAGAGTAGATAAATTTCTTGGTCTTTGCCATGGGCCAAACAAATATTTTTTTTATTTAAAAACTTAAAAGGCAAAAACAAATTGAAATATCGAGTTTTTAGCTCAAGAGGTAATTTAAGTAGTCTAAAGAGGGAAATAAAATAAATTGGCAAAAAAAGTGTAAAAAGACTAAAAGAAAATCACACTTGAGTCTATTCAAATTATCAAACAATCCAATGTTGACTTCATAAAAAAACACAAAAAAAGTAAAATTTCAAAAATAAATAAGCATAAAAAAACACTTGAACTTATTCAAATTATCAAACAATCCATTGATAAAGAGTAAAATTCCAAAAAAAAAAAAAAGCATAAAACACCAGCTTTAAAAAAAAGAAAAAGAAAAAAGGGGATCCTAAATCTGGTTTGAAAAAACCTGCAACTTGTTAAAATATGAATTCAAGTTCATTTAAGAAGCTTAAATGTCATCCCATTTAATTTTGAAGCATAAAATCATTAAACTTGCAAAAGAAAAGGAACAAAAAAAAAAAGGGATAAAATTTGACAGGAAAAACTCCAATGAGAATGAAATTTGAAGAAAAAAATCCAAAATATAAAAAAATGCAATTAAAAGAATTAGGAAAACAAATGAAATATTAAAAAATCATAGGTGGTGAAATTAAATTTTGTTCCTAATATGATAGATTATTTATAGATTAAAAAATGGTAATGGTGAAATAAAAAAAAATTAAGGGTTAACTCAAAATAATTAAACCAAAACAATAACAAAACAAAAGTAAAAACAAAATAAGAAAACATCAATTAAAAAAAAAAAAAAAAAAAAAAAAAGGCAAACTCAGCAATCTTTTAGACCTAGTATTTTCTTTAAAAGTCATCATCTCATGAAATCTTTGATCTATATTAAATTAAGAAATATAATTCTCAACCAATTTAATTTTAAACGATGAGATCGATAAAACATATTAATAAGAAAAAACCTACAAAAACAACAAAAAAAAATAAGGATAAAATTTGATAGAAAAAACCTAAGAAGGATGGCATTTAATGAAGAAATTAAAAAATAATCTCAAAATAATAAATAGAAATTAAAATAATAAATGAAAAAATTTAAAGGTTAAAAAATTATCAATCAAGAGAACATGGATTAAATTTAATAGGAATAAAACACTAAGAAGGATAAAAGCGATGCTAGATACTGATGACCGGTGAAAACGAGTTAACTTCCACATGAAGATTACAAAAATCTGGAACTATTAGGTGAATACCTTTATGTTTCTAGTGTGGTGTTGTTTTTACTAGGAGTCCAATATTTGCTGGAGGGATGACCATCATCATTGACCTTACTTATCTGTTTCAATTAAAACTTCAAAATGTCAAATTCTTTATTTGGAAAAAAAATAAATGAATAAATAATGTAAGAAATGGATTGAATATACCTAATTTTAATTTTATTTGTCAACAGTACATTTTTCTTCTCATAAACTTAAAAGTAAGCTAGTAGGTCTTGTTGCAAATTTTGACCATTCAACCAATTATAACATTAAACAATTATTTATAAATTTATTTTACTATATTGTTTTTAGTAAATAACCCCCACCCCCATAGTTAACTTAGTAACATTGTAGGTTTAGTTTAGTTAATTACCAAAATAATAATTACAAGTGGTCGAATTTAAATTAGAGCAGAAGAAATTATTTATAAATTTATTTTACTATATTCTGATTGGAGGACTGTTTCCCCTCATCTTCTAACTATTTGGTAAGCAAAAGTAATTATAATATTCACTTCATAAATGGTTAAAAAAATACCCTAAATAATAATCAATAAATTAAGGACTACAAAAATAGGCAGTGGAATGTTGACGGGTTCTTAAATTCTTGATGCTTCCCGAAGTCTGTTAAGCTCAACTGTTTAATTATTATTATAATTATTATTATATAGTTTTATGTAAAAAGATTATTAAATAAACTTACCTAAAAAACAACTATCACGAGTGGTGAAAAAAACCAAATATATATATATATATATATATATATATATATATCATGTTTTACATTGAGTTTCAAAAATATTTTAAAAAATAAAAATAAAAAATTTATTTTCATTTTTTACTTTAAATTATATTTTTTAGTATTTTTATATCATTTTCATGTGCTAATATCAAAAATAATTTTTAAAAAATAAAAAAAATATTATTTTAATATATTTCTAAAAAAAAATATTTTTAAAATCAATTTAAATCCTCCTTCAAACAGACAATGAGTACTTAATGTCATAGAAGTCACATTAATGAAACTGACTCTTGCTAGGTCGGGTCTTCTTTTCTAGCTCCCTTCCTCGTGGACAGATACACTTCGAGCTACCAAACACGTCTGCAGCAGTTTTCCAACTTGAAAACACGTCATGAAGTCTAAATTTTCAGGTGTATATTGTAGAGTAAATGGTGTTTTTTATTGAAATAATTGTTTTTTTTTTTTTAACATTAGCAAATCAGAACTATATAAAAAAACATTAATTTATCTTTTAAAATTAAATATATTTTAATAACAATACTGAACAACCTCTACGCTGTGTTGCACTTGTCATTTTTCCATTTGAATGTGTAATTGGATCTTTGATTATTACTTTTTTATAAAATACATCTTAATCTCACTTCACACGCAACGTTGATCGACGAATTACTTTTCCCCTTCAAGTATTTATAACAACCGTTAAAACTTGTCACAGACCCATGACTAGTTAGGTAAGTTGATGCGTGTACAATTAGTAAGCCGTTTTTTAAAAAATGTTCTCAACTTTAAAAATATTAAATTAATTTTTTTAATAATTAATTTTAAAAAATACACGATACCATAATTTCAAATACCCACAAGTCATGGAACATATAATTATTGACAAACTTCAAAATCAAAATTTAAGACTTTGAATTATTATCGGCTGAATATTCACACCGATTAAAGTAACAAGTTCCCTTACTTGTGACTTTAATGTGTGTGTGAAAAACTGGCCAATAGTAAAAGCTGGAGACTAAAAAAATTATTTTTTCTGTGGTTTCGTGTTAAAATCTTATAGTTATTAATATGATGGTTACTACAAATTTATATGATTTTTAACTTCAAAACTAATAGAATTTAATCAAGATGTGCGCAAGGTAGGTTGTACACTCATGTTAGTTAGAGCCCGTTTGGCACGGCGTGTGGCACGCCGTGCCGCAGAAATTCAAATTTTTTTTATTTTTTTATTTTAAATAAATATGTTTTGGTGTTTTTAGATTATTTTGATGTGCTGATATCAAAAATAATTTTTAAAAAATAAAAAAAATATCATTTTGATGTATTTTGGCACGAAAAGCACTTTGAAAAACTACTACAACCGCCCTCCCAAAAAAGCCCTTAATAAAAAAAAGAAATGTGTGTGGGTGAAGTTCACAAAATCGGTCCTCGTGTATTTTAGGAGATGCATGCAAAAATCCTTTAAAATGCTTCCAGAATTTCGGTTCAAGAGAGAGAGAGACAATCCTATCTATCAACATAAAGTTAATTTTTCCAACGAGAAAAAAGGTTATTCAACGCATGAAACGTGAATTAACAAGGTTTGACGCGGAGGCTTCGATATGGTCCAAAAGTACAATGGCATGTTGAACCGGTGCGCATGAATTTCATCAAGTCAACGTGTACGCGCGCACCGATTATTTGCGAAATGTCTAGTCAACTATGGTGGGTGTTATTTTCGCTATTATCTCTCTTTACAATTGATTTTTTTAGTTAGATAGAACGATATTATCTCTCTTTACAATTGATTTTTTTAGTTAGATAGAACGAGCGAACTTGCCCGTCTATTGCGTTTGGTTTTTATTTATATAGAAAACTGATTAATTTTATATGTATTATAATTGGTTATTTTGATATTTAATTAGTAAAATTATAATTGATAGAATCTATTAGAAATAGGTTTTTTTTCCTACCTAAAAGTCATTGAATGTTGTTACTGTTAAAACTATTTTGATAATTATTTAATCGGTAGATTATACAATTGGAATCGAAGAAATTATGTTAAAATGAGCCACGTGCTCCGTGTAATATACTGATTGATTGTTGTATAGGTTTTATTTGTTTCATGAATTCTTTCGTTAACAAATAGTAAAATTACAATTATTGAATTGTAGCACAGATGAGTGATTTGTTTTATGCAGCAAACAATTTGATTGATGGTTTTGTTTTAACCGCAATTGATTAAATTGATTAAAGATATATTATTTGTTATCTGCAACATATTAATTGTTTGTTGGGCAATGTTTTAACTATTTGCCGAATAATTTATTTGACAGATAGCAAAAATACAACTGCTAAAATTTATCAACGATTATTTTTTAAGATTTTTTCTTCATATTATTATATTAAAAAAATTTAGAGCACTAAGATTAAATTAATGTTAGATTTTTAAAGAAAAATCAATTCAATTTTTTTATATATATTTTAAGACGTTAATATGAAAAAAATATCATAATATATAATTAGTCTCTCCAATTTTTTAAGGGAAAAGACCCAAAAATAATACATATAAAAATTTAGGACCATTAACAAATTGTTACATGTTAAAAAATTTGGTGCCGACTGTGGCGAAATGCAGGACAATTTTTGTTTATTTTATTATTGTAGATAAGTTTGCACAATTTTTCTACATGTCTTGTCTATATGTGGTTTCGTATATTTTTTTTCGTAATATGATATCTGAAATATTGTACATAAAAAAAGACACGCAAGTTATTTAAAAAAAAAATAACATTGACCAATGAATTTTTGTCACAATTATTATAGTTGTCATTATAAATATTATTATACATAATTAATATTCTAATTATTATTGGTCATACTATCGATGACATCGTAATTATTGTTTGAAAAAGAAATTATTATTTTTTATTTTTTAAGATTTATTACATATATTTTTATTATATTAACCAACCAGAGTGACTCAGCTACTGAGTTCCTCATAAACGACCCGTCATCCTCATCTCTCGGCACTCCTATCCCAACCTTCTTTTTTTCAAAAACCCTTGCAATTAATCCTTGGTCCGTGGCGTATGGTAACATGATCAAAGCAAGTCCAAAGGAGAGTGCTTCTATAACTGAGCTATAATCCTTTGTCGCAGTATGTAGCAAATTGTCAAAGGAGGTGGCGATTTTGGCTTCATCTGATTTGGGAGTGGAGTGGTGGGTTGTGTTTAGAAATGGAAATTATAACAAAGGTTGTGCCTTTGTCGCAATATGTAGCAGATCGTCGGAGGAGGTGGCAATTTTGGCTTGATTTGATTTGGGCGTGGAGTGGTGGGTTGTGTTTAGAAATGGAAATTGTAAATTTTTGGCCTGGTATTGATAGGTCAGGGATTTTGTTGGATTTACTGATTTATGATTTTGGATTGCTAAAAAAAAGGAATATCATATGACTCCTAGCTGGTTTTTATGGAGTGTAAGAAAAGAGAATAGATTGTAGGAGAGAAGCAGAAGGCAAAGTGAAGAAGAAAGTGAAGTGTAATAACGAAAGCTGTGATGAAATTATCTGTCAGACGATCTCTTTAAACTTTCTTCAAAAAAAAAGAACACATGCACCCGCGAAGCAGGAAAGTAAATATCCAGTCCACAGTAACCATGGATGTAAGTGAACAGCGTTGAACCATTTTGTTTTAGCTATATTGTAATAATATAATTTAAATAATATTTTTTGACAAATGATCACTACTAGAAAATTAATATATAAAAATAAAAATGCTGATGAAAAATTTATGTTGATGGATTGCTTTGAGATTTACCGACATAATAATCTCTCGCTATATTTATCGGTAAATATCGATGAAAATATTTCATCCATATATATCAAAAGGATTATAGCAAAAAGGAGAGGAGTTAAAAAAAAATCTAAAATCTACAATAGTGTGTCATTTATAAAGATGAAATTACTTATGAAATAAATATGTCCATACAATCTGACAATAATATTAATTTATGACATGACAAACGACTCTCCCTCTCCCCGACTCCTATTTCTTCTCATTTCTCCATAAACTCTACAACAACAAAGAAAAACACCCTTTATTTTATCATATAATCAACCTATCATCACAAATCTGACCACTTTAACACTTAATCTATCAACATTTCTATTCTAATTCATTTTTTAGGATTCTCCATATCTAGTAAGATATTTTTTTGTTTGAACTATATTGTACAGTATTGATTTTATTGCATATTTTTGTAGTGTATATGTAATTTGTTTGGGTGTTTACTTGTTTTATTGTTTTTTCTATAGAAATTTGTTGTATGAATGTGTGATCTGTATATGTTAGTGTTTGTTTGAGATTTAAAAAATAATATTTGTGTATGAATTGCAAAGATTGATTTTGTGACTTGGATATTTTATAATGAAATAAATGGTGGTTTATTTAATGGTTCTGTTTAATATTTTATTAATTTTATTATTGGGTTGAAAATTTTAGTAAATATATTGAAATTTGAATTCATGTAGATAATTGATACTAAATTAAGAGTGTTATTAAGAATTTGAGTTAAACCAATGTTAGCTAATTTATTTAGTTTACATAATCAATTATTACATGTAATCATCAATATTCTATATAGATTTAATAGAAGTTATGGATGATCATTCATGAATGTATCGAGATTCTCTTGAAAGGTTGCGTATGATGAATTTTTATAATGGGGTTAAGGATTTTATTAATTACATATTATATAATCTACGAAATATCAGTAGAGACAATATTAGATGTCTATATAAGAGGTGTAAGAATAAAAGGTTTCTTGATCCAGATGTTGTAAGGGCAAGTCCAATGGCAAGAGCTATTTTGGAGAGCCAAATCTCTAAAATGACTCTTTAAATAGTATATATATAGCTTTTTTGTTGATGTGTGCTCCAATGGTAAAAGTCATTTTGGAGAGCCATTTTTTTATATTATTGTAAATATAGTGCAATTATTTTGAATGTAGTTTAATTATGCAATTAATTATACAATTAATAGTAATAAGTTATATAATTAAATAATTATTTTTAAGAAACCCTCCAACAATATAATTATTAATTTTATATAATTTTTTAATATAATTACAAAAAATAAAAATAAAAACAAAATTAAATATTTTTAATATAATTACATTATTTTCTATTATTAATATTTTGTATATGCATTATTTGTGTGTGGATATATATATATATATAGCCCCCACCCCACCCACACACACAACACACACAGCCCGCTCCTCCCCACACAGAGCCCCAGCCCCCCTTTTCTATTAAATATTATTTATTAATGATAAACAGTGTTATAGCCTTCTCATTTTGACCTGCTATTAATAGCACATCAAGCGAGGGACAACCATTTTAGCTATCAAAATGGCTGCTCCGTTGGAGAAGAATAAATGAAACAAAAAAGGCAAAAGGACGTATTTTTGGCTTTGGCTTTCCATTTAGCTATCACGTTGGACTTGCTCTAACCATGTATTTATAGAGAAATACTTGTATTAGTTTGCACGCAGAGACCTATATATTCTTATAAAATAATGATAAAAAAGAATGGTTGTGTCAATTTCTAATTCTAGCAATGTGCATGGAGTTTTAAATAACAATAGTAGTTCTTATAGAAAAATGGTCATGGTTAAATTAGGAATGAATTAGGGTTATGCAGTTAAATATTCAATCATAGATGAAAAATAAAATGTAGAAATGATTACGTTTTTTTATCTTTTGAAAGACTCTAACGAACCATTATGAGAAGGGTGAACAAGTCAAAGCAAATCATCATGTTTTCACCATCGTGTCAGATTATAAATTAAGTGAGACTAATTACGATAAAATTATCGAATAGGTGAGAAACATTTTACCTGAAGAGAATAGGCTGAAAGAGAACTTCAATGTTGCTAAATATATGATGAATATCATCAGCTTAGGATACTAAAAAATTGATTGTGTCCAAATTTTTGCATGCGGTACTACCTTAAAAATATAGAGTTAAGTGAGTGCAAAACATGTGGTCATACTCGTTATAAACCTAAAACTAGTAAGGGAATGACTCTCGTCATTATATAAAAACTTAGATACTTTTCAATCACTCCTAAAGTGCTTTGTTTATTCATGTCTCCAAAGCCTATTGAACATAACATATGACATCATTCACATGATATAGTGAATATTGTCATAGTGCACTCATCCAATGGTGAAATCTGAAAATATTTTAATATTATATATCCTTAGTTTTCAATGAAATTAAGAAGCACACATCTTGTCCATATATAAAAGGATTCAATCCATTTGAGTCATTTGTTGCTCTTTATTCTTGTTGATAAGTAAAACTCACGACTTAAAATTTGTCATATGTGCATAAGACTAGAGTTCATTTTTTTGTGTATGATCATACTCAATTCTAATAGTCTAGGATGGAATATAGATGTTTTGTCTTTGACTATTGATTAATGAGTTGAAACAATTGTGGTCATTTGAAACTTTGACTAGTGATGTCTTGAGAAAACCAAATTTTCATATAAAGACAACTTTAATATTGATTATCAATTATTTTCCTGCATATAAAATGGTTTCTAGTTTGAGCACACACAGAAAATTAATATGTTCATATTGTATGTAAAATAACAAGGCTCTCATATAAAAAAAATAGTGTCAAAATGTCTCTTTTTTTAATTCCACCAGTGTTCTTACCATAAATCACAAGTATAAAAAAATAACTTTTTTATTGGTAGATTTTCGAGAAATATTACATCAGATACCATCAGGTAAAGAATTGTATGATGTTGTGTAACAATATGATGTCGTTGTGTTTGGTTTTAATCTAGTAAAAAAAATATGTTCTCGTTTTGGTGTGACTCACAATTGGGTATATAAAAGTATTTTCTAGTAGCTTCCTTATTGAAAGAAGAATTTTCTCTAACATAACCTCGATGTCATGCACATTGAAAGAAAAAACATGTTTGAAATACTTTTAACATGTTTATGTATATAAAAGGGAAAATAATTGACAACATAGAGGCTATAATAAATATAGCTTTATTTTGTCACCATGAAAATATAAAGATACTTTATAATGGGTCAAGGGTGGCAAAGCCTAAAGCCAACCTCACCTTAAAAAACAATGTACAATTGCTTTTCTATCAATGACTTAAAGAGTCTATGTTTTCCAAATGGGAATGCTTTTAACATATATAGATTGATGAATTTCAAAAATTATAGATTATATGAAATATAATATAATTTATTTATTTCTCAATATAACTATTCATCATGTTTAGTACAAATGGAATCATGGATAGTAAATGTTCGTTGATATTTTCCTAATAGTTTTATAACTACTCTTTTTCATTGTAACTATTCATTACAAATATAATTATTAATGGAATAAAAAGTCATTAATGATATTTAAGGAGGTTTCTGAAAATTTCCAATTACATATTACAAACAAAATCACCAATGAAAGTGTTAAAAATATTAATATTTAATTACTCTTCACTAAATTTATTGTTAAAATAACCCCAAAGTAAAAGACCAAAATCCTTAATTTCATAACATATAGGCATTTCATTTCTTTTCTCTTTCTCTTCTTAATAAACAAACATGTTTGTTTTAGTTATTTATCTTCTTTCTCTATTTCTCTCTTAATTTTTTTTTATTATATTTTTTACTCCTTCACGTCTTAAAGGTGTGTGTTTTTTTTTCTCTTCTTAGTTCTACCTTTTTTTTTTCGTAATTAACATGACATAAATTTGTTCTTGTTTTTTTTTTATATATTTATTTTTGTAGGCAATAGTATAAGATTCACTAACATCTTAATTAAAAGATGAGGTTTTTCATTTTTCTTCCTGTTTAGAGTTTTTTTTCACTATTCGTTTTTTTTTAAAAAAAAATTGTTGAGTTATTTTGTTCAATTTTGTATTGAATTGTTTTTTGATTTTTTGAATTCATTGTGATGTTTTTTTTGTGAAATATTGTTGTTGAATTATAAATTCCTAAATTTTTAATTATATTAAATTAGATTAGATTAATAATTTATTGACTAATTATCAAATTATCTTGAAATTTTTATCAATTAAAAAAATTAGATTTTTATATTTTTTAATTTGATTATAATTATTTTTTGTAATGTCACGTTTCCATCCTATTAAATTTAATTATTTTTTTTAATTTTTTCTTTTGAATTTTAATCCACATATTATGTTATAAATAATTGGTGTACACATTGTTAAACTTAACTAAAAGAACCATAATATGGGTGAAGGGATGAAAAATAGAAACACAAATTAGATTAAACAAAGTTTAAGGAATAAGTTAATGTTGACAAAAAAAAAAATCTATGGATGTTTTAAACCAGTTAGCCTAATATTTTGTTCTTATACTTTTCACATTCTCTTAATATAGTCGTTTTATTTCTTTTTTATTAATTGGTTTCTTTTTGGTTGAATTTTTGAATTGATTGTGATTTTTTATACATAAAATATTAGTTATATATTATTTGAAAAAAGATCAAACATAAATTGTTTTGAAATAAGAATATTGAAATAAAGATTAAATGGAAATTGAGATGTGACATTGTTCAAGTGGTTAGTGTCTCAAAGCTTAAAATTAAATAAACTTATTTTGAAAAGTTAGACTATAGAAATAGGATAAAATCAATTGTTTTGTGGAAATCAAATTTAAATTGATGTGTATTTGCAAGTAAACAAATTTTGAGTAATCTTCTATATAAAAGAGGTGATTCTGAATTTCATTAAATAGAAATGGTTTATGATGTCTCAATCCTTTAATTTGTGTAGATGTCTAGGGAAAAATCAATAGTCCATAATATGGACATGATCATTACTAGTTTTATACCAGTGTTTCTAACAACCATTAGTCGTTAGATGTCAACCATGAACGAGAACTTGAAGCACATGTAACCTTTTTCGATGTAAGTTATTAAGTGTTGTCACCATGCCGAGAGGGGGTCCCTTTCGAGTATGATCTACTTACTTGGAAGTACTTTGTCCAATGAAACTCGATTACTGAATGTAAGTTTATTTTTCTATTATACACTACTAAAAAATAAAGAGCATTTAATCATTTTTGAAAAACTAATTTTCAATTGATGACTGTAATTTCAGGCTTAAAAATATTAAGGTTGCCTACATGATAACATAGATAATGTAATCATTGATGGAAGCATCGTTGTTTCAATGGAGTCGAGTTTCCAAAAATCTAGAATTGAAACATATAATTGATTCAGGAAGTTCAAGGTTAATATTAACTTAAATACTTTTTGTTATTATTATTTTAGTTCAATTTATTAATATTATTGAACTAATTCTTTTACAAATTTGAACTACAAGGAAAAGTTTTATTATGATAGGGTTAACAACGTTATTGCAAGGAAGGTTTGAGAGAATCATTTTGTAACTAAGTAAGATGGAAAGATGTGAGGATTTATAACCTTTAAGGGCAGAATATCAAATGCCATGTCTGGGCATTTCATGTGACAATCATTGCCTAGTGGATGATATGAATTTATTTATTGTGTACACCAGCAGATTGATTATGTTTGTTTCGCATGCGAAGTGGATGGTAAGATTTTTTTTTATTACATCCATTTTTTAAATTGTTGTTTTATATGAATATGTTTAACAAACATTATTTTTCTCTTGTAGGCGACAATTCTTGGAAGTAAAACAAAACAGATGAAGTTTTTTTTGTAGAACACACGTGCGAAATGATGAACGTTTAACAATGCAATAATTCTTGAACAACCCAGCTCAATACCTTTTGGTATGTTGGATTTCAAGTATTTCTTTTCTTAAGTTATTATTTTTTTTAATTTTGTTTTAGAAAACATATAACACTTAGTTAGTTGTAAGAGAGATACGAAGGTGATTCATCAACCCTTTTTGACCTTAATTTGGAATCATGGTTGAGACAGATCCAATGGACTAGATAGAAATCAAGTTTATGGTATCTCAAACATTATTGTCGAGAACTTGCAACAACCCGAGTGTTTTAACCGTTGGATGCTCACAATTAGTTTAAGCACTTAAACTTCAGGGTTCAATGTGATTTTAAACCAACGAGTTGAAGCTCATATGCCCTATGTTATTGTTTAGGCAGTTCAACTTATTGATAAAATGATTTGACTCTAGCGCTTGTACATGGAGCTAAAATCATAGATAAGTGGTATATGTGCTTCCCCTTTTCGCCCCTCGGTCTTAGCGAAGACCTGTCTTTCCTCCTTCAACCCCTATCTTATAGATGAATTGTATTTGAATTGATAATTTTTAAAATTTGTAATTAATATTTGATTTTTAATGTAATTTAATTTGTTTTAATTATTTTCTACTCAATTTATTAGAGATCTCTTATTTGAATTCTTGTTTGAGACCTATCTTATAGAAAATTGATTGTTTTTATATGTATTGTATTTTGCTACTTTAATATTTAATTAATAAAATTATAATTGATAAAATCTGTATAATCAAAATGGAAAGTGGTTTGCATCTTTTTTAATCGCAGATAATGTAGGTAATCTTTTTTATGAGTTGCATTTTTTTCCCAGTAATATTAGATCGGACACATTATAAATAAAAATATTGAATTTTTTTTCCAGAAATAAACTTACATTTCTTGCGTGCTATAATTAGTTATTTCAATGTTTAATCACTAAAATTGCAATATATAAAATATGTTAGAAATGAGTTTTTTGCGTGGTATAATTAGTATGCTTGCCCGCGCATCACGCTAGGGTTTTTTCTATGTAGAAAACTAATTGTTTTTATTACATGTTGTAATTAGTTGTTTAAATATTTAATTAGTAACATTATAATAGATAACATATTTAACAAATAATTTTTTCCCCACCTAGAAGGAATAGTATAATCGAAATGGGTTGGTTTGTATATTTTTTAATTGAAAATAACTTAGGTAAATTTGTAAAAAAAAAAAAAAATTGAGTTGCCTTTTCTCCCCAATAATATTAGATATGACACATTATAAATAAAAAAAGTGTAAATTTTTTAAGAAATAATTTTTTTTTTCATCCTATAATGACTCATTTGTCGTCTAAAAGGAACAGTGTAATCGAAATGGGAAGTGATTCGCATATTTTTTAATTGTAGATAATCTAGATAAATTTGTCAAAAGAAAAAAAAAATGAGTTGATAATGTAGGTAAAGTTGTCAACCTTTTGTTTTTTTGAGTTGTATTTTTTCCTTAGTAATATTATATTTGAAATATTAGAAATAAAAATATTAAAAAAAAAATAAGAAATAAACTTAAACAAAAGAATATAAAATTTAAATTCAAAGCCAATATTTTTTTTTATAAGATTTATTAATCATATTATTATATTAAATGTATTTAAGCATATTGATATTAATTTTTTTTGAAAAAAAATCCTAGGTCATTTTTTCTCTCTCTCTATATATATTTTTAGGCGATAATATTCAATAAATATTATAACATATAATTAGTCTAACATACTTTATAAAACAATCAAAATAAGAAGTGGTTCGTATATGTTTTAATTGTAGATAATCTAGGTAAATTTTTCATTTTATTTTTTGTATGAGTTGATTTTTTCCCCAGTAATATTAGATCTCACACATTATGAATATTAAATAAATATTCAAACAATTAAATTATGATTATTATCATGATTATTATTATTATTATTATTATTATTATTATTATTATTATTATTATTATTATTACTATTATTATTATTGATTATTATTATTATTATTATTATTATTATTATTATTATTATTGTGTTAATAATGAAAGAAACAAAACTAAATGAAAGACTAAAAAAATCTTAAATTTTTTAACAAAAGACCAAAGAAAAAAAATTAAATTAAAAAAAATTATCATTGCTATTATTGCCAACAAAATAAAAATTCTTAAATTATTTTGAGAATAAAAAAAACATCAGCAAAAGACTAAGCAAGAAAAACAATTAAATTTTTATCATTATTATTATAAACAAAAAAACATTAACATAAGAGTAAGAAAAAAAATTATTAAATTATTATTATTATTATTATTATGTTAATAATGAAAGAAACAAAAATAAATGAAAGACTAAAAAAATTGTAAAAACTTTAACAAAAGATCAAATAAAAAAATAAAATAGAAACAAAAATTATTAGGTGAAAAATATTAAAGAACAAAGGTAGGAAAAAAATTATCAATTTTCAAATGATTATAAACAAAAAATAAAATTAAAAACCAAAGCTAAGAGCATATTTATATATACATGACCAAAAACAGAGACTATTCTATAAATATAAAAAAATATAGGGATTAAAATCAAAGATTAAAAGTATAAGGGTCAAAATGAAAATCAAATATATTATCAATTTTAATCAAAGGACAAAACTGAACAAATCACAAATTCCGGACCAAATATATTAAGGTTTTTAATCTCAATCCGGAAATTAAAAGAAGGAGGACTGAAGTGAAACATTAACATTTAATTAATTTCAATCGAAGGACTCAATTAAAAGGGAAGGGACCGATCTGCAAAGCACAAACTTGGTTGCTCCTCTGTAACACACAGAAAATTCGAAGTTCAGGGACTAACATGTAAAGTCAACAAACATGGGGGCCTGTCCTGTACGTTTGTGTCCAGAGGAGAGAGAAACGGAACAAACAGCTTTAACCGTCCATCGCTGCGTACACGGACAACGGGTGACACAACGCGCTTCACAGGGAGACAGACCAGTCGGCGACGAAGCGATCTGGGCGCCGGTAGCTCATTTTTGGCCACCGTATGACGCCGCCCGCGCACTCTGAACAGGGCGTGAGCGGAATACCGTCGGTCGCGTGTCCCATACGCGCCGACAGTATTTCGAACAAAATAATAAAAAATGTTGGTCAATTACCGGAACACCCCTGCGCATTATTCATCACTTTTGTCTTATTCGGGATTATATCCGTATTTAGCCATTTTCAAAAAATATTAAAATAAAAAAAACTGCGGCGGACCGGACCGGGGCAGACCGAACCGGACCGGTCCGTACGCGCGCAATTACCTCCGCACCCCTCCAGCCTTGAACCGTGTTTTGTCCTTATCGAGGGACAGAATCGCCATTACACTGTTCATAAACGGAAAAAACAAAAAAAAAATAAGGCAGACGAACTCGCGCGCAACACCGGATCAAATTGCGAGTCCACAGTGCGCGCGGGTCTGGTGCTACAGTAATGAACAGTAATTGTGCGATGCCTTTTAGGTTTTTTGTTAATAACATTTCAATAATCTTCATAAAACAACATACTCTATAATTATATTAAAAAACAAAATAAATATAAAATGAAATCAATAGACTGTACAGTGGGAATAGCATCACTCTTAAGATCTTAAAGAATTAGATGTTTTTTCGAAACACGATTCCCCTGAGACGATGGTTATGTTTCCAAAACAATAATGAAAGCTTATAGAATTTTTATCCCATAAAGAAACTTCCGTCCAACTTTGCAAGTACAAAATGGATTTCAATGCAAAATAAGACCCGAAATTGAAGCACAAATATTCGGAGAAAGATTTGGTGTAGCATTTGAAAATATGGACCACCGTGGTAGTCAACTCTTTCTTCTCTACACTTTAAAATTTAAATGGACCGCACGAACCGTCCTCGATGTTTCCTTTCATATGAACACATTAAATTTTCCTTCGTAGTAGGTTTACTGGCACTATAAATAAGATGCCACGATTTCATAATCCACCACTTCATATAAAAATCCACTAGCTTTGCTAACATTCTAAGCTTCCAAGTAAATATGGCTCGAGAAGGTAAGCTTTTCGGCTTCTTCATTGTGCTTCTCCTTCTGTTGCATGGCTCGGTAACTCGAGCCAGGCCATTCAATATCTTGAAGTCTGATCGAATCAGGGTTCGAGGCGCTGGTTTCTTTGATGGGTTATCCCTCGGAGCCATCAAGCAATCGGGTCCTAGCCCAGGTGGTGGCAACAAATTTACGGATTCCGGGGTTTATGGAAGGATTAATTCAGGTCCTAGCGATGGAGGAGGACACTAGCTGGTTAAAATGATATTATTGCTTTGTTGATCAAACCATCAACATATGCTTTTATTATTATTATTATTATTTCTTTATATATCAATCAGTATTGCTAAGTATAATAAGAGTCCTCGAAATAGATATCTGGGCGATGGATGTATTGGTTATTCTTTTACGGTTAAGGATGTAAGATAATAGTGTGGATGTGGTTGAGAAATAAATTAATATACTATTGATTTGTTGTGTTCTGATGAGTGGTGTGATGACTTTTAGGTTTACCAGGAATGTTTACATGTAAAACCAAAAAATCTATCCATGTTGTTGTCTCAATACTCCTCTTCATTTGTCAGGAAGACAACAACCATGCAAATCTCAATTAAAAATACTAGAAATAAACCATTACTTAGATCGTGTTGGTGAAAACCTATAATCAAGTTAATACAACATAAGACTACAATTCAATAACTACATAAGTAATCATATATCATATTTCATGATCTACTATACTAGAATATATCTCTTGGTTGCATAAAAAATAAAGGTAAAAAGAGAAAACAGAAGTAGAAAACTTGAAGCGTGCATGAACACTGTGCTTAAAGATGTTTTTCTAATAGTATTATATGTTAAGGAACCATCTCACCTAAAAGTTTAAGCTTATAAGTGAGGCCCCATAATATGATTTATATTATTTCTAACACACTATATTATTTCTAACACACACCCTCAAGTGAAAGTCATTTGGGCTTGAAACTTGCACAGACCCACATCACCTTGTGCTTGGTTTTTATCAAATAGAATGGGGATGGTGAGATTCGAACTCATGACCGCTGGGTCAACAAGACTCTGATACCATGTTAAGGAACCATCTCACCTAAAAGCTTAAGCTTATAAGTAAGGCCCCAGAATATGATTTATATTATTCTCTAACAATATACCCTTCAAAATTCAATAAGTTATTCCTCAACACAAGAGGTCAACACAGAAATAACTTGAAGAAAAAAAGATTAACAAATATTTTACATGATTATGTTCACAAACAAATAGGAAATAATTTCACTATAATTGAAATTAACATATTTTTAGAGATCTCAAAACCAACTCCTGGATGTACTTAATTATCACAACACACAATTATCATTCTTTTTTCTTTTTTCTTTTTTTGTCTTGAACTTACATACATAGCACCTTATAATTTGACAAAATAAATTCTAAGCAAAAAAGATTTTTTTTTGCTGAACATAAACAAAAATAATGGCATATGAAATACTTGTGTGTGTTTTTTTCTCTACTTTAGTACTTGTACTCATTTTCTTATTTGAGTACTTGTACTTATAAAATTTAATTAATCCAGTATTTTCATTAGTTTTCTTACCAAAATACTGACCAGATAGTTAAATCATTGCCAAGTTGGTCTACATTGTATTATTTCAATATTTTCATTATCTAGGTATAATGAAATAGGAAGTACTTTTACTTTATGTTTACACACACACACACACTTGAACTATTTTGTTTTCTACTTGAGTACTTTTATCCATAAAATTGGATCAATCAAGTATTTTTATCGATGTATAAAACTAATTAATTAATAAATAAGATAAGTTTTTATATTTTTTTTTACTCGTTAGTTATTTAATTTTAGATTAGATGATGATAGAAACTTAAAAAACCCTATTGATAATTAATTATATATATATATATATATATATATATATATTAACCTAATTAGTTAATTAATTATATTAAAAGATGCTTTAAAATCACTAAAGCATTAGAATTTCAAAAAATTTATAGAAACAATACCTTGATCATCCTATAATTTTATCTTTTTTCATTGGCTATATTTAGACAAATTACAATTTTATATATGAGATGAATGAAATTTCTGAATTTAAGAAAGATATAAAACTAGCCTCATATATAATATATTAGAAACATGTATAAACAACAAATCAAAATTCATCTCTCTTCTCGCGATGATTTGATCTCAAACCAAATTGTTAATCTAGTATTTAATCAATATCTCTCTTTTTTCTTGTTTGGTACCAACCAAATACCTGTATTTTTTTTTATCATGAAATTTCTTTTTTTTTGTGAAGATCTTGTTTGAAATTTTCAATCATTAGGTCTTCCGAAAACATTTGCCAATAATTTTTATATTCTAATCCTATCCCTAAAATCCAATCTAATTTCTTGATGATCCAGGAGTCACAAATAATTATTGAGCATTCCAAAAAATTATATCATTTTCCTTTCTTCCCCTCCCCTTAAGGCAAGATGGATTGAGTGCTTGATTTTTGGTGTTGGATGTGGTTGTCAATGTATTGTTGTTGGAATGTGTGATGTGCAATGACAATTATAAAGATAAATTGGGTCAAATCAAAGCTAATGTTGACCGTTAGTTGCTAAAATATTTTGTTTTAGTAGCATCGTTTTTCATTTAATAAAAACAACAACAATAAAAAAAATTCAAATAAACCATATTGATTAAAAAAAAGAATGTAAATTTCTAATAAATAACTAAGTCTCAAAATTCACTATTTTTAAATTTTTGACAAAAATATGTTTTTTTTGTCAATATAGTTTTTAGAGAAACAATTTATCATGATTGTGAAAAACAAACATCATTTAAAAAAACAATAAAAATATTGATCATCTCACCACAATCGCCAGAAAAATAAGAACAATAAACATGAAAGAGTTATAATAAAAAACCCAAAATGTATTTTTCTATTATCATTTCATATTAATAAAGCAAATTATTATTAAAAATCAGAATCTTGAGCTCATATATAATTATCCATAAAGTAATCTATAATATAATTGTAAAAGTTCTCAATCTTTAAAAAAAATCATATTTTTTTTTATCAGGAGCATATTTTTTTAATAAAGCAACAACAATAAAAATAAATATGTTTTAATTCCAACCATTTGATATAGGTAGAAAAAAAATTGTTTCTCCAATCTAAACTCTATTTCCTTAGTGATGCATTTATCGATTGTTTCAAGTAAAGTATATTTTTCATTGCAAGAACTATTTTGTAAACAAAAATCCATCATGATAGTAAAAGAAAGTTAGAATAATATATAAGTATTTTGTATGTAATTGAAGAAAAACAATTATGTAAAAACCCTATTAAAAGTTTTTGAAAATATAAACTTAATTTTAAATTAGTCTTTATAAGATTATTTTTTCATAATAGGTACATAATAAATGAAAAACAAAATTACTAATATTCTCATAAAACCTTATGATGTTATTTGAGAGCTATAAACAAAATTGAATTATATTTAAAATACCATGTTTATTGTGTTTTATAGTGTATTCAAATCTAAATACAAATATATAAAAACTATATATATAGAAAAGGACAAGAGTATGATGCATATAAAAAAAAACTTAGATGCGATTAGCCTCAAAGCTTAACCCTTTCGAGTATGAAGTACTTTGTCCAACGAAAACTCGATTACTGAATGTAAGTTTATTTTTCTATTATACAGAACATTTAATCATTTTTGAAAAACTAATTTTAATTGACGACTGCAATTTCAGGCTTAAAAATAATAAGGTTGCCTACATGATATCATAGATAATGTAATCATTTATGGAAGTGTCGTTGTTTCAATGGAGTCGATTTTCCAAAAATCTAGAATTGAAACATATAATTGATTCGGAAAGTTCAAGGTTAATATTAACTTAAATATTTTTTGTTATTATTATTTTAGTTCAATTAGTTTATTAATATTATTGAACTAATTCTTTTACAAATTTAAACTACAAGGAAAAGTTTTATTATGATAGGGTTAACAACGTTATTGCAAGGAAGGTTTGAGAGAATCATGTTGTAACTAAGTAAGATGGAAAGATGTGAGGATTTATAACCTTTAAGGGCAGAATATATTGAAATGCCATGTCTGGGCATTTCATGTGACAATCATTATCTAGTGCGGAGAACCAAAAAAATATTCATTATTTATTTATTGTGTACACCAGGAGATTGATTATGTTTGTTTCGCATGCGAAGTGGATGGTAGGATTATTTTTTATTACATCCATTTTTTTAAATTGTTATTTTATATGAATATATTTAACAAACAATATTTTTCTCTCGTAGGCGACAATTCTTGGAAGTAAAACAAAACAGATGAAGTTTTTTTTGTAGAACACACGTGCGAAATGATGAACGTTTAACAATGCAATAATTCTTGAACAACCTAGCTCAATACCTTTTGGTATGTTGGATTTCAACTATTTCTTTTCATAAGTTATTATTTTTTTTAAAATTTTGTTTTAGAAAACATATAACACTTAGGCCTTGTTTGTTTCAAGGAAACTGAATTCCAGGAATTCAGTTTCCTCACTTTCCAGTGTTTGGCAACACTTTGGAAAAGAAGTCAAAGGAAAGTGATTTCCATAATTTTCCCGGTCAACTTAAAATAACACTTCACACGCGGAAAGTGTTTTCCGCTCCTGCACAAACGGAAAACACTTTCCGCGTCTCTTTGCCTCATCTCTCTGCACATCTATTTCCCTCTTTCCATCATCTTTCACTCATCTCTCACCACCTCAAACCAGACCCTCTCGCCTCCTCTCTTCTCCTCACGCCTCCCTCTCAGTCCCTCATCTCTACTTAAAAAAACCCTAAGCACCCTCTCGTCTCTCGCCTCCTCTCGCCTCCCTCTCGGTCCCTCATCTCTGCTCTCGACACCCTCTCGACACCCTCTCAGTAACCCAGCACCCTCTTCCCCACATTTTTTCTTCAAACCCAGCACAACACCCTCTCGCCTCTCGCCTCTCGCCTCCTCTCGCCTCCCTCTCAGTCCCTGACCCTCTGCTTACAAAACCCTCTCGCCTCCCCCAGTCCCTCAGTCCCTCTGCTGCTCTGCATCTCGCCTCCCTCTGCAACTCACAGCAATTAACCTTCGTCCCTCTCGCAAAAGGTAATCTTTGTTTTATTAATTGTAATTAACTAATATTGTGGCATCTGCTTTGTAATAGCTGATTTCAGCCCCGTTTGTTTGATTTAATTGCTTTGAATTGATGGTATTTGAACAATAATTTAAGAACTCCACAGTTGAAATTTTCTAGATTTGGTGGTGTGAACATTTTATTTCATGATTCTGTTGATAGAAAAGTATTTTGTTGGGTTTTTGGATAGAAGAAGGGTTTTCAGTGGAGGAGTTTTATGTTGGAAGTCTATGATTTTGTCGTGGATGGCTTTGTATCCTACTAGGGAGGTACTAGAAATGGTTTCTAAAATGCTGAAGTGGATACCAAATTGATGCCTTTCTGCTTTCTGAACTTTCAAAACTGAAGGTAATTTGCCCAGTTAGCACTATGAAATTTGCAGATGGAAATTATTTGTTGGGATGCAAAAGTTTTTGTTGCATCTGATTAGGAAAAATGACTGGTCCTTGGATTCATTATGTGATATTAATAGTTACCTTTTTTTTAAGCAGCTGCAGTAGTGTGCATGTGTGATGTTAATGAGCTTATGCTTGGGGTTTTTAGTATGGTTAGGTGCTTGTTTTATGTGCACATACATGTAGCCTTGAATTATTTCCAAACTCATGCTTTCAATCCTTGCCTCCTGTTGCTACTTTGATAGTTGCCTCTTGGAAAACTAGGTTTCCCACTTGGAAATAAGATACAAACTTAGTTTGAAATATGCGTTATATGGTTCAGGGAAGTCCCAAAAAAAAAGACGGGCATATTTGAGTATGAATCTTTAAATGCACCTTTGATTTGTATGTGGTAACTTATGTTCTAGAAGCCAGACTCTGTATATCTCCCCAGGTACCATTTCACTGTGAAATTACAGAGACATGGAATTGAAGAAATTGTTAATTGAAGACATTTGTTTATAATGCCTTGTACAATCCTTTCCATGTCCATTAACATAAAATTAAGTTGTGTTCATGATTGCTGAATTTGTCTATTAACTTCTAGTTTATAAGACTAATGAGTTTTCGTTTCAGATTTTCAGGGCTATGCAAAACCTTTGCGTCTTTTGCCAGCAACAGAAGTGAAAGTTTGTACAGAAACCTCACAAGAAAAGTTTACTTTTCTAGCAGTAAAGTATAGCTCTGGCGATGTTCCCTCAGTGTTAACTCCAAAAGAACTTCTGGCTGGAATGTTGGGGTTTCTTGCGTGTAAAATGGTTGTAGTATTAGCAGCATTTAAGCCTATGAAAGTGGATTTCGAGGAAAATGAGTGATGTATTTCATTTTCCTTTTGTAGAGACTTGGAACATAGAGTTAGTATAGAACCTAATAGGACATTGAAGTGTGTGAACAGAGGAAACATTCGTTCTTGTTTATTCTTCTCATCTAAACGTAAATGATAAAGAAGTTACTAAGGATGAGCCGTTGGACTTGAATATTTATTAATAAGTGATGTTTATTCTTGTTTATTTTAAGCTTTTAAAATTGAAAAAAATATATATTAATAAGTTTAACTTTAAAAATATTTCACAAGCTTATTTCTCTATAATATGATATGACATATATTGTTATATTTTATAAAATAAGCTATGTATGAATATAAGATATAATAAAAAAATTCATCATTATACTTTTTAGATTTCATTTTTTTATTTTAAGTGATTAAATATTTTATATATATTAGATAAACTTGAAATAAAAATTAATTTATTAATAAATTATTTTCCAGTTCATTTTCCATAACACAAACAAACACTGGAAAGTGTTTTCCAGTTTATTTTCCATAACACTGCCAAACATCGGAATTCATTTTCCCCGGAATTCACTTTCCCCGGAATTCACTTTCCAAAAGGAAACCACTTTCCAGCAAACATACGGGGCCTTAGTTAGTTGTAAGAGAGATAAGAAGGTGATTCATCAACCCCTCTAAACCTCATTTTGGAATCATGGTGGTAGGCAGGATCCAATGGACTAGATAGAAATCAAGTTTATGGTATCTCAAACACTATTGTGGAGGACTTGCAACAACCCGAGTGTTTTAACCGTTGGATGCTCACAATTAGTTTGAGTACTTAAACTTCAGGGTTCAATGTGATTTTAAACCAACGAGTTGAAGCTCATATGCCCTATGTTGTTGTTTAGGCAGTTTGACTTATTGATAAAATGATAGGACTCTAGCGCTTGTACATGGAGCTAAAATCATAGATAAGTGGTATATGTGCTTCCCTTATCGCCCCTCTATCTTAGCGAAATCATGTCTTTCCTCCTTTAACCCCTATCTAAGATAGATGAATTGTATTTGAATTGATAATTTTTTAAATTTGTAATTAATAATTGTTTTTTAATGTAATTTAATTTGTTTTAATTATTTTCTACTCAATTTATTAGAGATCTCTTATTTGAATTCCTGTTTGAGATCTAATAGTTAAAAGATAATATTACAATAATCTTCATAAAACAACATACTCTATAATTCTACTAAAAAATAAAATAAATATAAAATGAAATCAATAGAGTATACAGTGGGAATAGCATCACTCTTAAGAACTTAAAGAATTAGATGTTTTTTCGAAACACGATTCCCCTGAGACGATGGTTATGTTTCCAAACCAATAATGAAAGCTTATAGAATTTTTATCCCATAAAGAAACTTCCGTCCAACTTTGCAAGTACAAAATGAATTTCAATGCAAAATAAGACCCGAAATTGAAGCACAAATATTCGGAGAAAGATTTGGTGTAGCATTTGAAAATATGGACCAGCGTGGTCGTCCACTCTTTCTTCGTTACACTTTAAATGGACCGCACGAACCGTCCTCGATGTTTCCTTTCATATGAACACATTAAATTTTCCGTCGTAGTAGGTTTACTGGCACTATAAATAAGATGCCACGAACTCATAATTCACCACTTCATATAAAAATCCACTAGCTTTGCTAACATTCTAAGCTTCCAAGTAAATATGGCTCGAGAAGGTAAGCTTTTCGGCTTCTTCATTGTGCTTCTCCTTCTGTTGCATGGCTCGTTAACTCGAGCCCGGCCATTCAATATCTTGAAGTCTGATCGAACCAGGGTCCGAGGCGCTGGTTTCTTTGATGGGTTATCCCTCGGAGCCATCAAGCAATCGGGTCCTAGCCCAGGTGGTGGCAACAAATTTACGGATTCCGGGGTTTATGCAAGGATTAATTCAGGTCCTAGCGATGGAGGAGGAGGACACTAGCTGGTTAAAATGATATTATTGCTTTGTTGATTAAACCATCAACATATGCTTTTTTATTATTATTATTTCTTTATATACCAATCAGTATTGCTAAGTATAATAAGAGTCATCGAAATAGATATCTGGGCGATGGATGTATTGGTTATTCTTTCACGGTTAAGGATGTAAGATAATAGTGTGGATGTGGTTGAGAAATAAGTTCATATACTATTGATTTGTTGTGTTCTGATGAGTGGTGTGATGACTTTTAAGTTTACCAGGAATGTTTACATGTAAAACCAAAGAAGTCTACCCATGTTGTTGTCTCAATACTCCTCTTCATTTGCCAGGAAGACAACAACCATGTAAATTTCTATTAAAAATACTAGAAATAAACTATTACTTAGATCGTGTTGGTGAATGACAACATAAGACTAACATTCAATAACTACATAGTTAATTATATATCATATTTCATGATCCTTATCTACTATACTAGAATATATCTCTTGGTTGTCAAAAAAAAAAAAAAAAAAAAAAACAAGGCAAAAAGCGAAAACAAAAGCAGAAAACTTGAGGCATGCAAGAACGTTGGCCTTAAAAATATTTTTCTAATAGTAGTGTACCTTCAAGATTCAATAAGTCATTCCTCAACACAGGAAGTCAACACATAAACAACTTGAAAAAAAAAAGACTAATAAATATTTTACATGATTATGTTCACAAATAAATAGGAAAAAATATCACTATAATTAAAATTAACATATTTTTAGAGATCTCAAAACCAACTCCTGGATGTACTTAATTTTCACAACACACAATTATCTTTCTCTTTTTTTTTTTTTTTTGTCATGAACTTACATACATAGCACCTTATAATTTGACAAAACAAATTCTAAACAAAAAAGATATTTTTTGTTGAACATAAACAAAAATAATGGCATATGGAATACTTGTGTCTGTTTTTTCTATTTTAGTACTTGTACTCATTTTCTTATTTGAGTGCTTGTATTTATAAAATTTAATTAATCCAGTATTTTCATTAGTTGTGTTACCAAAATACTGACAAGATAGTTAAATCATAGTTAAGTTGGTCTACATTGTATTATTTCAATATTTGATTAATCCAGTATTTACTTTATGTTTATACACACACACACTTGAACTATTTTGTTTTCTACTTGAGTACTTTTATCAACAAAATTTGATCAATCAAGTACTTTTATCAGTGTATAAAACTAATTAATTAATAAATAAGACAAGTTTTTTTATATTAATTTACTCGTTAGTGATTTAATTTTAGATTAGATGATGATAGAAAGTTAAAAAACCCTATTGATAATTAAAAATATATATAAATTAACCTAATTAGTTAATTAATTATATTAAAAGATGCTTTAAAATCACTAAAGATTTGAATTTAAAAAAAAAACAATTATAGAAACAATACCTTGATCATCTTGTAATTTTATCTTTTTTCATTGGCTATATTTAGACAAATTACAATTTATATCTGAGGTCAATGAATTTTTTGAATTTAAGAAAGATATAAAACTAGCCTCATATATAATATATTAGAAACATGTATAAACAACAAATCAAAATTCATCTCTCTTCTCGTGATGTGATCTTATCTCAAACCAAATTGTTAATCTAGTATTTAATCAATATCTCTCTTTTTTCTTGTTTGGTACCAACCAAATACCTGTATTTTTTTATCACGAAATTTCTTTTTTTTGTGAAGATCTTGTTTGAAATTTTCAATCATTAGGTCTTCCAAAAACATTTGCCAATAATTTTTATATTCTAATCCTATCCCTAAAATTCAATCTAATTTCTTGATGATCCAGGAGTCACAAATAATTATTGAGCATTCCAAAAAATTATATCATTGCCCTTTCTTCCCCTCCCCTTTAGGCAAGATGGATTGAATGCTTGATTTTTGTTGTTGGATGTGGTTGTCAATGTATTGTTGTTGCAATGTGTGATGTGCAACGACAATTATAAAGATAAATTGGGTTAGATTTGAGCTAATGTTGACTGTTAGTTGCTAAAATATTTTTTTTTAGGAGCATCGTTTTTTATTTAATAAAAACAACAACAATAAAAGAAAATTCAAATAAACTATATTGATTAAAAAAAAGAATGTAAATTTCTAATAAATAACTAAGTCTCAAAATTCACTATTTTTAAAATTTTGACAAAAATGTTTTTTTTTTGTCAATATAGTATTTAGAGCAACAATTTATTGTGATTGTGAAAAACAAACATCATTTAAAAAAAACAATAAAAATATTGATCATCTCACCACAACCGCAAGAAAAATAAGAACAATAAACATGAAAGAGTTATAATAAAAAAACCCAAAATCTATTTTTCTATTATCATTTCATATTAATAAAGTAAATTATTATTAAAACTCAAAATCTTGAGCTCATATATAATTATCCATAAAGTAATCTATAATATCATTATAAAAGTTCTCAATATTTAAAAGAAATCATATTTTTTTTATTAGGAGCATATTTTTTAATAAAGCAACAACAATAAAAGTAAATATTTTTTAATTCCAACCATTTGATATAGGTAGAAAAAAATTTGTTTCTCCAATATAAACTCTATTTCCTTAGTGATGCATCTATCGATTGTTTCAACTAAAATATATTTTTTCATTGCAAGAACTATTTTGTAAACAAAAATCCATCATGATATTAAAAGAAAGTTAGAATAATATATAAGTATTTTGTATGTAATTGAAGAAAAACAATCATGTAAAAACCCTATTAAAAGTTTTTGAAAATATAACATAATTTTAAATTAGTCTTTAAAAGAATTTTTTTCATAATAGGTACATAATAAATAAAAAACAAAATTACTAATATTCTCACAAAACCTTATGATGTTATTTGAGATCTATAAACAAAATTGAATTATATTTAAAATACCATGTTTATTGTGTTTTATAGTGTATTCAAATTTAAATCCAAAAATATAAAAAATATATATAGAAAAGGACAAGAGTATGATGCATATAAAAAAAACTTAAATGCAATTAGCCTCAAAGCTTAACCCTCACTTGTTTTTTTAATTATTATTATGCAAGCAACATATAACTTATTACTAATTAGGTTGTTTGCCAAAAATCTAGTGACAATTATTATGGTCGAAAACTCCTTGGGGAATGGTCTAAAAATTTATTTATAACACATTTTTAATATACCATAAAGACATCATAAACTACTAGCCGAACCCTAAAATATCTCAAAACCACTAAAAATAAAAACTGAACAAATTAAAAAATATATATAAATGGGATCCAATCTATTTTTTCAATAATGTGTATAGAAAAAACACATTCCATTAAATTTTTATTGTCAAATGAAACCCGTTGACACCAAACATGAATAATTTCAATACTAATAAGTGGGCATTCACCAACTTTCTCTCTTATATCTTAAACTTAAAACTCAAATGTTAAGAATATGATTTTTTAAACCAAAATTAAAGTTACATAAACTAAAGGGACTATGGATTAAAATTAGAAGAAAAAGAGAGAGTTGATGACCTATAGAAAACTTTTTATAGTAAATTTGAGATCGGGCATGTGATTTCTTATTATTTTATGCTTTGGTCTTATTGAATTTTTTTAGTACATTTTAATAAATTGATCATTAATTTTATGCATAAAATATAAGAATAAAAATGGAAAACAATTTGAGCTATGTGGAATGCTACAGTATTGATCAAAATATAATAAATTTATTTTATAATTGTGAATGTAAATTGAAGGGAAAAATCATGAAACAATCAATATATTCAAATACTATGCAAGTATGTATTATATATATATATATATATATATATATATATATATATATATATATATATATATATCTAAACTCATTTTTTTCTACAGATATTTTTTTCTGCATAAATATTTTTTATGAAGAAATTAAAAAAAAACCTCAAACAATTTAAGGAAACATGTAGGTAAGGGAACATTAAATTGTAAAAGAAAAAAATAAACAACAAAATAAATAAGAAAAAGAAAGAAGGAAAGACAAAAGGAAAGGAAAGAAGTAAAAATAAATAAATAAATAAATACTGAGAAGCTAAAACAAACTGCAAAAGGTGAAAACACACGCTCCCCCTTATTTTCAAACTGGAAAAAAGAAGAAGCGAAACGCCCGGGACCAGTTGTGCCTAACACTTTAGCCATACAAAGAAGCAGTAAGTAAGATTAAGGCCCATCTCTCTCTCTCTCGACTCCAGTGAAAGCGAGAAATGGGGAGCTCATCGAAGGACGACTCCGGCAGCGACGCCGAGGCTTCAAGCGGTGACAAAACACCTTCTAATTCCGGTCTCTTCTCCGAAGGCGAGCGCGTCCTCGCCTACCACGGCCCCCGCATCTACGAGGCCAAGGCATCTCTCTCTATAAGATCTTTTCTTTTCTATTTTTGTTTATTTGTGCCCTATGACTTTGTAACTGATGTTTATTTTCATATATTTTTTTTAAAATCGACTTCTTGTTTTTTGGTGGTTTTAGTTTTTAATTGTGATTTTGTTTGTTTGACTGGAAACCTGTGGTAAAGAATGGAGGTTAAAGTGATATTTGAGGAAATTTAAGGGTTTTAAATAGCTTATTGTTGAAATTAGGGTTTATAGAAGCTGGAGTTTTCTTGTTATTGCAGAATACTAACAATTATTGGTTTTAGTGACCTCACTGAACTAAGTAAATTTTACTGTGACTGTAGTTGCTGCAGTCTAAATTTTTCTGTAATTGGGAGCATTTTAGTGCGGTGGAGAGCAGTGTTGTTTTCTATGGTTGTGACCTTTCAGTTCACAAGTGTTATTTTTTCATTTTTTTGTTTTATTAAAGAAATTAAAGTGCCAAGTATTTTTTTAGTTGCTAGGGAACCACACCCAAGAATCAAGGGATTTTAAAATTTTGTCCTGATTTTGGATTTGCTGAAGATGAAATTTGATTTTCATTGGAAGTAATGTTTGTGTTATCTGCATTAAAGGCTGTATTTTCTAATTTAATTTTGCAGACTATAATATATTTTTTTGGATAAAGTAATAATACGTTTTTCATTTCTAGCATTTTAACTTTCTCTCTTTCTTTCTTTCTTTCTTTCTTTTTATGTTCTTTTAAATCCTAGGTTCAAAAAGCTGAGCTCCGTAAGAAGGAATGGAGATACTTCGTACACTACCTTGTAAGCTCCTCCAAGCTATTCCTTTCATAATGACCTGTTCTGGTTATACAATTTTGAATGACTGAACTGCCGAGTAGTTGGCTGGTACAGTATTACCTTGTTATGATGTTAAGTGATTTTCCTTTTGCTGTTTTACAGGGTTGGAATAAAAAGTGAGTATGCATTTTGTTCTTTTCCCGTTACTATATTTTTGGCTGAGAGTTTGGAACTTAATAGCTCAGACTGGAACATTGTGAGGTCATTTTTTCTAACTCTTTTTTCTTCAATCTAATCAAGTGCAAGTTCAAGTTCTTGGATGCTTCATTTATTCATGATGTGAACCCTTCTTTTCCCTTTAAAAGTTAGGATAATATTAAGGCGTTTCAAGAATTGAAGAAAAAATTATGGCTCATTGTAAAACTGCAATAGCAAAAGTAAATAACTAGATATCTATTTTACTCTTTTCATTATTGTCACATTTAATGTCCATTGCACTCATCATATAACAATAATTTTCCAAAATTAAAAGTCTAGGTTTTTTCTACAAAATTTCATTAGTTTAAGTAAAGTTCTACTTCTTCTCTGTTTTTTTTTTCTCTTTCATTGATGATAGCTTTTTAAGGAGTTTTAATTCTATACAATTATAAACCTTGTTTTGAGTGAAACCTAGTCTGACATTTTCCTTCTGCTATTTCCTTAACTAGTTTCCCCCTCTATGTGTTTTTAATTATTTTCTATAATTATTTATCAGATACTGTTTTATCTTTGTTGTTTTACTAGTTTATTATTGTAATTTATTATATTGACATGAAAGGGTTGGAGAGAAAAGGGGGGTGGGGCAGCTGTAACCATTTGAAAGACAATGAAAAATCGATGGTGTATGAGATACATTAAAAAGAAACATTTAATCAATGTCACATTAGGGAAGTAGGAAACTGTTGTCCTATTTAAGTTTAGCTAGCTATAGAATAGTTATGGCTTGCCAGTAACTATAGGCATGCTACGGATTCTAGAGGATCTTCGCTGGTTTTGCTTCTTTTTTTAATTTAATTTGGAAATCATCTTTTTAGATCAACATAGCAGATATAACTTGAATGAATCGAAGACAAAGGATAGTTTTAGTGTAGAATAAAAATAATAATAATCAATTGGACAGGTAAACGAGAAGCTACAACTTATAAAAACAAAATCTTGTCTTTGATGTTTCTTCTATTTCTCAGCTGGTGAGCCCTCTTGTTGCATCATTTTCATCTTAACATTCGGTCCTATTGTCGTGTTTTTACTACTTAGCCTCTTTTGAGAATTGGTTATTGTTATCACCGAAAGGTTTGGAATTTTTTTCTGTCCCAAGAAAGTTTTATTTCATTAATAAATACACCCTGTTTCAAAAAGGGACACAGAAATCATTACTGTGGGTTGGACATATTGCCAACAGTTGGGACGAATGGGTGGGCATGGACCGACTAATGAAACACACTCCAGATAATGTCTTGAAGCAGCAGACCCTGGAGAAAAAACAAGGTATAGACAAGAATTTGAAGCCTGGACGCTCCTCTCAGACGAAGCCAAAAAACTCTACTGGTAAGCTTCGTTTTTATTTATAAACATGTTTTTTTTCAAATTGATCATGTATGTGTTAATGTCCAAATGGAGATTCTCGATCAGTTCTGCTCATTTAGCTTGTGCTGTGTGCAAGTCTCCGAGCAACTTTTGGCTGTCTAGAAACCTTTTTCTTTTCTCTTCCTTCTTCCGTGGGGAATCAGCTTATGGGTTCTTATGACAAAGGAAATACTTAATTGATGCTCTCTCCCTTTTCAATAACTCTTACTGTTATATTTATACAAGACATATAACTTGGGAACTTAACTTTCATTTTGTGCTAATATATGAGTACCCTGAATGTTTGTTCAGGTTTTTATAGTCAGAATCACTTGTTAATATTCTTGGCAATGTCATTACTATGAAATTGCTAGGTGATAGTTAAGCTCGTAACTATTTCTATTTTATAAGAAAATAGTTTTTGTTTTGCAGATTCAAAGATGGACAAGGAAGATCCTAAAAGCAATGGTTTGTTCCCTTACCTTCCTTTTCTTTCCCTCTTCATAATCAAAGTTTTCTTTCTTTTATTAAGTGACTATTGGTCGTAATTATTCTCCAGTAGAAGTCCTACCACAAGCTGGTGGATTGTTCTGCTTCTTATACATTGCTAGTCCTAGAGTTGTTTTTGCTGTTTATTTTCTCTATATAGAGGTCGTCCTATCAGGCCTGCACCTGTGAATTCAGGGCAGATGTTCCAAAAAGAGGATAAAAAGAATTTTGTAGTTTAATTATTTTCACCTAAAGAAAGTTTTGGTGCCATAGGACTTTGTATGAAGCTTGGCATTGCTATCTGTTGGTCTTAGGTTTTATTTTGTTTTTTATTTTCCTCAGCATCATTTTTTTTTTCATCTAGTGCCTTATTGACTTGCATTAGGTAGTGCATCATTGTAAACATTTTGCTAGTAAAAACTGGGAGATGATTTCATGATTGCCATAGTTATGGGATATATTTACTCAGCTTTTATTCTATTGCAATCTTGTCATCTTGACATGTTCAAATAAGTTGCATTTATATTTAGTGCTTTTTTTCCCCTTTACCTGTGGTTTATCTTCAATTTGCCTCTTAAATGATGTATGCTTGTGAAGACAGAGAGATTTGTTCTTATGAATTGTCAATGCTGCTTGCAGTGGCAAAAGGGAAGAAGCGTAAAAGTGATTCAGGAATTGAGGTTTGTTTCATATTATTTCGAATGGTGCCTTGACATACTTCCTTTTAATTTCTGGAGTATTTTTTGGACAACAGTTTTGGCCTGCTACATCTTGTTGTTGCTCTGATCTCTTCCTTTTTGCCCCCTGAATTTTAAGTTTCATATCAACTAATAGCAACCCGCCACACACGCACACAAAAAAAAAGAGAAGCAAGCTTCAAATAATTTATCCTTCATTGAAGACCAAGCTGAAAATATGTATACCCTCACAGTCAGATCCTCTATTTCATAAATTTCATTGCTCTTTGAGATTCCTCTTAATATGTGGTTTCAAATTGTTAGAAGGATAATTTGCCTGTAGAAAAGCTTGTCAAGATCCAAATTCCATCAACACTAAAGAAGCAACTTGTTGATGATTGGGAATTTGTCACCCAGCAGGATAAGGTATTCACATATTTTCTCCTATTGCTATTATATTGTATTCATTATGCAAATTGATTTTATTTGAGTTAGTGTGGAAGCCATAGAGTTCAGTTATTTCCAAATAGCTTAATGGTTTTTGCTTCATTGATTATAACCCTGAATACTTATAACTTAAAAGCCTATCCAGCCATTTCGGACGTTTTACCATAATCTTTTCTTCGGCAAATTTTACATACAATCTTGTGAACAAGCCTTTGGTAGAACACCCTTTTCACCATATATCTTGATGATTTAATTCTTATTTATTTTCTAGTTTACAATCAAAACAGCTTCTATAATTCTGAACCTGCAATGCAGCTACTTTTCTGTTATCCAACTTCACTTTTCTGGTTGTACTTTTTTTGATAAAAGATTTGGTGATTTTTTTAGTTATTGGATCTTTCAGAAAAAAAGATTCAGTGCTTATATTGTTTCAAAACAAATACCAATCAATTGTAGTATTGTTCTTTGTTGAAAATCCTAATATCAACTTTTTTGTCCTTTGACACCTTTGTTGCTCCTGAATGCCAGCCAATGCCAACCCATCCAACACAAGACCATCGTCCCATTTTAAGAGCTTGGGATTTTCCCAGAAAATATTTGGCCTTTTACACAGGTTTTATATATTTTAGCGAAAGATTTTTGATTTTTAGTGCAAGTATAAGAGTCTAGTGAAATTCTGTAATTAAAAGCGGAAACTGTGAGACCTACACCCCTGTAGTGATTCCATTCACTCTAGATGTTCTAGATATTCTTTTGAAAATTATCCTTGTTTTGCTTTCTTCATTAGCGTGTTATATGACTTTGTTCTGTCTTATTGGCATTTGTTAACCTTTATGAACTTGTGGTACTCACAAATAACTACATGTAATGGGATTTTTGACAAAAGTATTTTTTCTATATACAAATTGAAAGAATTATAGTTTTCAGGATAGAAGATATTTCAACACTTTCAGGATAGAAGATATTTCAACACTCTGCCGCAGTATTTTTTGACTGGTTGAATGTCTTTCTATCAAAATTTTCCAAACAGATGTCAAATGAAAAAAACACAAAATAACCAAGAGAATTTAGTGTTCAAAAACTCAATTTATTGATCAATCAAAATCCATAACCTCCGTTCTAATGTCTAGCTAGCAAGCTTTATAGAGGCACCAAAGTCCGTACAAAATAGAAAATCTAAACCCAGTAGGAAAAGGAAATGTTTCTGCTTATCCATCATTGGAGTTTTAGTTCAATCTTCTTTTTAATGATATAGTGCTCTAATTTGTTGAAGAGCCTCTCTTATTAAATGCAGCTTGTTAAACTTCCCCGATCACCAAATGTGGATGATATTTTGACAAAGTATCTAGAATATATGTCGAAGAAGGATGGCATGTAAGTTTCGTTCTATCTTCTGTTGAAATTACATGTATCGATTATAATTTGTATATGCTAGGATCTGTTTTTGTTTCCTATCAGCTATTTTAGTATATTTTCTCAGTTGCATAAACCGCCATAACAGTGATCTTATTCTCTGTCCCAATGGTTGATGATAGATCAATTTTTAGATGTTTTAAATGAGAATTTCCATTGTATCTTCAGCAGAAATTATATTGATTCTCTTAGTGCCTGCTTGGTATTGCATTTCCACCCGTGTTTGGGTGTGTTTCAAAAGTGTGTGCCTCAAAAGCATTTAATAGAAGCCTTTTTTTAGTGTTTTACAATGTTTTTGATGTGTTGATGTCAAAAATTAAAAAAAAAAATCTGAAGATAAAATGTTGATACATTTTAAAGTAAAAAACACTTTTGAAAAACACAAAGTACCACAGTATCAAACATGCATTTAAAGGAAAGCAAAAAAAATTAGATGAACATATCTAAGTGTATGATCCATGAACAATACCTTCCATCCATTGATAGTAGAATATCACTGGTGAAGATGTTAATAACTCGCCTGAATGGAAGGATGTAGAATGTTTTAATTTGAATCAGAATGTTAAAAGTAAAAGGTGAAGTGAGAGCACTAGGAGGGAAAAGAGTTGCAATTAAATGGTCAAGACAAGAAACATTTCAAAAGGACTGAATTGCTTGGGATTCAGATTGAGATGAGCATGTATGGGACCAATTAACGCTTATATATGCTCAAGCTCATAGTTGATTTTTCCCAATGCAACATGGATTATGTGTACCACAAGCCACAACTGTGCTCTCACATGGGCCTCCACTCCATAAAGGGCATTGATGTTAAAGTGGACATCAATAAATTATTTTGATTATTCTGCAATTTTTTCACTTTTTCTGATGTTACTTAAGATCCAGGTTCATGCGTTGGTTGCATCAATAATAGTTGCATGGATCATGTTTTCTTGGATACAGGATAACTGATTCCATTGGAGAAATTTTGAAAGGCATACGGTGTTATTTTGACAAAGCATTGCCCGTGATGCTACTATACAAAAAAGAGCGTCAACAATATCATGATACTGTCAAAATTGATGCTTCTCCATCGACTATATATGGTGCTGAGCATTTGCTGCGGCTCTTTGGTATGCTTATCCTAATCACCAGTGCTTTTTAGCCACTTATAATTATTGTCTTCTTTAGTTGTTTGATCATCATATTTTTGTTTGATAAAGTGTTGAAACAATTGCTTTTGATTAGTAATCTTTGATGAAAGCTAATATGGTCACCAGCTGTGCTTCATGACAATGTGTTTTATTTTTCTGTCTGAAAAAAATCGATCATTAGTATCTTTTATATAGCCTGCATTTTTTTTCCTTGAGAATTTTATAGTCTTAATCATTGTTAACAGTTGCAAGTCCAATTTTCTATAATATTCCTCTGAATCGAATTACCTTGACAGATGGGGTTTTCCTTGAATGTTTAAAGACACCCTTATGGTTAGGTTACAGCTTTGTTAGATGGTTATTCAAAGGCCGAACCTTTCCAAAGTTATTTTCACATTTTAACCAAGTCATGTGTGCTTTTTGATAGAAACCACAAATGCAGTTGGTTTTGAAATCACCTGTATTTCCTTTGAACATCTCGCAGCAATGAACCTGAGATCATCTACTTTTCTGTCTAGAATTGAAATGATATATAACTCAAATCAATGTGGAATTTGGTTTTTGTACATGGTGTGCCCTTGACAAGTAACTTTATTCCTTATTTTAGGAATTTAGCATAATGCTAATTTGTTCAGACATATTCTGTTCACCCGCTGATGTAAATTTTACTACAAGTGCATTTCTACCTTTTCCTCATTGCAGTTAAATTACCAGAGCTCTTGGCCTATGTGAACATTGAAGAGGAGACATCAACCCGCTTGCAACAGAAATTACTCGACTTTCTCAAGTACTATCTCCATCTTGCACATTAACTGTATTTTCTTGCTCTATAGAAGAATAAAAACACTGAAATTAAAATGAAAGAGAAAAGGTTTGGTTCCCACCACTGGCCTAATCTTCATTGTGATTGGCTTCATATCAGACGCTGACTTCAAACTGATTGACATGTACACATTAAACCAAAAAGAAAGAGCGGAACACAGGATGGGTGATTGATTTTAGCTGATTCTTTTTGATGTTTGTTTCCCTACCTCATGAAGTTGTCATTGCATAACTGGTGTAATAATTCTAGCGGTGTATTAGCTGAAAAAATAATTCCACAAGCTATAAATAGCATGACCAATGGATCACATTAATGCACTACAAGTTGGTAAATATCAAAGGCTGCCTTCTTTATATATTGAATTTTTAATTGCCCTGCTTTGACCCGTAAAAAATGTATTCTTGTCTTGCAGATTTCTACATAAGAACCAAAGTACTTTCTTTCTTTCAGCTTATGATGTGTCTAAAGTTTCTGAAGTCAAAGTCAAAGCAAAAGATTAGTGAGCTGCTGTTATGTGTGCCTTTTGGGGAAAGCAGTGGTGGACTGACATGACCAAATTGGTATGCCATCATCTTCCCTTTAACAAGACGGGGAAGGAATGGGCATCCAATTGTTGTTGTAACTGTAGTATTTGTTATTCTTTATTCCCCCCGGGGGGGAAAGGATGTTTAGTATAAAACATCTGGTAGCTAACTTTGTACAATGGCGACGTTACTTGTTGGCTCGGCGGAGGCTTCTTAAATGATTTGGCGGTGCATGCATTAGTCAGTGGTGCAGCCATATGCAGTTGTAATTGAGACGGCAATTAAACTACGTTTGCAAATTACAACTTGAACTTTCTCAAGCTTGCATTTCAGCTTTGCATGGCATCTCACAGACTGACTCCTGCTTCACGGATTTGCTTGCTTCATGAGATCGTTTCTCTGCCGAGGTGAGTTCATCGAAATGTCACTCTTGAGACTTTCTGCTATAAGATTGGGTGGTAAATGGGGTGTGGTGATTGTGCATTTGCATAAAAATCAATTCATGGTTTCATTTAACCAAATATGGGAATGTTATTCTCGTTGCCCAGACGGGAAATGAAAGGAAAAACAGTCAATCACTAGAAATTAAGAGTGGAAATGTGATTCCGGAGTGTAAAGAATCCGCAAGCTAAAAGAGTCCTTTATTTGAACTTTGAAGCTGGAGGAGATGCGAATGATCTACCAATTAACATTCATTGCATCAAATGACCAAGAAAATGGCTACGAGGGGGGCTGAATCATTCAAAGGTTGCTGCCGCCCACATCTAGCACAAACCACTGTCTCACATCTTTCCTTTCCATTCTCTCAGAGGTCTTGTGCGCAATATCCATCAAAACACTATCTCTATCATCAATGAAAAGCCCTTCTAGGCCCAAATATCCAGTAACTCCTGAGTCTCTTCTATGACCCCAACGAGGCTCCCGCTCATTGACTTCTTCCCAGGATGCCACCATAAAATAAAGGCTTAACCACCAAATTACAATTAAATTCTGCTCTGGTTCCTGCACTTTGACTTTTTTTGACGGGTTTGAAATCAAAAGCAGGAAGAACAGCGAGTAGAGAGGTTCGAATAAATACAAAGAGCAAGGGCATACCAGTAATCAAATCACTTGCGATGTTTAGGAGCAGCTCCAATTACGATGAGCTTCCCTTCAAACTTGAGAAGTGAAAGTTAGGATTCCAGGGGGTGCACCACAGGTACAGTGTCAAGGGTGTTAGCAGCCTTCTCCATCTCTGTTGCAATGAAGCTCACCAGAATAACATCCGCACCTAAATGCTTCAAAGCTTCCTCCCTCTTTTTATCAGAAGAGCTTGAGAAAATGACATGATGCCCCATTGCCTTTTCAATTAGCACACCTACATGGCCAACCCCACCTAAGCTCAATATTCCTGCTCTGATAACTCGTCACCCCAGCACTCAATAGGGGTGCTGCCTGCTCTGGATCAAGCTTGCCTGGTATCCTAACCACAAACCTGTATTCATCATAAATGACTATTCAAACCGGAGATAGGAAATGAAGTTGTTTGCCTTGTTTAGCTTACTTTAGCCTCCTTGAGTGGTTCTTCCATTTCTCTCAGTAGCTTTGTAAGTGAGGATCCTTTTCTCGCAATACTCTACGATGTTAGTGTTGTAAAAAAAGCATCCCCACTGGACAAAATTATGCCGCAACTCCATTGAATTTCCTTGCTTTAGACCCAATTGACTACTCCCCTGTGTTATTAAACTTGACCCGTCCAAGTAACTCGCTGACTTGAAACCTGACCAAGCCATGTTTCATGCTGACTGGGTTGATCATGCGAGTTAACTTAAAATCTAATTGACCCGACCAAAATTCAAGTAATATCCAATTGGATGAGAATCAATAAGCAATGCCATAAGATTCACCAATTTCAAAGATAAATTAAAAAGATCAAAAAGGCATTCATTGAGCCCATTTATGACAATCAAGCTGAGCAAGCTTTGGGAATTATTTCTAAGGTGATGTCTAGTATGAAGTTGGGTTCAAATGAGAATCAAACCTCGATCTAAAGGTCTTATTTCTTATAACATTAAAACTTCATGGTTATTCGATATTGGGCAAGACCTTTCTATAAAACCTAGAAGTTGAGCTTTTATTTATACAAGACTTGGGCTTTGTATTTTACTTTTACACATACTTTTAAGTTATTTATTTACTTAGGTTTAACTTTCAACCCATAGTTAATTAGGGTTTGTTCTTGTTCAAGTCAAATATATAAATAACTTTACTTATTGGATGGGAAGACAAATTGGTTTTTGAATAAAAATTATGTGAGCTCTCTTGATTTCGGTTATTTATTGAACTTTTCAAACTTATCAAAGAGATCATTATAATGTTCTAACCATATACTTTTGGTTTTTATTTCAAATAATCAATATATAAGGGTTTTTTAAACTAATTTTAGTTTTATTGTTTAAGTATTCCAATTCTTGATTATGGATCCTAGGCTTTAGCCTTTCTTGTTCATATCAATTTGGCATCAGAGATTGACTATAAAATCATGTTTACTATTTTTATTTTTTCTTATTCTTGTTTTCGTTATCACTTTCTTTTTGTTTCAAGATTACAATATAGATAATTATTCCTTGCATTAAAATAATATCATACATGGTTTGATTTCATCTTGTGAGCATATTCAAAATAAATAGCGCAAAACTCATCTTGTTCTTGAATTGCCTTACTTTTTTTATTTGTGATTTCTTTGATTAAAAATTGACAAAAAAAAGTCTTTAAGAAAAACCAAGTTAGGAGTACAAACACGAGTAGAGTAACACATCTTTAAGTGTAAACATGTAAGGAAGTGTATGAGGTTTATTACTAACATCTTTTGAAAAAATGAATTAGTCTTTCAAAGACGAATCATCAACCTAAAAAAAGGAAAACATGTTCTTTATGTTATAAGCAATGCAACAACAGTTTGAACATATAAATGTGTTGTTTGGTTATATAAAAGATTATATGGATATAAGAGATGTTGTGATTGGTCAAAAAGGCTGAATTTGTGTCAAGTCTTGGGATGGTTTGTTGTTGTTGGTCAAGAGTAGGGAGTTGTTTCGGTAATGGTGGTTTGGTGGTTGTTTTTAGGTTGGTTGGGAGAGATGGGTTTTTTCTGGTGATGGGTGGAGGATGTGTTTTGTGTGGAGGTTGTTAGGCAAGGGTTTTTAAAGTGGTTTAGCCTACGAACTTAGGGGTCGAGATAGGTGTGAATAAAGGTGATAAAAGGCTAAAACGATATTGAGAAAAGAAGTGTGGTCTGATGGAGGATAAAGGAGACAACGAAAAGGTGGCTCTGTGCTGCAAGAGGTAGTTGGGTAGGGCCTAGAACGAAACAGGGAGGAGGTTGGGAGAAAGGTTGGTGGTTTGTCTATGAGAAAGAAAAAAGATCAGTTAGAGTTTTTTTTTTATGAAGGGAAAAAGGTCTATGAGTTTTTTGGTCCCCAAAAACTTCTCTCATAAATCTCTGCCCCTTAGATTTTCTCATCAAAATTTCTCCCTTTTTTTCTCGTGTGTGGATACTTATTTATAGGTAAAAATATTTGTTTTGGTCCGTTTTTCTTACTTTTCAACTCTGCTCCCTTTGTCTAGATTTTTTTTATATTTTAGTTTCTTTTGAAATAGAGTAATATCAACGTCTACTCGAAGAGAAAAACTAATGTTTTGAAAATAACACGTTAAAAGCCAAACGCGTTGAAAATACATTTAAATTTTGAATTTTTTGAGATGACACTGAAAATATTGAAAACGACATAAATATATCAAAACATATTTTTTTTTTATTTTATTGTTGTTTTTTGTTATTTTCTTATTTTTGAAAATATTTCAAAACTATGGTTAAGAATTAGGTAGAAACAACAATGTTGCAACATAAATATAAAACTCCACATGATAAAAAAGACCCTTGCAAAATAAAGCAAACTATGAGTAAAAAAGAAGCACAAATGGTTTGGCTAGCACAACTAGATTTCCCAATAAAACAATTCAAAGTAAAAATATTTACTGAGAGATAAAAGGAAAACAAAATCTTTGAGTAAAAAAAAACTAAACATAGATTGACAAAGCTTTTTTTTATGAAAATTAAGACACCAATTATCTTTTCCCTCGTCAAACCATTGAAAAAACATAAAAGACAAATTATGACTTATATGCAACTCACATGTTTAAAACTCAAAATATTATATTCATGCAAACCAATCCAAAAGGCATGACCAGATAAATTGTATTTAAACTAATTTTCAATGATTAATAGACGTTATGATTTCATAAAGAAAGTAAAATCAAGGACAATAGAAACACGTCAAAAGAAAACTTATCAAACTAGAGCATGTAATTGATGGATAAGCATGCATATTTCTTATAATGATCCAAACATTTGGCATACTTAGGTTATAAGTAAAAAAATCAAAGCACAATATACTTGTTATAAGAAAGGAAAAATATTGTTTTGACAATTAGATTTGTGCTATGCGCAACACCAATTGTCGTGTAAAAAGTAATTCAAGCCAAAAATATCAAGGTAGTGAAAATCAAATGAAAAGGCACATATTAACTAAACAAAACTTTTTCATGATCTGTAACTAAAAAATAAATTTTCAAAAAACAACAATCATGATATAATTGCATGAAAACAATAATAGGAACATTTAAATGATATAATAAATAATGACATTCTTCAAAATATAATCCATTTCTCTTGCTATAGAATTATAAATTATGGCATTTCTAGCTTTTTGAACTAAATACACATATGAGCACCAAGCAATACACATAACATGTTTGTTTTTCTGAAATCAAAAACCAATATCCAAAAATATAAAAGATTGTATGTGTGGTTGTGGTTATACTTTATATGTAATTATAGTTAGTGATTCTCATGTATCTTTCTTACATAAAAACTAATGGTGGCAGCATATGCCAATGAAGCTACAAGCAAGACATATGATGATACTACCACCATTAAACTTGGTGCTCTATAGACCGATCCTCTATAAATTGTATGGTCAACCAAAATATATATAAAAAAAGTAAAATAGATGTGTAAAAGAACTTACGTTAGCTCATTTTTAAGAGAAAGAAAAAGAAAATTAACATATAAGCATCGAACTACAAGAACAATAAATGGGAAACAAATACCAATAATATCGGTAAGGCATTAAACTTAGACTGTGTTTGATTTTAAAGAAAAATTATTCCACATTAACAACAATGATGTAAATATTTGAAGTTGTTTCATTGCTTGGATTATAATTTGACCTAATATGTTTTTATTAAAATCATACATACTCTAGTTGATATAGCTATTATGTAACAATAAAAAAAAATACTTTCATTTGTTTCAAGGGGAAAAACCAACAAAATGGTTTTAGCAATAGAAACAATTTTTTTAGTTTTATTTAGTTCAGTACATGGAAACCGTATATTAGTTTCAACCATATTATATGCTTTTATTTTTAGAACATGTAAAGAATAAATCACTACTGACCTTATGGAAATGTAGGTTATACCAACATCATCCTAATGAAAAAAAGGTAAAATAAAAATAAAAACACATCACTCTAGCCTTGATCTCTAACAAGGGTAACATCCATGTTTTCTCTTGAATCAATATCAAACCTGACATGAAAGAAAAAAATTACAATCAAGAATGACAATAGTAAAAAAAACTAGATGAAAAAAAATTGCATAACATGAAGAAGAAAAACATGAGCAAACAAAAATAGAAAAGTGAAATAAAAGATATAAAAAATTGTATGAATAAAAGAGGAAAGTCCAACCAATAGTGTATTTACTTTGGTTAAAATGGAATAAAAAAAAATTGAGAGAACTATAATCGATGAAGAATTGGAATTATTGCAGCTCCTCCTAACACAGTAAAATATTTATCATGGAATTATATATATAAAAAAGGCTAGCATTGTTTAAATTACATAATTCAATCAACAAAGCATCTATTCATATTGTTAAGCAATTTCTTAGCAATGATTTTAAGAATTACAAAAATGATGCAACAAATTAAAAAAAAATACAATTGTCAAGTATAGAACAAAAAAGTTTGAAAACAAAAATAAATTTGGTTATGGCCTAAAATAAATCTTATGAAAACCTTACCCATCAAAATATTTAGATCCTAACTCAACCTCTTGGGTTTCCAAGCATCTCTTTGCAAACAAACCTTTCAATAGACATATTCTCATCACGTAAGTGATATATGTTGTTTAATTAGTAATTTATATTTCTTGCTCTTTTGTTGTTTCATCCATTAAAAGTCCTATAAACACTCTCATAACAAACTTCGAGTTAGCAAAACCCTAAAAACCTAAAAATGGATGATTGGTCGGGGAGAAAAGGTGTGTTGTTCTTGAATTCAACCACCATTTTTTTGCTCCCTCTGAAAAAATCCTATCATTTTTTTTATCCCTTCCTTATATCTTTAATCCTTTTTGTGCCTTCATTAATGCAAAATTATATTGTATTTTTCAACAAAACTCATCTCTCCATCATTTTAAAAACATGAATAAACAAAAGTGGAAGAAAAGAAAAAGCTCAAACCATCCTCCTAACACAACTAAACTTTTCTAATTGAAAAAAAAAAGTAAAAAAATAACAACACTATTAAAATCTCTAACCATTGGAGTTTGCGCTCATAGTAAAAGTTTGAGCTTTTTTAGTTTTTTTTGTTAATAATATTAATCAAAATGAGAAATGCAAAAGTAATAATAAAAGGACATGGTATTTAGATATTGTAACTCTTAAATTTCTTGTTAACTTAAAAATATAATGGATTCATTTTGTATTGGTAACTTAAGCTCAATAGCTCAATTTATATTGATCCTTATATTTACTGATATTCTTTATCGGTTAAGTATCCAATCTTTCTTTAATCCTCTGTGCTCTCTACACTTCTTGAGATATATTTTTATAATAAAGGTGTATATTTGTCTCTTCATGTTTTGGTCAATTTTATTTCTGCTTATACTAAAATAGTGCTAGTAAATCTCTCTTTCAACTTGATTATAAGCTTTATCTATTTTTAATCTATCCAAGTAAATTGTAGTTTCCATACTAAAATGTTTTTTAAAAAAGAAGCAAAATCTATTGTGTTTTTTCTTTATAAATTTGAATGATCCAAGCTAGTGCTATTTTATTATTATTATTATTATTATTATTATTATTATTATTATTATTATTATAGGCTTAATGTGCATTTGATAATACAATACATGATGCTTTTTAATTGAAAATAAATAAAAAAAATATTATTAAATTCAGATCATAAAAAACATTAAAAAAAACACCCAAAAACCATCATATACTGCCAACTCACATATGGAAAAAGAAACAAACTATTAATTGGAAAAAGATTTCTAAGAGTGACATGGCAAAACAATGGCACCCCAGGTGAACAAGCTCTTTATTGAAACTTTTTTTCTTGAATCATGAGTGGCTGGCGAATATGAGCACATAGTGAAGTGTGGATGTGGATGCTATGTTACCACCACTCTCTCTCTCTCCACAAATACAAAGCCCAAAAGGCAATAAAATAAAATAAAATAAAAAAGTAGAGGGGACCAAATCAGCCACCCCACGGAGCCATTATACATGGCCTGATTGCAATTATTTATTACTTTCTTCCTTCACAACCCCAACCATGGAAACCACCACTCTCCGTCACGCGATTGGCGTCACCAACTTCCCTTCACCATCCCTCTCACTCTCTGCTGCTGCTAATAATTATTATTATTATCATTCCTCCAAATTACTTGTACGAAAACGAGTCGGTTACCATCAATCTTTCCTTTCTTCCAAATTTCCCTTCAATTCCCTATCTCTACCTCCCAGATCCACCAGTTTCCACTACCGCTTCATCCACCGCGCCACCGACCACGACCACGACCACGAGCATGATCTTGATCATGACCACTGCTGTCATCACCATCACCATCATGGAGACCATGATTCGCAACTGACTGGACCCCAAAGAGCTCTGTTGAAATTTGCAAAAGCACTAGGATGGATGGACTTAGCCAATTTGTTGAGAGAACACTTGCAACTTTGCTGCTGTTCAGCTGCTCTATTTATCACTGCTGCGGCCTGCCCTTACATGATTCCCAAACCTGCTGTCAAGCCCCTTCAAAATGCGCTCATGCTCGTCGCCTTCCCTCTCGTTGGGGTACTTTTTCCATCCCAAAAATTACTCCTTTATCTTACTATTTTGTTTTTTTTTTTTCACTTGCAATTCGTTTGTTTGTTTGATTGATTCCAGGTCTCAGCATCCCTTGATGCCCTTACTGATATTGTTGGTGGGAAAGTGAACATTCATGTGTTAATGGCCCTTGCGGGTTTTGCATCCGTTTTTATGGGAAATGCTTTAGAAGGAGGGTTACTTCTCGCAATGTTCAATTTAGCTCACATTGGTAACCATTTTTAAGTTAGTTGTGAATATCAATTTTTTTTCTTTTCGAGTGATGAATGAATAAAGTTGATGTAGGCCGGTAATCTGTTTTGTTATTTGCAGCCGAAGAGTTTTTTACGAGTCGGTCGGTGATTGATGTTAAGGAGCTGAAGGAAAATTATCCGGATTCCACGCTTGTGTTGGATGTAGATGATGACAAGCCTCCTGATGTTTCTGATTTTTCGTATAAAAGTGTACCTGTGCATGATATAGAAGTGGGATCCTATATTTTGGTCGGAACTGGTGAGGTTTGTGATTCATAAGTTATTTATCTTTCTCATTGCTGAATATTTGAATTTAGTTTTGGTATTGCTAATGTCATGAAATCTCAGTTGAAAGCTTAGCATATTATGATCTGTTCGTGGATGTGGATACATGATTTTAAGCCTTTAAGGCTTCACGACATGACATTTTAAGACTGTACATTCTTGCATCCAAGTGTTCATCAGTTTAGGTTGTATTATAACTAGATTATTTAAAATCTGAATGTCAACATACCTCAGAAAGTTTCTTCCTTATCTGAATGTTCTGTTTTTAACTTCATTATCAAGGTAGGCCGGAACTTTACTGACTTAAGCCTTTCCATCCATCTAAATAAGAAGTTCAATGTTCAGGGGCAGTGCAGATATAGCCACCTTTCAATGATTAGCTACCTAACTATCCGGTGGAAGTTTGAGCAATATGAGTAGTACCAAGCAAATACTCTGACTAATATGACATGCCATTTAAGCTATTAGATTGCTGTATTCACATTATTTTATCTTGATTTTTACTTTCTTTTTTACTGAATGATATATTGGGACTCAAGGTTCATAACAGAGGTTGGTGTTATGTTTAGGCTGTGCCTGTAGATTGTGAAGTTTTTCATGGTAGCGCAACAATTACCATTGAGCACTTAACTGGAGAAGTCAAACCATTAGAGGCAAAAGTTGGAGACAGAATTCCTGGTGGTGCAAGGAATGTGGATGGAAGAATGATTGTCAAGGTATGCCACATTTGCTGATGATGAAAATTGATATGCCTTTTATTGTTTTTTCTGTTGATCTCCTGCAGAATTGTTTAGATATATGATTCAAAGTCTTGTATGAGCTTTATTCCTTGATCAACACTGACAATATAGATTTTCTGTTGTGCTGCTTTTCTTTATATTTCTTTCTAAATTTGACGTAGGCCACTAAACTGTGGAAAGAGTCAACATTGAGTAGGATTGTGCAATTGACTGAAGAAGCACAATCAAGTAAGCCAAAACTTCAAAGGTGGTTGGATGAATTTGGAGAGCAATACAGCAAGGTGGTTGTGGGTTTGTCAATTGCCATTGCTCTCCTTGGGCCATTTCTTTTCAAGTGGCCATTCATGAGTACATCAGGTAACTTGGAGGAAGAGTATTTTTTCATTTTTATTCTATGTTTAGAAAACCATTTGTATCTTTGAATTGGACTTCATTGTAGTAACAATGTTGAGCTTGAGGATTTGTCATTCCTAGAGATGGCCACATGAACAAGTGCTTTGATTCATCATGCATGCTTTGGCTCATTCATCGTGGTTGGGATAGTGCTTTTTTTACTGGTTTAATGATTCACATAGGGGGTTTAGAAATATGCAGTGGTGATGCTCACACATCTCTTTAAGGGGATCCCAAATACATTTATCATTTTTTTTTCTAGAAATGAAATAATTTTGAATCTTTTTTCTTAAATGTTGTAGAAAAGCAATTTGTTTCCATCACTCTTTGTTATTTTGAGAAATGAATATTTATAATTTTAAGACCTTTCATAGTAACTTTATTTGCGTAAAATGTTTGTTGGCTTTCTAAAAAATTACGATATATTTGTGTAAGGAAAGATAACTGGATGAATAAGGATAATCACACACACACACTCAGTTTTTACATGTGTTAGCATAGCCATATTTTTTTAACTTAAATAACTATACTCATTACATATATCCAAATACACTACTCTAATCATATAAAATGTTTATTTAATTAACTGTGACAATTGTAATTGGAGGATTGAATAACCAAAATGAGGAGAGCAAAGAAAAGACAAAATCAGCTAAAAAAACACAGATAAGAAAGTGGTGGGAAATTGGAACTGGAATAGGACCAGTGATTTGACACGGTAATGGAATTCGAGGTATATTAGAAGATTAAAATGGTATGAAGCTAAGTTCTTGCAAAAGACAAGTTCCAGCACATTTTATCTTCTGTTTTTTCAATGGAAATTGTTGGCTTCGTAGGGTATGAAGTGATGTTCTTGCGGTATTTGTTAAGGTTACTCTTTGGAAAAAAAGAAGAAGAATTGAGGGAGCATCTTATATAGCAACAATGAACATGGGGGTGGGTGAATTTTTTTGGGGCAGGGGTGGCCAAGGCCCCCTCTTCTCCCCCTGATGCTTGGCTGGTGTGATATATAAATCTGCAGTTTGGTACTCCTTTTTTTCTTTTCAGGAAAGAAAAGTTTTTGGTCTTTTACTTGTTCCACAATGAATTTGGAAAACTTGGAAAAACTGCTTTTGTGCTGCAACTTTCCATAGATAGTCCTTCTGAGAAAATAGGTTTCTTTTTGAAGATTCAAGCCATGATATGGTTTCCATGTACTTAACCAAATAAACTAAAACAATGTTGTTTTTCCAACCAAAAACATTTTGTTGTTTTTTCCCCTTGAAACCAATGAAAGTATTTTCCATTGTTCTGCATTACCTAAAAGCTATATCAATTGGAGCTCTATGGATTTTAATGAAACATATTGGGTCAACAGTATGATCCAGGTAATGAAAGAACTTCAAATATCTGCAGCCTTAAACACGTAGTCTAAGCTGATATTGCTGGGGGGGGTTCCCCATTTATTGTTTTGGTATCTTGGTGCTCATGTGATAGCTCTCTTTATTTCTCTCATAGAAATGAACTAACATAGCTTTTTTAGACATCCATTCTAAATTTTTTTATGCTTGGGTTGATCATGCAGTTTGCAGAGGATCAGTCTACAGGGCACTGGGTCTGATGGTGGCAGCATCACCATGTGCCTTGGCTGTAGCTCCATTGGCATATGCCACTGCTATCAGTTCCTGTGCAAGAAAGGTACATGAGAATTACTAACCATAATCACGTAGGAAGTTAAGCCACAACCATATAGACATTTTTTCTATATTTTTGATGCAGTAGTTTTAGGAATGATGTCTGAGTTTAGAAAAGCAGAGGTGCTATGTTGAAGTTTGGGTGTTGATTGGCTTTGTTCTTAACTTCTCACTACTCCCTACCAGGAACCCTGTAACCACTGTCATTTTATATGTATGTGAACAAGTCAGGGTACCTTTTTTGTATTAGCTAATCTTCTATTTATGTTAATTTATGCCCTAGATTACTGCAGTGTTACACAACAGTGAGCTCAGAAATTAGCACATTAGATTTTTTTTCCTGGGTTTTACTTAAAATTATATTATCCATAGATGATGCTAGGTTGTCCATGGTTGATACATGTAATTAAAGTATGAAACATGAATATTTCCTTTTGGAAAATGTTGGTGAAATAATATTTTAAATCTGGTACGATGAAAAAAGAAAAACCATGGTGGAAGCAAAATTTCAAATTTCGCTAAACTGGAGCTCAATTTCTTATGATTTAAACTTTCACATATGTGGCAATCCTGGTTTAACTATCTGCTATCTTTCTCTGAAGGGGATATTGCTTAAAGGAGGCCAGGTTCTAGATGCTTTAGCTTCCTGCCACACCATAGCATTTGACAAAACTGGAACATTGACAACTGGAGGGCTAGTATTCAAAGCTATTGAACCAATTTATGGGCATCTGATTGGAAATAACAGGACAAATTTCTCTTCCTGTTGCATTCCCAGTTGTGAAGAGGAAGCTCTTGCTGTTGCATCTGCTATGGAAAAGGGCACTACTCACCCTATTGGAAGGTAATTCTTACAATACTTGTACTTAACACCCTTGCCTCCTCTACCCCACAACAAACACCCACACACTCCAACAAAATATAAGTGTAACCTTCCTATTTATTATTTTTCGTTGTGTCCCCTGTTGGTCTAGTATTGGCTTCATGGCTGGGAAGAGTTTTTCAGCTTATTCAATTGTCTTTTCTTTTCAATGGTGTTTTATCAATATCTTTTGTTATGTCATACCAACTTCTTGTTTTGAATTGTTTCTCATTCATCATCCTACCCTCTATGAAATATGCATATGCAAAATTTTCTTCAAACTCTTATTGAACCATTAGATGCTACAGTGTTTGGTAGCAATAAGTGAAAGTTCCTATTGTGTTCTAGGGGTTTTTCTTATTAGTGATGCCATATGTACATCTTATGTATATATCAGAGAAAATGTAATCGAAAGGAAGTAGGTTTCTAGGGATTCAGGTCAGTTTGGTATGGAGATGCTTTTGTGGCATATTATAATTTTGGTTGAAATTAGCTGTTTGGTCCTTTCAATTTCTTAAGTGCTTGGAATCCTGTGTTCCTCATTTAGAAACTTAGAAATGAGATTCAGAATCTCATTCTCACGTGCTGGCCATAGGTGGGGAATTAATCATGGTCTTGTCTCATCACAGAAGCTCATTTTTTTATTATCATCTTATCTATATCATGAACATCAACATCAACATCAACTTAGTTTTTCTATTGGTAAATTACAGTTGCTTTTCTGCTTGATACAGAGCTGTTGTGGATCATAGTATAGGCAAGGATCTACCTTCTGTTTCTGTTGAAAGTTTTGAATATTTTCCTGGTAAAGGTCTTGTTGCCACTCTGAATAATGTTGAGGTAGTCTTTTCTTCCATACACTCAAGTCTGCTTACTTTTGAATTTAATAGATGAAGTTTAATTGTTATTTCCCTCTTTATTTCCTTGTTTTAAGGTACATTTTTATTTCCATGCTGCAAATTGAATTCCAAATATTTCTATTTTCTTATAGTCAGGAACTGGAGGGGGTAAATTGTTGAAAGCTTCTCTTGGTTCTGTAGAGTTCATTACTTCACTTCGTAATTCTGAAGATGAATCAAGAAAGATAAAAGAAGCAGTTAATGCATCTTCTTATGGAAGTGATTTTGTTCATGCTGCTCTGTCTGTTGATGAAAAGGTGAGGCTTCTGAATTGGTTTATTCATGAAAGATACCATCTAACCTGCTTTAATCCCAATTTCAAATCTCCAAGGATTTTGTGACCAGATGAAATTTCTGTACCAAATGCACTTAATGTTTATCAACAAATAGTCAAAAATTGGTTCTGATAATATTACCATTTTAGTCACAATTAACCTGAATGATTGCTACCTTCTGACTCCGGGTCTGTTTGGGATCACTGTCCAGACAGAGGTTGGTCAAAATTCAATGTTTTTTTTGCTTAAAATTGTTTTTTTAATGTTTTTGGATCATTTTGATGTGTTGATGTCAAAATTATTTTAAAAAAAATAAAAATGTATATTGTTTTGGTGCATTTCCAAGCAAAAACCAGCAATAGCACACTTCTAAACACCCCCTTCCTAGTGATATATGCATGTGTTCCTGTGACATGATAAACACCGAGGTGTAATATTAAATGCAAATGTACTTGAACCAGAAACTCAAGTGAGTGTGCTCTTTCACTTTCTTCCACCGTATTGAAGTCTATCCAAGTCATGTGTACATTTGGCATGTCTCAAGTTTTTAGTCTATTAACCCCCCTGAGATTCTTTATGGTTTCCTTAAGTTGATCATAGTGGTTCAGTGAACAGCCTTAACCAAGCAAATGCTGCAAGGCCTTTTAGAAACTTGCTTGGTCACAGAAAGAAATGTTGAGGAACAGGCTGGCTATAGCACAGCCCATTGTTTAAAGGATGATACTGGAAAAGTTATGTTCCTTCTAGGCTCTCTTGTGGCGCACAGAGAATGAGAGGAGGAAGTAGCTAGGTAATGCTTCTCTGTGAAGCCTACAATAAAATTGTATACAAAGGCCATTACCCCCACCAAGATAAGCTCATGCTAGAGAAAAATTTAAATATTCCTATAGCTATTTTGCATGAAATGAGTGCTCAGATTTGAATCTTGCACCATGTGACTGCAACCCAAGACTTGCAATTGTATCAAGCAATGAACCTTGTTACAGTGATATCTTGTGACCAATTATATATGCTCTGGGGTTCTTACTGCATATGACGACTTTGTAACAATCCTATTCATCTGCATAACAGAAGGCACTGAATGAAGGGTTGGTCAGGCAGCTGTGATTTTCATGGTTTTAAATGTGACTTTGTAGGTAACATTGATCCACCTTGAGGATAGACCACGACCAGGGGTTTCAGATGTCATATCTGAATTGCAAGATCAGGCAAGGTTCCGAGTAATGATGTTAACTGGAGATCATGAATCAAGTGCATGGAGAGTTGCAAAAGCAGTGGGCATCTCTGAAGTTTACTGCAGCCTGAAGCCAGAGGACAAGCTCAATCAAGTTAAGGGTATCTCGAGGGATATGGGTGAGCGTTTACATTGAGTTTGAAATGGCTTTGTGGCTACGTGTTTTCCCTATTTGGGTTTCCATGATGTATAAGCTCAAGCAATTTCTTTTTGAGGAATGATCTGAAGTTGATGGGTTCTCAAGTTACTCTAATTGAATTTTGTATGTGCGTGCAACCTACAGTGGTTTGCTGAACAGGTATTGGAATTTTGTGACAGGGGGAGGTCTGGTCATGGTTGGTGAAGGTATTAATGATGGACCAGCACTTGCTGCTGCAACTGTAGGGATCGTGCTTGCTCAACGGGCCAGTGCAACTGCCATAGCTGTTGCTGATGTCCTACTGCTAAGGGATACCATTTCTGGTGTTCCATTCTGTATTGCCAAGTCTCGCCAAACAACTTCCCTGGTACTTGCCATCTTCATTCTCCTTGCCATTTGTTATTTCTTGACATAATCCTCATTCTGTACTCGCATTTACACGCAGATCAAGCAAAATGTGGCCCTTGCATTGACTTCAATATTTCTGGCCTCCCTTCCATCTGTTTTGGGGTTTCTTCCCCTCTGGTTGACGGTATGAATCTGTTTGATAATCTGCTTTGATGAAACCTTATTCTTTATTATTTCCAGAATCTCTTTGTAGTACTTTCAATTCTAGGATTTGGGAACATGCTTGAGACAGATCCTATAGAAAAATGATAAAGAACAGTTTTCCACAATGTGGTGTTTCATTCAATGAACTTTCTGAAAACCAGCTCTCATTAGTTGACGTGTCAAACTGAAAATGGTTAGCTTCATCCTTCCTTGCCCCAAGATGGCATAATGGAAAAGTCCTGCATTCAGGGGAAGAGTGAAGCTAGTCATTTTTTGAAATGGGGTATGTGGTTTTATACTTGAGAATACTTGGATAAACTTGTTTTAGTGTCTTGGTTGTCAATCAACACAACCATGCATGTAGCCAAAGCCATCTTCATTAGCTGCTCAGGTTTCTTTTCAGTTTTGAGATTGCTTTGCTTTACTTTCAAGTTCATAGTTTATTACAATTCATCAAAAAGAAAACGAAGAGTTCATCATTTATTACTGATTTTCTTTGGTAAAAACGTTTAGGTTCTCTTACATGAAGGTGGCACTCTTCTCGTGTGCCTCAATTCCATACGTGCTCTAAATGATCCCAAATGGTCCTGGAGTAATGATTTGCCGCAAGTTGTAGAGAAACTGAAATCCAGAGTGATGCTAACGGTGACAGATGACACAAGCTCAAGCAACGTGGAGGCAGCACCTCTGTGATTTACGTTCTTGGGTTTTCTTTATCTTTTTTTGTTTTTTTTGCTAGAAAAGAAAATATGCAGAGGAATGCATGTCAGAATCGTAGATGCAGAGGAAGCCATGTGTTTTTGCAGAAGTAAATATTTTGTCCAATTTTATCCCTTCTTCAAATTGTAAATCATTGTTAATTTACACAAAAAATCAAATGAAGAAACATTTGAAACAGCATTGCAGTATTGTCTTGGGTATTTTTTGGTAGGTGAAAGTTATATCACAGTCCCACCTATTCTCTTGCCATTTTGCCTTCAGTTTCTTCCTGGCCCTGTCTGTCAAAAGATTAACCCTACGACTAAAGCGTGGAAGCATGCATGCATGTGTGTGTTTTTCCTAACTGCTAACTGCCAGCCATGACTGCAAAACAATAAATACAGCGGGCCTACATAAAAATAAATAATTTAGATTTGAAAATTGAAAGACAAGAAACAGTCATCCACACCCAGTTGAGATATAAGACAAACTTATTGAAAGATTTGTTGTTTTCCTTGTTCTTGTTGCAAGTTTTTTCAGTTCCCTCATCAGAACCAAATCCAAGGTTACAAAATGTCTCCACTTTTACCATTTCCTCCAAAAGACAATTCTTTCAAACATATTTTTTTCACTTTTTACCCGTCTCTATCACTCTCCCTGTACAGTCCCAAAATTATTCCCTAACCAAAAGAGAAAACAGAAGACCCAGTTTCCTCACTCTCTCGTTCTACCGTTTCCATTTTTCACTACTTAATTTTACCAACCCGGCGCTGTTATTCACTGCAACACTCCTGAACCCCTCCCCGCTCATGCCCTGATAACACATACCCCCACCTCCACTCTGTTCAATCATGTAATTCCTCACTTCATTCCTTATCATCTCTTTCATCACCGTCATAAGCTCTGTACTGAACCCCGCAGACCCGCATCCGGGCCGTCCGCCCACTTCCGGGGACGACTCCTGAGCCGGTGCGTTCCTTCCAGTCAAAAGGGGTGTCACTGTATTGGATTTGGGCAGCTGAGCTGGCTCGGCGACTTGATCGGACACCTCAGAGGAATCGGTCCCGGGTAGAGACAAGCTCAGCGAGGTAGGCGGGTCGTTGTTGTTGTCACAAGACGACGTCGTCTCAACTGGAGGCATAACCACTCCGGTTCGGGCAACGGGCCGGTATATATTATAATTATAAGAAGAAGATGGACCGGGCAAGCTGGAGTTGCTGACGTCAGATCCAGAGGGGCTGCCCGGGCTCATGTAGAGCCCTGTAGAAACAGGCACACCAGAACCTGCACTCACAGATCTCTTCAAAGGCTGCGTATTATCACCATCCAAATTACCATCATACCCTTCGCGGTTGCAGAAATTGCCATCCTCTGCCATTGAAGAGCACTTGCGTTTAAGAGTGGAGTTCCAGTGGTTTTTAATAGCGTTATCGGTCCGTCCGTAGAGAAGACGGGCAATTGTAGCCCACTTGTTGCCGAAACGAGCATGGGCTCGGGTTATCGTGTCATCTTCTTCGGGAGAGAAGGGTCTGTGCTCGACCTGAGGAGAGAGCTGGTTGCACCACCGGAGTCTGCATGATTTTCCTGATCGGCCGGGAATTGATTTGCTTATCAACGACCAGTTTCTTGGACCATGTTTTTGAACTAGTTTTTGCAACGCCTCATCTTCTTCTGGACTCCATGGCCCTTTGATCCTATCCATTTCCTTTCTGGTAATAGCCATATCCTAGCACGCAAATCTAAATCTCTTAGTGTTGTTTTCTTTTCCGCATAAAACGAGGCTGGCTGGTTTGTGTTCTTGTGGAGGTCGAGGAGACGGAGAGAGGAGGAGGAGGGAGGGTGTTATCAGAGGGTGGTGAAGGGATTTTATATTTATATGAAAAGAGGGTATGGTAGTTATAAAGCAGTGGGTGGGTGACTGGAAGAGACGGTTAGGGGTAGGAGAAGAGAGGAGTTATGGGCACCGATGGTTCGAGGTAAGCGGTTGGGTTCTTGGGATACAGCTGGCGAATGGACACGCGTCATAATTAGTAGCAGTGATTTGCTTAGGTTACTCGCTCTTTTTTTTTCTTTTTTTTTTGGTCGGGGAATTTGGAAATGGAGAGCTGCGTCCATCGCACTCTCTTTTGAGACTAGTAGAGGGTGAGTGATTTGGAGCGTTCTTTCATTTTTTTATTTTTTTAATCAACATTCAACGTTGTATAATATTTATGAATATGATATTTGCTTGTTAATTGAACAAATTAGAGAAATCACGAATCAAAAAAAAATATAGCTTATATAAATCATAAAATGAGTTTGAAAAATAGGAGACTCCTACCTTGTGTGTGTGTCAATAAAAAATAGAATTAATAAAAAGACAAATAATTTCTTTTTGATTTTTTGAATATGTTTTTGTAAGACTTTTATTTTTGTTTAATAAAGAAAATAATGACTTGGTTTTTAGGAAATTGTTTTTCATTAATTTTGGACTGAATACAACTTTCATGAGTTGTGAAAAAATCAATAATATTTTTTTTTATTATATCAAATTTGCTCTCTTGATTGCTATATATTTTGTTTTAAATTTGTTTTCTATTTATTCTCATTTTTATCCCATGGAGTTTGATTTGATTTTTACATCAATTTTTATTTTTACTTTTTTATTTATTACATTTGATCCTTATTTTTTACAATAAAGTGAGACACCAGAAAGTGTTTTAAAAATTATTTTTCATGTCACGGTGAAACATTAAAAACGATCCATCCTCCATGAAAACTAATAAAAAAACAAATTGGGATTTAAATAATTTATATTTCTATTAGTATACCATTTTTGAATAAAAATTACACCATCCAATTTTTTCTCTGAGAGAGGGTAGGAAACTGGTTTGGATGGGGCGCCGAGTCAAAGCCAAAGTCGACTTCCCTAGGTGTGGAAAGTGGAAATTCCAAAGCTGCGTAGGATAAGGATGCAGCCATTTCGATGAAGATAAAATTTCCATAATTGTACCTTGGAAGTTATAGACCATAATTAATACTCACTTAACCAACAAAAATAAAATAAAAAATCTTCTTTTCTTGGAAGAAAAAGATGGTAACGACTGGTTGAGCAAGGCTTTATGATGATCATGATGATCTCTCTCCGTTTGACTGAGGACAGCCAGGCTGTATAGCATTACCTTCCATGCTTCTTCTTTTCTTGTTAATCGTTTTAATAATATATATATATATATAGAAAAGGGACGGCTGCACGGGAAAATGCTGAGCTGGCAATAAACGACAAATGTGGTCGCCGAATCGCAGTGCGAGTCATTACTGTTATATTTTCACGCCAGCCTGTAAACCTGCCAACGGCCTCTACCCCCACCGACACTTGCCGGTCACCAATCCGCTCATGCTTCGAATCTTTACCTGTACGGGACCCCTAAACTATACATCATCCCACATCGCACGCTCCCATGTCCAGAGACTTTTCCTTCGGCTGCCTGCTTGGTTTTGGTTTCTAGATATTTTTTTAAAACCATGGGTGTAGTAAAACGGTTAAAAAAAGAGAGTAAAATAGTGTGTGTGTATCATGTGTAGAATATGATTTTTAAATACTAACTTTAATAATATAATTAATTTCGGGAGAATGTCCAAAATAGTATAGTCGTATTTATTATTTGAATAATGTAAAAGTATGGAATATAGATCTGTATCCGTTTCTGTTACTCGTGGATGATACCTGCCACCTAACTCTGTTGTTTGGTGTGAGTGGTTATCCATACTAATTGTATAGTATTCTTTCTCTTACAGCTTTGACTTTTGACTGATATTCCGGTCGGTGGTAGCGAGGTTGCTGGATTTTCTGGCCGTTCGTTTCGGTTTGCCTGCCGCTGGGATTCCTTCGATAATTTAGATTTTATAGCCAGTGATTAAGCTAGTGAAGGATAATATTGTAATTAGTCATTTTAAGAAAAACCTTAAACATGTGGTGAAATTACTATACATATGCCTTGATTGACTATAGATTATAATAATGAATTTATAATTTTACTATTAAATTTTTTTGTCTTTAAAGTGTACAATAATTTTTTATATATTCTATTGCATCACTCGATTCACCTCGGTCTCATCCCCTCCCTATACGGTGTGTATGATCCACATACCTTTGATGTGACATCAATGATGTTTTTCTCTTTTTTCTCCTAGAATTCCATGTGTGAGCCAATAAATTTGCACATCATCCCTTCAAGTTTGCTGTCATACTTATCGATGAATAAAACCTTATCGATAAATGAATAAAATATTGAAAGTCTAATTGATAAAAAAAAAAAAGTTGAAATTGATAGATGCACATTATATTATATAATAAACTAAAAGAGCTCAGTAAAACACGGTAAATTGTGAGTGAAAACACTTTGGATTTCAATAGTATTTTTTTTTTTTAACAGTAAATATACTATTTATATATTCTTTCACAAAAAGAGACAATGAAAGGCATGTAGCTTACTGGCAAAGACACAGGCGTGTCTTAAGAGAGGCAGGGGTTCACTTATGTTTTCTTTGCTTTTTTTTTTTCACTTATGTTTTTTTTTTCATTTTTATTTATTTTGACATTTTTTTATTTATTTCGTTTTTGTTTTTTTCATTTATGTTTTTTTTTAAAAAAACAATTTATTGACATTTTTTTTTCTTTGATTGAATTTTTTCCAATTATTAACTCAATAAGAATAATAATATTAGTTTTTTTTCTTGCTTTCTTTTTTTATGTTTTTTATTTTTTTCATCGTAATAATTTAATATTTTTTATTGTTTTAGTTGTAATAGTAATAATATTCTTAGATTTTAAGACTTCGATGTTTTCATTTCGGCCCTTATACTTTTAATTTTGGATTTTAATCTCTTTATATTTAATGTTCATTTCATCCCTATTACTTTTAATTTTTTATTTTAATCCCTTTATTTCTTTTAATTTCAAGAATAATCCTTACTTTTGTCCATATATATATATATATATATATATATATATATATATATATATATATATATATATATATATATATATATAAGTGTGTTTAGCTTTGATTTTTTATTTTCTTATTTGTTGGGCTTGTATAGTTTTTTTCAAAAAAAATAGTTCTTAAATTTTATTTTATATCTATGATCATTTGGAAATTGATATTTGTATTTTTTTTGTTATTTCTTTTAGTTTTTTTTTCCTTTTTCCTTTTTTATTTTTACGTCATATGACTTTTTTTACCTGATAATTTTTATTTTATTTTTTTGTTTGATCTTTTGTTAAAGTTTTTATGATTTTTTTAGTCTTTATTTTTTTCATTATTAGCATAATAATAATAATAATAATAATAATAATAATAATAATAATAATAATAATAATAATAATAATAATTTAATGTTTTTCTCTTACTTACTCTTTTGTTAAATTTTTTTAGGTTTTTTTTTCTCTCGGGATAATTTGATAATTTTTATTCTTTTAACAGTTATACAAACTTTTTACTCAGCCTGTAAAGTAGTGTAATATGTTTTTATAAATTTTCAGGTCAAATAATTTTTTTTCCAGTCAATAATTTTTATTGTTTTTTTCATTTATTTTATTTTTTTATTTGCTCTTTTGTTAATGTTTTTAGGTTTTTTTTAAGCCTTTGATTTAATTTTGTTTTCTTCCCATTATTAAAACAATAATAATATGAATATTAATAATAATAATAATAATAATTTTAGGTTTTTGTTCTTACGTGCTTTTTTATTAATTTTTTTTTTCTCTGAGATTTGTTAAATAATGTTTATTGTTTTGACTGTGATGGTGATGATAATTTAAGAAGTTAAGACTTTGATTTACTATTATTATAATAAAGAATGTTGATCTTTTTCGTTATATCAAATTTTACATACTGCAATATTATATTTTAATCTTAATAGTTATGAAGATTATTTATTCTGCACGTACTATGCCCGCAACGTAGTGCGGGCAATCCAACTAGTACTTCACTATACAATCACATTACAACATTTTTCCTATTTTTTTTTTTTAATGATATGTAAATTTGACATACCCATCAATTTGATAGAAAACAAAAGTGCAAATAAAAAAGATATTTTCACAATCCAGTTTGCGAGAATGCTTGTGAAACTGTGGCTACGGTTATGTATTTATTTAGGAACTTGGTTGATATTGTTTTTTTTAAGTGTTTTTTTTTAGAAATATATTAAAATAATATTTTTTATTTTAAAAAAAAATATTTTGAGTATTATGATCTAAAGATATTTAAAAAAATTAATTTAAAACAAAAAATAAAAATATTTTTTAATATTTTCAAAAATATTTTTAAAATACAGTGATAAATTGAGTCTAATGGGACTGGGTGTTTGTTACTTCATTTTAAAAACGTTTTAAAAAATACATTTATTAATTTTTTATTTAAAAAAATAAAAAAAATAATATTTTTAAATCATTTTTATGTGTTAATGTCAAAAATAATCTTTAAAAAATAAAATATATTATTTTGATACATTACTAAATAAAAAATACTTTTAAAAGAAAAAAAATACACGACAAACATGCACTTAAGCTAAAGCGCTAGCCGTATCATCTAGCAACTTTTCCAACGAGCAATGGGCTCCCTAGCGATGATGAATGAGGGTGGGGCTGGGACCCAGAACTAGTTATTGTTGGATTTTTATTTATTTTGTACTCTAGCATAGTAAAGCAATCGTAAAATATTTTAAAAAATAATCCAATTTAGATATTTGCAAATAATATCTGAGATAATTGAAAAAAAAATTCAATTGTCTAATGAACGATGACCAGAGTAAACTAAATGAACGATTGAAATGAATCGACATCTTAGGATAATCTGTGTGGTCCACTTTATTCATAGCTTATAATTATGAAAAAAAACAATAATTTCAAAGATATACGAGGACAACACCGTTGATATAATATAAAAGATTTAATAAAATAAATCCAATAAAATTATTTATTTTCTTACAATATTAGTGATTTCGTTTTAAGATTTTTTTTTATTTTTTTTAAATATTTTTTCTTGTGATATTTTAATTTTTCGTGTGCTAAAAAAACTCGTTATTATTGCGCCTCTGAATCCAAGAAAGAACAGAACCTTGAAAGCATTGGAAAATGTGAAGGTCATGCTGTTTAGGTCAATGAAGTGTTTAGTACGAATGTTAAATCGGATAAGATGTAATTAATGCATGACAGTGGCGAATTATCTCCGTAGATTTATACTCATCTTTTATTCCTAATGTCAAGATTGCAAAAGGAATCCAACGGCTGTGGATATTACTGTGTAATCCAGGACAACCGCACCGGCCGGACAAAACGGTTTCAAATCTGGCTTCCTCTCTCACCGGACAACTCCATCTCCGAAGGTGGTGCGAGACCCGCTTCATTTGCTTACCAAGATGATGCACGCATGCCGTGGTTGTCCCTCGTTTCAAAAAAACATTTATTTATTTTAATTTTATTTTAAATTAAATTTTTTAGATAACTTTTACGTGTTGAATCAAAAAAATATTTTTTATAAATATATTATTTTAATGTATATTTGAATAAAAAATATTTTTAAAATTGCAAGAAATTGTTTGGGATTGAAGCTGGAATTGTTATTTATTTTTTTAATTTAAAAATATATTAAAATAACATTTTATTTTTGTCTTTTAAGAATTATTTTTGACATCAAAATATTAAATTAATTTTTAAAAAAAATTATATAAAAAAACGCTCTTAAAACAACAATCGCTAACCAACTGATGAATTGTAGTATATCATTTTCTTTTCTAATTTTATTTTAAGCTCACTTCTTAGTTTTGATAGGCTATTACAAAATATTGTATTGCACGTGTTAATATTTTACCAGCCAACACAAACATTGTTTTCAAATACAATTTTGTCAAATTACTAAAATTCAAATATTATTAAAATCTTAAAAAACATTATTTTTTATATTAAGAATTTTTTATATTAAAAAACATTTTAAAAAGCCTAGCCATTTATTATTTTTTTAAATAAAATTAACCATCTCGGGTCAAATGATTATTATTAAACATGATAAAACTTCAGGGCCAACTGTCAATGACCCCCGCGTGTCTTCTTTTTTTTCTTGCACAGTTCAGTGATCCGGCATGTGCACCAGAGACTTACTTGGTCACGTGCTTGATCCTCTCTCTGAAAGGAAACACACGTGCGCTTTGCACCCTCTGGCGCAGCAGGGTATATCTTGATCAGCACATTGACAGTTTAGTCCTCGTTTAATGTGGAATCAAAACATGGGTTACTCTGTAATTAAATGCGGAAGGGCATGATAGATGGGTTTACCTCATAATCTAGTTACCTCGTGTAAAATGTAAATCCAGCCACCTAGATTAGGTTAGTAGGATTTAATTATTATAGTGTGATTAATGTTTCTTTTAAAAATATTTTTTTTTTGAAATGTATCAAAATAATTTTAAAAAATAAATTATTTTTGACATCAACACATGAAAATAATCTAAAAATATATAAAAAAATTAATTTAAAATTAAAAAAATTAATTTAAAATTAAAAAAAAATAATTTTTTTTCAAAAAAAATTTTGAATTGTCTGGCATCGATTGACCAAGTAACTCCGGCAATGTTCAAAAAATTACAAAAAAAAATCAAAAATAATTTTGAAACACATTGTCGGAGTTACTTGGTCAATCGATGCCAGACAACTACTTTATTTTTCTTTGTGGGCCTAACTTCACAAAGGAGTGAAACCATTTTTTAATTAAAAGTTTTAAGATACAATTTGTTTATTTATGCGAATAAAATGTATTTTTTTATATTAAAATTAAGATTTTTTTATGTTTTACATTTTCAGATTAATATCATAAAAAAAAACTCTAAAACAAATACCAATTGAAGTATTTCTAAGTAAAAAATATTTTAAAAAAAAAGTTGAATTATAAAAACAAATACACTATAATCAAAAATAAATAATTCTAAATATTTTTTTTAATACTTATAGATTTTGATAGACCCTAAAACTCATTTAAAAGGAAAATATGATTGTTCATAATGGAAGAAGAAGGATAAAGAATGAGTTTGCTTGGAAAAATTTGCAAGAGGATCTTACATAAGTTTAGTGAACTAGGAGAATGAGCTTGCTTGGCAAATTTGCAACAATACCTTACAAAAGTTTAGTGAATTAGGAGAATTCGCAATGATATGTTTCTTTGCATTAAATGCCTTTTTTCATTTTAACAACATTTTTGAAAAAAAAATGATATTTTTTTTTTTGTTTTTGTCAAATTATTATTTTGTAGGTTTTTATTATATCATTTCGATGTGTTAATATTAAAAATAATTTTAAAAAAAATATTCATTCATTTTCAAAAAAAAAAACATTTTAAAAACCTATTATTATCACACTCTCAAACACCCTAAAACGTTTTAAGTGAAACAAAAGAGAAGTATACTTATAGATTTTGGTGAGACCATAAGCAAAAGGATCTTACACAAGTTTAATGAATTAGGAGGATTTACCATGATATGTTTCTTTGCATTAAGTGTGTTTGTTTTTGCATTTTTAAATACTTTCGAAGAAATTTAAAATTTACTTTTAATGAAATTGTTAAAAAAAAAAAAAAAAAATTAATACTAATGAATTTAAATAGAATACACGTGAATCTAAGTTGGTTAGTGAAAAATTCAAAATCATATGTTTTAAGTCTTTTAGTTGAAAATCCAAAATTATCTTTGTTTATGTGTTGTCTTGCTTCCGGTTGGCGCAAGTCATAATGTTGTTTAAAGAAGTGTTTGTTGTACTAATAAATTTATTTTTAAGTTGTTTTTATTTGAAAATATATTAAAAAAATTATTTTGATGCATTTTCAAACAAAAAATTAAAAAACAATCATTATTATACTCCTGAACACCCTCTAAATATTTTTAAGTGAAACAAAACAAGAGTTTGAAATCAAACAAAGAACTAACAAAGAAATTTCCAAGAGAAGTATGCAACTTGAGAACCAATTCAAATGACAAAATAATGGTTTGCTATATGTTGGATGAGATAAGGTATGGTAGTTATGAGTCTTTTGTATGAGCCACTTTCAAAACTTTTTTATATTTCATTTATAGATTTTATATAAAATATCAAAGTAGATAATATGTCATTTGTTATAATATATTTTGACCATTTACGATGGGTTAGGTTTCTTTATATCCAAAATTTATTCATTATTCATAGATAAAAAAAATTTAGATATCCATACCTTGTTTATCAGGTCTTAGGTATCCATACGGATATCCACTATACAATTATTAATTATTATTCAATAAAAAATTATAAATGCTATATATAACATTTAAATTTTTTAATCCAACATAATACATACAAATCTCATATTCAAGATAACACAAACACACATCTAATACAAATGTATATCTCATGTTAGGTTTGGATTGAGTTTGGCAATATCTATGGTATATTCATTATCCATCGAGTAAGGTCATTATCAAAGAAAAACCACTCATTTATATTAGTTTAGTTTAATACCCATTGGGTTTTGATTAAATTGTCAACCTTATTAAAAAAACAGACATAAAGGTATTTGGAAGAGAAAAAAAAACATAATTTAAAGTTATTGTTAATTTATTTTTATCTAAAAGAACTATATAAATCTTATTGCAATCTCAAAACATCTTTTAATTGATCTAAATAATCAAAGTCATAATTAATAAAAAGACCTTCTCGAGTCCCAATCTATTTTTTCCACAAAGATTAAAGTTTTAAATCATCTTCATATCACTTTTATCTCTAAGATGAATCTATTGATACCAAGATGAATCTTTTTTATGGTTGAAATGTAGTTAACCCAAATTTTATTTTATGATGATTTTCTCTATACTCTCTCATTATTCAAGGATTAAAACATAAGAAAAACAAGGTTGTAGAATCGAACTGCAAGAACCTAAATTACAAAAAATAAATATAAAATAACTTAAAAACTCAACCACCTAAATATAATTTTTATATGGTCAGTAATTGCACTATAGATTAAACAATGTTATGCATAGGGAATGTGAGTCTTGGTCTATAATAGTTGAAAATGAACATGCCAAATCTTTAGTTTCTTTATTAATTTGTTAGAGAGTTATATATATGTATTTGTAAACATAGTTGTCAAACTTGAATTAGGTCATTGAGTTAGTTTAAGTTTATTATTTTTGTCTAAAATGATATTATTTCAATTTTCATTTTTAAATCCATGGTTTTGACCTAGCCAAGTTTGGCTAGGTCAAGCAAATCATGGGCCCACTAGGTAGTCACCCAAGTTTTTTCAAGTTAATGTCAAGACTAATTCAAATTCAAATTAGGCTAAGATCATATTCCAAATAATGGGTTTCTCAAGTCAACTTGGTGGATAAACAAGAAAATATTTTCTTAATTTAAAATTTACTTCAAATAAATCAGTTATTAATCAAAAGAATATGAATTAAATTTAAAGAAAAAACAAGTTAAAGAATTAGTTTGAAAAATTGAAGGGCTAGAAAAAAATGAGAGAGAGAGAGAGAGAGAGATAAGAGAGAGAAAATAAGGTTATTGAAGCCAAACTAGAAATTGGTATAATACATGTACCACCGAGGAAGAGAAAAGTGGTCAAGACTATTCGAACATCATATATGGTCTTAAATATTGTCTAAATACGACAACAAGTCTGACACAATGACATGTCCAATATAATTGCCAACCTTTTTAATTTTTTATTTATCTTTTTTATTAAAATACAAAATTCTCCCTAAATTAAATTGATAATTACTAATAAAGCAATGAAAAATTATATAAAAGCCCCTGAGCGATAGTTTAATCAATCTTGATTTTAAAGGTAATGTTGTATAATAAAAGAGATCATGACTTACAATAAAGATAGAGTTTCAACTTACAATATAAACTCTTCAAATGAAAAGTCAATACTAAAATGTCTTTAAATGAGTAAATTACCTTCACCATTAAATACAATATTTAACTACAAAGGCTTGATTCCTTTTTTGTTTTTTCTATTTTCTTTCTTTGGCACATATCACCTTAAAAATCCTATAATACAAAGGTTTTCTTGCAATTTCTAAAATTCAAATCAATAAGAAACATAAGTTCTCATTATTTTATCTTATTTCATTCATGTTTTCACTCAATGTCTAGACAATCAAATATAGATCTTGACTCAATACTCTTTTATTCTACAAAAAAAAACATCTATAACGTCTAAAATGACATGTAAAGTCAAATAACACTTTTGCATCTCACTTTCTTAAATTTCTTGTGTTGTGAAAGAGGAATTAAGTGGTATTGATAAAAAAATAATTATATTTCTTATTTTAGTGTTTCCCATTTAAAGTTTTTGAATAATTACTTTGCTTCTTCCTTTTCTTTGGTTAATACAATGATGGGGAAAAAGGGACAATGGTTTTTGAAAAAGAGAAAAATGATAGTTTTGGAATATTATTTTTCATTTAGAATTATTATAGTAAAAAAGATGGTCTTCAATTTGATTTGTTTTTGGCCATTTTTTTTATGATTTGAATCCTATTTGAAATTGAAATCAATACCATTAAAAAACATTCCAACACAAGAATTGATTTAACTATGTGAACTGTATTCAATTCACAAGGTTCCAAAGATCCTATAAGTTATCTTATATAAAGAATGATATGTTTTGATCCTAATTACTTGTCCAAATCAAAAGTAATAAATGAGCAAATATTGGGTATAACATCATAACTTATATGAATGTATTCGAATGATCATGAGATGATTCATCACCCTAGTTGAAATGAATTTTTTTTTTTAATGAGTTAATTAAACTAGAATGATTAATTAAATGTGACTTGATTTTAAATAAATTTTAAAAATTAAAGAGTAAAATGTAATTAATATAAATGATTACAATTCTAGATCTAGAAAAATCAACTAGAGACTTCATTGAATAAATTTATAAAACTATCTTAAAATAATATATTTGATATTAACCAGGAATAAATTGATATTTTATCATTTATACCGTTATTAGATTCCCCTTTAAATATAATACTTTGCCACATATTTTCATACGAGAGTTGTACAAGCTATGTTACAAACATACAACACAAATAAACACCTAAAAACACACACACACACAAAAATTAACACTTAACACTCAAGGGCATAGTGATCCATTTCTTCTAAAAGTTTTTAGGTGAATTTTCACTAATAATTTATATGAATTACTATTATATATTAGACAATTGAATGAATTGTGAATTCTAGCAACCAACTTTGAATAAATTGATTAAATCTTAGAAGAAAACATGATCTTTGAATAATCTTCGTTTAAACCCTAAATGCTTAACTATTACAATTTTAATTTAAATTTATCTTTAATGACAACTATTAGTAATAATTAATATAGTTGTTTTAATTAATTACCATAACTATTATAGTTTATTACAATAACAATTATAATTTATTATTATAATCATTTTGTATTTAAATTGTATAATTGGTTATCATTAATTCATCAGTGTATAGCAGGTACAGTTCAAATGAAAACAATTTTTGAAGAACAAAAATTGATGCATTTATGTATTTTAAACTATTCTTCCATATATTTTTTATCCTCTCAAGTTATACTATATTTGTCTTTTATTCTAATAATTCAAGTGAGCATTAAGGGTGATTAAAAGCTTGGAAATTTTTTGCTGCATCCACAAATTACAACAAGATATTTTTTCTTGGGATAGAAGCGTATTATATTTGAATTGTCCTTGAGCAGTTGAAGCGTTTCCTCTATAAAGATAATACTACCGCGTGTCATAATCTCATGCTTCATTTAAAATCTTACTGTTGTCATATTTACCATTAGTTAAAATTATATATTTTTATTATTAAATGAAATTAATTAATAATTGTTTTATTTGCTTACCTTATTTATTTTTTTGCAGTATTCAATTAATTTTATTATTTAACACCCCGGAAAAAATAATAATTTTTTGTTTACTGTGGTATTTGTTTTTAGTTGTGCTAGTTTACTATTTTTTTTTTTTTTTATAATTGTGCTAGGTGATAAAAACACCCTTCTTTCTTTCTTACTCTGTTTTGCACCCTAGCCCAACGACCACCATGAAATATCATAATATAATTACATTTATTTTTGTTTGTTTTTATCATAATTGTTTTTGAGAGTAATCTGGGTCCGTTTACTTTTAATATTTTTTAATGTTTTTATATCATTGTCATGTGCTTATATAAAAAATAATTTTAAAAAAATAAAAAAATATATTATTATAATATATTTTTATACAAAAAATAATTTTAAAAACAACCTCAATTATACTTAGTAAGTATACCATGGCCTTATTTGTCATTATGTTTCAAAAAATATTTTAAAAAATATTTTAAATTAATTTTTTTTATTTTAAATTAAAAATTCAGTTTTTTTAAATCATTTCCCTGTATTAATATCAAAACTCAATTTAAAAAAAAATATTATTTTAATATATTTTTAAATAAAAAATACTTCTAAAAAGTATCCTCAACCGTGCTTTTATTAATAAAATCCATCATATTTCTAGTAATTTATCACGCCGCAGGGTGGCCTTAAGTGATAAGACGTGCATCACGTGAACATCACCAGGCCCGAATATCACCGTCCAATTGTGGTTCTTCTCCTCTGCTAATTATCTGAACCAAGTTTTGGAAGCACGTGGAAAACGAGCGGTATTAGGCACCGCGTACGTTCTCTCGTCCCGTTAACAGACAAACATGACAGTTGTAGCAAAACACATGTTAAATTATAAACGTGCCACGTTAATAATAGAATTGATAGTTCAACACGCGTCCCTATATACTCCCATGTCCGGTTTCGTGCCACGTCGACAGGTTTATTGAATCTCTCACTAGAACTTTGTCGTTTATCCCTTACGTTGAAATGAACAAAGGATACAATTATTTATTTATATTTTATACGACTTTATTTTATTTTAATTATGGTTGCTGTCTCCTTTAGAACCGTCAATGAGATGAGCGGAAGGTAGTCCACGTCACGGATAACTTTTGACAGCTATAACGCATAAATCGTTTTATTATTGTTTCTGTTTTGTCCTTTTGTTTTAAAATTAGTTATTATTATTTTTTTAAAGAATAGAATGAAAAAGACAGCATCTCTATCTTTCTTGAGGAGAGAGGATGATACCTTCGATCCCATGATTTCCTCTGCAGTAAACCGTATGCGTCTATCGTACTTTGCTTTTTTTTTTTTCTTCTTTAAAAAAACTCTTTTCTTTTTCTTCCCGTATTCGTTTTTCTATTATTAAAACCCGACGGTGCTTGTTGGCATCTCGAGGAAAAATGTAAAGAATATAAAGAGTACAAAATGACACCGTTTTAAGATATGTGGGCCTTTTCTTTTTTAATGCCGGTGCCACAAGCTGTAAGAAATTCAATAAATTGATTGCTTGTGAATAGAGCCTGAGTTTTAAATTGATCAGATTTTTTTTAACTAATAGACTATAGCTTACAGCTTAATTACATTTTAATTTTATTTCTATAAACCATTTTAATGAGATCATATAAAGTAAATATAGCCCCGATTTGTACAAATTAAACGAATATAACATAAAAAATATATTTTAGAAATTGTTTTATCAAAAGAAAATAAAGAATCACAGGAGCTCAATCAAATGATCGAGCCGTGTATTACAAGAACTGCAGCTTTATTACAAGGATGTGGATTTTCTTACATTTTTATATATAAAGGTCTACTAGCAGGATGATTTATTGACTTTAATCCTCTCATGTCGCGAGATGTTTGGTCAAGTAGAAGGTCCAGTACCCGAAGGGTTGTTGACTATTTTCCTCTTTGTTTCGTAAATGATAAACATTTTGAATATGTTAGGTGGGACGTGACGGTGTTAACTGTATAAACTTAAAATAAATATCGTCATGTAGTTGATTTTTCTTTATATAATATAAAGTTGGACTACAACATCTGTGCTTTAATCAAAGAACTGCCATCCTAACTTACTATAACATAGGAAATACATTTTAGTGTGATTTACTGCTTATATAAACATGAACAGTAAAATATATTAAAAAAAAACCTAATTGTTTTAGTGTTGCAGGAAAGAAAGGGAACTAGATTTCTTTTTTTCTTTTATATGGACTTATTGATTCAAAGCAATCTCCTCTTAGGCAATAAAAAGAAGAAAAAAAAGGCAAGAGCTACAATTTGTTTTTTTTACTAATTAAAGTGGTTTAAAGTAAATAATAATAATAAGAAGAAGAAGAAGAAGAAGAAGAACAATACAAGAAATGGCTATTCCAATGACTTCTTGGTGTAAAAAATTGGTAATTTTAAGCAAAGGATCCGAGCTATAAAATCATCCGAGCTATAAAATCTTCATTAGAAATCAGAACAAAAATAAAAGAATCTATTTCAAGAATCAATTTAAAAACTAGGAGATAATAACTATATTGCATAAATATTAAAGAACTTATTGAAAAACGAAACATAGAGGACGAGGGTAACATTTCAAACTCAAATAATATATTAATTAAATCATAATCTTTCATTTTCTATTGCAATCACTTTATTAATTATGAAGATTACTCTATATGATTAGTTATTATAATTACTACTTTGATTAACAACAATTACATGGGAGTTAATGGCTAGCTTGTTGATAAATGAACATAGTTTTATATAAGAGCACGAATTAATGACTAGTTTCATAATTTTATATAAGAGGTATTTTAGATAATTCTGATGTACTTTTCGGAAACTAAATGAACCCTGCCAAATTCCAATTAGACTCACCCTCTTTAAACCAGGGTCTGGTGTCGTAAAATCTGTTGTAGTCCTGAAAGAAAAGAAAATACCCAAATGATTCTAGGAAGGAAATAAGGTAGAAAAAACAAAAAGAATAAAGGAAACATGACAAGTCCACATAAAAATAGTAGGAGAATCAAAGCAATAATTAATAATTTGAATAATTTTTATTTCAATTTAACTCTAATATTCACATCTACCAAAAAAATATTTTCAAAAAATTAAAAAATATCATTAACAATCTTAGTTTCATGCTCCAAATTTTGTAGATATTTTTTTTTATTATAAATATCCAATTACAAATTTACAAGACCTAGAAAAAGGCCACCCATCAAGTAGCCCACATGATATTACGATTCATCAAGTTTTGGACACTGAAAGTAGTCAATCAGACTATTGGTTTTTTTTAGTAAGAACATATCAAGATTAAGGGCTAAAGATTGTAGCATAATTGGTTGAAATAAAAGCTATATATACTATATTTTTAAAATTGATTTATATTTTATATATTTATTAAATGTCGGATACCCGAGTAAGGGTTATGAACACTATGATGCTATAATAAGTTTTGTAATTGAATTTGAGCCCTATCTAGAAGACTTCTTCAAATTAAACATGGGTGATCTTTTCTCAATTTTATATATTGTTTTATATTTTAATCATTGTGCCATATAATGCATGCATTCATCCCCTTGAAAAAGGAATTAATTTGTGGGCGCTAGCAGCTTCATAACATTGCTGCTCGAAGCTTTAAGTTTAGTGCTCACCATAATATATTATATATATATAGAGAGAGAGAGAGAGAGAGAGTGAGAGAGAGAGAGAGAGAGGGAGAGGGAGAGGGAGAGAGGGAGGGAGAGGGAGAGGGAGAGAATATAGATATACGAGAATATTTGAAAAATATCGTCGTCCTTGAAACCTAGTGGGCATTAAATCCTTATTAGTTTTTGCAAGGAAGCAATGATGGGATCGAAGCAACAACTATGAATTTTATAGCTTTTATCATCATCCCACGCCTCCCTCGAACGTAGTTTTATGTTTACTTGGCCAAAAGCATTTGTAGTTTATTATTATCGATTCCTTTGGCCGACCAACCTGCCTCAGTAATGTTCTTATAATTTTTTATTTTATTTTTGACATCAAATCATTTACGAGCTTGTTGTTGTTTTTATTATTATTATTCTCTTTTATGCCTTATCTCAAAGGCAAGCACTTAGTGTAGAACATCTACATCTCATCGTTGTTGAAAATTAGAAGAAGTTAGCTACTAATTAATTATATTTTTGAATATGCAAGCTGATCACATGAGATATTTTCTTTTAATTCTCTTACAACAAAACTATTGAGGAAGATTTATTATTTGGTAAATATTTGAAAGAGATTCATATTTGTCATTGCACCCTTTTAAAAAAAAATGATTTTTTATTAAATTTTTTTTACTTTAAATTAATTTTTTTTGGTGCTTTTAGATTATTTTCATGTACTGATGGAAAATATTATTTTAATATATTTATAAATAATAAATACTTTAAAAAACAATACACCAAACTGGACAAAATATGCGCGAATTAACAATCCCACACGATTTTCAAGCCATTAGACAATAAAATTGAAAAACAAATCTTGGAAAAGGAAAAGGATAGTGGACATGTCGATTCCATGAATTAGTGGAAATGAAACTACCAAAAGTCACTCCTGCCTGCCCTAAGAAAAAGTTATGTAAGGCAATCCATTGATTGTCCTTCAAAGGCAATTCAAACGACCTAGAAGACGCAGACAAAAAAGTCCCATTAAGAAAATTATTTCTTACGATTTTTTTTTAGTTTTTAAAATTTATAGTAAGTTTGAAAAACATATTTTAAAGGTTTACCATGATTTTCTTTATAATATAATATAAAAATATATTTTTAGTTAAAAATATATTTTTTATGATAATTTTTAATTTCAATGAAATAAAATTAATATTATATAATCATATTATCACAAACATAACACATTAAAATGGCTATAATAAATTGCGGTTTTGATTTTCTTATAAAAAATAGTTATATATAAACTTGATGTTTTTCTTTTTCATGAGAAATCTATCTTGGTTTTCAATAGTAAACACGTTTTTGTAATTTTTGTTTACAAAAAAACTGAAAAAAACTATTTCATATAATTAACGAAGAGAGTACTCTAAATAAGTTAAAGAATTTAGGGGTGCCCTAGCCTCCCAATAAAATGGGCTTTTGTCAAAGTGGTGGAGCCCTTTGTCTCCAATCACGTCTCCTGTGGTTAGGTCAGGGGTCATTTTCCCTGAGAGCTTGAATGCTCAATTGGGCCAATCAGTTCAGACCGAAGATGCTAACGCAATCCGAAATAACCCATTCAAATAAATCACTAACAAATAACAAATCATTATCCTATTTCGGTACGGACACTGCAATGAAAATGGCCTCTCTTCTTATATTATTATCAAATTATTTTCATTTTTATTTTATAGTTTTAGATATTTTAATGTATTTTTAAGAGAAATACATTTTAAAAAATAACTCAACCATACTCATGGTGTCCAAATTGTTCTGACTGAATTTTTCAAATATACATCGAGATTTAGGCAGCTTTTCAAATGTTTTCCATAAATGTTTTACCAACATAACATATTCTTGCATGTATATGTTGACTAATCAAAACTCAGCATGACCAGTTCCTTCCATGCACGTTCCTTCCATGCATACCCAGTTGGCCACTACCTAACTTGTAGAATTGACATCATATCCATGCATGGCACATTTCACTGCATGCATGACACAGTTTCTAGGCAACCAAACAGGAAAAGAGAAACAGATCAGAATCATTGATACTACTAACTTTAGAGCTAACCGTTTTTATTAAAAAAAAAACAAAATAAATATGAGTGAGGAGTGTGGTACATCTTTTGTTGTTTGTGGCCGCCGATACTTTATAATTATATTATTTGGGCTACTCTTCTTTTTTTTTTATATATATATATATATATATTTGTTCTTTAGAAAATTAATTTTAATGATTTAGTAATTGTGTGTTGAGGCCTGCTTGACTCATTCTACAGTACAATACAGGTGGTGGCAATTAATTAACTTGTAAGGCCATTCATGTATCATAGGCCCCCATGCTGACCCCCAACTAACGTATGACTACTTTGGTGGGCAAATTAAAAAAGAAGAAGAGAGAAATGGAATTTGGATTCTTGCAATTTCCAATTTATACAACTAATTAAAATAATTGAGCAAAGTTGATTTTTCCCAAGTATGAAGCTCACAGTGATGTTTGACATTTCGTTTCAACAATGTTTTTGAGAAAAATTAAATTTGTTTTATTTTTATTTCTTACTTTAAATTAAGTTTTTTTCTTTGTATTGTCGATGTTAAAAATAATTTTTAAGAAAATAAAAAAATATCATTTTGATATATTTCTAAAAACAAAAAAACACTTTAAAAAGTAACCTTCAACCACACTTCTAAACATGTACATAGTGTTCAAGCCCATTGTTCTGCTCTTTATATTATTATCATTTAGGATTTGAATATGAGATGGATAGATATTATTAGAATGTATTTTTAAAATGCTTTGGAGCATTGAAAAAAACAAAAAAATGTATGAAGCATCAAAATAAGATCAATAATGCAAGTTAGAGAAGCTTCAATGTTGATCGTTTTTAGAGTATATATTATAAACTAAGTCTCGGAGCGCGTTTCAAAAATGTTTTTGAAAAAAAAAATATTTATTTATTTATATTATTTATTTTAAATTATTTTTTTAATATATTTTTAGATCATTTTTATATGCTAACATAAAAAATAATTTTAAAAAATATCATTTTAACTGCAACAGTTAAGCATTTAGGGTTTAAAACCCTAATATGAATGCTTATCTCCAACCTCCCCAGAACACAAAAATGAAAGCTCGGAACGAATCCCAAATGAGATTGACATCATTTAGTTGAAGTGGGTGCTTGGCACTAATCAAAAAGCAGTGGGTGACTGACAAAAGGTATATGAATAACTCACCAAACACTTTCAATGGAGAAACATAATTGGCTTGAGGAATTCTTGTCGCCTTGAATTCCTTTCCTCCTGTAGTAGGCCGGCATTTGTCTTTGTCACGCACAGATTGTAAGCATTTTCAGAATCATATGTTTGTCAAGCTGGCCGGGGAGATGCTCCATCATTCACCGGAAAGAAATCCATGGCTACCGTTGATTTGAAGAATTCTCATATTTCATCTTAAGCTTTCATAGCTACAAGTTATTACATATATATATATTTTTTTAATATTCAGTAACTTAAAGGACTATCTTATAATTATATTAGTTATTTGCAGGGTATGGTATTTACACTTATTATTCACTATATATAATTATAATAAATAGAAGTAACCATGGTCTTTGACATTCGTGAAGAGGATGGCAGGTTTCATAAGGGGAACACCCTTCGACAAACAGATATTGCTACGGGCCTTGGATGGGCTGAAGGACTTTTATTGGGCTCACATTTATCTCATCAGTTGGGGCCCAGATGCTCAGGGTAATGCTGTCATGGACTAATTAATGTGCTCACACTTGAAGACCTATTAGATTTTGGCTTGGTTTTGATTTTAAGTTGAAGTCAGCTTTCATTTATTAAAATTATATCTTTCTCCGATCAAGAAATTAAATAAATCATATACATATAATTCTCATATGAACAGTGCCTATCCTCTCTCTCTCTTTCCATTTTTTTCTCTCTTTTTAATTTTTTTAAAATAACTTCATTTGAAAGTCTAAGATAAAGTTTTCGATTAAATTAGAAAGAAAAAGAAAATCAAAGCTAAAGAAACACAATACTTTTTAAACCTTTCAAAAAAATAAGAGAGAAATTCACTAGATAACATTGAAGTTATTGATTGGCCACAATTCAATCATAAAAATATTATGAAGATAGCTTTATTTTCTCAAGAAAAACTCGATGAAGGTAGTTTTGCCTTTAAATATAGCAAGAAGAATAAATCAAGTCTGGTTTTGATTTCTGTAACGGGTGTGATGATAAAAGACTTGCAATTTACACAGCAGGTCTCGAGTTTGAGTCATGACGTATACTATTTGTAAAAGCTTAAAATAATCTGGATTTTACTTGCTTACCTGGACCCTTAAAGTGTGTTTTTCAGAAAATAAAGTTTTCTTCCATTCAAAAACAACTGTGTGATTTATGTGTTTTAGAGGGTTTGTTTTAGTAAAAATAGAAGGAAAAAAAAAAGATTTTTAGGAAAAATCTTCCACCCTATAATTTTTTTGATCACCTTAATGGTGTTCAGATTCTAAACAACAACCCAATAAGCAATCTATCACCTGTTTCGTCAACGAAAAAGAAGAGTACATTACGGGTCATCCACTTTTCTCGCAAAAGATTAAAAAAAAATAGAGCCTAGGCATGGACCTAAACGATTTATTTATTAAGATCAAATGCATGGACTCCTCTATTTTTTTTATTTCTATTTTTTATTGCTTTATGTTACGTTTTATTTATTTATTAAAGTTTGATTCATTAACATGAAGATTTTATTCTCTTTTTTTCTTTTTAAATTTAATTTTAAATTTTATGATTTATCAAAAATATATTTTAGATGTTATTTTAGTAAATATTATTCAATCATTATATTTTTAATAAGACTTTGTCTGTCTTTTTACAATATTAATAATTATTTCTTACATACCATCATTATTTTAAAAAAAAAATTATCCAATTTTTTATTATATAATTAAATAAACATTATTTTAGAGAAATGATATTATTAAGCTTAGTCAAATCCATGATCAAAGTTATGGATTTGATGCTTAACTTGTGCTGGGTCAATTGAAAATATCACCATCTTGATTTTTGAATTATTATATTTGAATTTTGTATATATTAAATTTTGAATTATTTTTTGTAAAAAAATAACATAATTTTATATAGATTTTAACATTTTGTGTTAAAAACTCTGACAAAACATTTCAAAAATAAAAATAAGTTAATATAAATGTATTCATGACTAAAATCAATACTAAGTCCATAATTAATGAGCATTTTTCAGGTTAACCTTCGAACCAATACCTTTCGAATTTTTATAAAATAATTATTTTATTTGTCTAAATTCATGCACAATTGAGTAGATTTGGAATACAATCTTAAGATTTTATTAAAAAAATATTTAATCTTTGTTAATTATAAATTGATATAAAGCGATTTAATTAACATGGTATTGTTCATTGTCATTTTGAGAACAACCCCCGTCTGCAAATTCTTTCATTTTCTCAATAATTTCCTACACGTTTCCATGATACTTGAGTTTTAAGCTGCAAATCATGGTTGTTCTGCCTAAGAATCATTATAATATCAATCAGAATATTTTTTTTCTATTTCATTTTATTTGATTGCAAGTAACTCGAGAATTACATTCTCGATTAGTGCACTACATCTTTTCTAAATAGAGTTATGTATAAGCTATATATATACCTCCCCTACTAGGGGAGAAAACAAAGAAAAAAAAAAAAAAAAAAGAGAGTAAGAGAACGAAGAAGAGACAACCAACAAAAAAGGAAAAAAAACAATAGGAGAAGAACGTCCATTCGACCAACACATCGCAAATCTATCATCGTCTTCAGCAAGAAGAGAAAGATAGAGATAAACACCAACTTTGTTGGCATTTGTCACTGTGTTTAGAACCAATGATCATCGGGTGTGCGCCAAAGCTCCAGCAACATCGTCTTTATTTGTCAATCACACATGTAAGTCTCAATGCATTCCTCTTCACTTTGCATTTTAATAATATAATCAATATACATGTCTTTGTTATTTTTTTCAAGTGAACTATAATTCACTTACACAATAACTAAGGAGTCATGCGTGCGGCAGCTCACACATGCCTTTTGTTTTGATTGAAAACATGAATCTCAATCCCCAATAAATCATATTACATTACCTAAAACTTCATGGTTTTAGGTTTTTTTTGGTTATCTTCTATTATTTTTGTATAGGATTATCTTAGTCATGACTTAAGCCAGAGGCATTTTTTAATAGATGTTTTTTTTCTTAAATAAATGTTTGTATTTAATTTTTGATTTTTTTATTTTATACAAAGAAGCTTTGTTTTATCCGGACTTATTTATTTTAAAGTAATATTTATAATATGTTTATCCTTGCATAATATTCTTTTCTTTTATTCAATTAGTTTTATACGTGTATTTTATTTTTATTCTCCCTTTTCTTGATTTAATAAACAAATTCAATAGACATGAATGGGTAAATATTATTAATTTATTTAATTAAATACTTGCACTCGCTTTTCGATTCATACTTTGAGTTGTTTTAATGAAAACAAATATTAAAATATCAAGTATACCCAGACTTTTTTAAAAAAGGAAAATTTATAACCTGGAGTGAAGTATTGCTGAATTGTGTGCGGCCTCCATGCTTTGAAATCCCAATCTATGGACACAGCTTAAAACAAAGCACTGAAGTAGACCCAGCAAGGCATTGACCACCTGCCTGGTGGATTAAAATAAAATAAAAAATAAAAACTATCTGGGGAGGGGAGTCTCGACCTTGATCCTATAGAATAAGCAGATGAGCGGGCTGTATTTTATGAGATGAAAGTTGGACCAGGTCAGTGCCCTCGTAGTCACGGGGCCGATTCCATTACTCAAGGCACCAACTCTTTTCATGATCTCCTCGCTTCAATGCAGCCATATTACACCTCTCTTTCTCTCTCTAGAATTAGTTTTTCCAGTAATAAATTAACAGAGAGAGAGAGAGAGAAGTTTTACAGTAATCAATTGAGAGAGAGAGACGAGAGAGGAGAAAAAGAGAGAGAGAGAGAAGCACAATTAAGAATTAACTAGTGGCATAGCATGTGCAATTAACAGTAAGCTTTTTTGACGAGGTTAAACTAGCTTTTTGTAATTACGTGACTGTTTTGCAATGTTTTTCAAAATCATTTTTTAAAAAATTTGAAATTTTTTATTTTTATATTTTATTTTAAATTATTTTTTTGTGTTTTTAAATTATTTTAATATACTAATATCAAAAATAATTTTTAAAAATATCATTTTAATATTTTTATAAATAAAAATCACTTTAAAAACAGAATAAAAAAAATGGTTAACAAATATATTTTTATGAAAAGAATAAGGTCGGCGATGGAATGGTTCCCACCGAGCACAGGGAAATACCAGCAACCTTCTGTGTCCTTTGGTTTTATATCTTCCAATTTTAGGCATCGGTAAGTATAGCCGTATTTGTTTTTTTTTAAAACAACATATATTTTTATACTTTTAAATTCTTTTAACACAATATTAAAATTCTTTTTAAATAAATAAATAAATAAATTGTTTTAATATATTTTCAAATAAAAAACATGTAAAAAAAAAACTCATTCTAATACCAAACACTAAACGATCATTTATGCAGTCAGTACTCTTTTACCATATAGCTCATCACTGTCTAATCTTGTCTGTCAGTCAATGAAAAGAAAATGGGGTAGTTTAGAAAAGCTCAATCATGCAGTGTACTAAAGACCTTTGTTTTTCTACGTAATAATTTAATTTTTAAATTGCAATTATGCCACATCACCAGCAATTAATAAAGCTACGGAAAACCTTATCAATTTATACAGCGATGAAATAATCTTAAGTAACACCATGAATATATATATTGTAATTTTCGATAGTATTTACCCCCCGACGGAATCTAGCTTATGTTAATTTAGGGCTCGTTGCTATTTACAGCGAGTAGGAGTCTATAAGCAGTTTAACAATCATCAACTAGGAGTAAAAATTGGTGGTTGACTGAGTAATGTTACTTGCCCAAGAAGAGAAGAGGAGACACGATCCTTTCTTCTGGGACACAGAATCGAAGCGGCTGTTCACCTCAAGAAATCCCGAATATGGAGATATTGACCGCACAAATATGGTACACAGACTTCTCCCCCCCCGCAAACCCTAATTTTACCCTAGCAAGCAAACATGTGAAGCCCTAGTTTCTTTTATCTTTAATGGGAAACGAAAGGGTATTCGATCCCATCAAGATTGGTTTGCCGGAACATGTTCTTTCAATCATGGCAATATTGATGTTCATGGCTCATTGGTGCTTCAAAATCTGGGTATATTTTTATGCGATATGCTTCTTCTTATCATGTGCAGGCTTTATCGTCTCATAATGGGCGTGTAGAATCATTACACATGGATGGCAACACGTACCGTACCATTCACACCCTTTTCCTTCCTCTCTCTATATATTTAACTACGCTAACCAAATATAATTAACTTCGCTAACAGAAAGAGTTTGAGTTAAAGTGTTTATTTTCTATGTGATTTTAGATTCGAGTCTTGTGATTGTTAAAATGATGATCATTGAAGATTTATATGGTTATTAACTTCAACGCCAGTAAAAATAGTTGAGATGCGTGTAAACTGACCCAGACACCGACAATAATAAAACAATATATTTAACTACGATGTGTCAAAATCCTAGAGGGTAGCTTTAGCGATCCAAGTTTAGAGGGTGTTTGGGAGTGGAGTGTGACTGATGGTGTAGAAAAAATAAGTGTTTTGAGTGTTTGGTTAATGTAGAGTTTTGAAAAAAACACATGGACCCCGCTCAAAAATGAGTTAAAATTGCAATTCATGTAAAGCAGCAAATTGCTATTTTCAGTGCGTTTCGTCTTGCTCCTTTTCACTTTTCAACGTACAAATATTTTTTTCAATGAGTTTTTTTTCTGGTTGTTAAAGGGTGCAGTGAAGTTTGTGTCTGTGACTGAGAGTAATGTATGCTTGCTGTACTTTTTTTTTTTTTTACTATTTTGAAGAGCTGGTGCGTGCTTTATTAAATATTATAATTATTATAAGTAATTTCAGAGGTTAAAAACAATATAAAAAGTTTGGTAACCAAACACTTGAAACTGTTTTTCATTAATTTCAAACTCAACTACAGTTTTAGCCAAACACTTCACCACAGTTTTAATCAAACACTTCAAAAATTATTTTGAATCGCAGCTAAAATACTTTTCATGAAACTATTTTTTTAAAGCCTCAACCACAAAAGCAAAAGTAATATCAAATACACCCTTAGTCTTCCAGAAAGTCTCAGCAAACATCATCATACATGGGACATCTTCTTCTTACCTTTCTCCTAGTTGTTCTTACCAGCTTTCGACATATATATATACATATATATATATATATATATACACACACACACACAGGGGATAATGCTTTTGAAAAAAAAGTTTTCGACTGTGAAAGAAGGGATCTAATTTTGTTTAACCACGATGAAAGGGGGTATCATTATTGAGATACTAGAGAGAAAGTGATCAGAATTACCTAAACTTGTTGCGTAAAGTAGGTGGTCCACCAGACAAACCAAGCCCCAGGTATTTTAATCTTGGCTCTATATATTAAGATTATTAATCAGGAGCTTCAGCTACTTAATTAGTCAACCGCCTACTTTAATGAGATTAGCAAAGCTTCCATAAACTATGTTAAAACCTAGCTAAAATGACGAGGAAAAAAAGGAAAAGAGAAGGATGATGGTAGATGGGATGACGCTCTCCCATGTCTGGACAGCTGTAGATCCTGCTACAGTACAAAACGGTGTCACTTTGATAAGTCACTACCGGCAATGGACTCTCCTTTTCTTCCCTGCAGGACAAGTACAAGGAGAAACAACAGGAAGCTACGTTGAATACAAGACGCAAGAAGCCAAATGTGAAGTGACTCTGTGGATAAGGCCAAGGGAAATCTACTGCAATCTACTGCATGAAGTGGAATTCCATGTAAAGGCTAAGATGGACCTCCTACGCTTCTTCACCGTCAGAAAAGAAGACAACTTGGATTCTGACTTGTAATCAGATGAATCGATGTTTTGGTTGAATTTTGGTTTTGATCCAATCAGTGTCTTTGAGGGTTTTGGAATTTCATTTCTTTGTTGTCGGTGTTGGATTAGTCTCTGGTTTGTAGGTCAGCTTAAACGACTTGATTTGCAGTAATTATATCGTTCAGAATTGATGGTGTTTTTTTTAAATCCAAATAGGTTGGAATTGATATTTATATCGTGGATAATTATTTAATTTATTAGTTGTAGTAATTTATTTTATTTTATTTAGTCAAGATAGTTAGTGATCAATACTCGCAAAAATAATTTTGTTTAAAAAATTCAGGGAATTTAAATAAGTGATTTTGTTTAGAAAAACTACAATAATATCACATAAAAATTCTTAATTTTTTATTTTTTTTTTATATAGATGAGAGGTTGAAGGGTAATTTCTTCATGATAGTATTAATGATAAAAAAATCTCTTTGAGATATATGTTAATGTTAATAAAAATATATATATTAATGAAAAAATATCACCCACAAATACAATTGTCCACTGGAACGGCAATTCCGAACATTTTGAGGGAGAGAGTTTTGTTGGTGCTTGAATTTTATTTTTAATATTAATATATCAAAATTATTGAAGAATATTTGAAAACATATAAATTTAGTATTTTTAAAATAAGAAATAATTTTAAAAGTATTCTAACAGACGGGAAAAAAAGAAGCAGTGAAGGGAGATTTTTCAATTGAAAATAGTAATTGAAGAAGAATCTTTGATGACAATTAGTCCCACCATCAGTCCACCTTATAAAATGTACTATTTTGGAATGATTTGGTTTTCGCTGGGCCATGGAAATAATAAAAAAACGGCAAAGTTTGATCGACATTACAAATATGTACTATGCATTTAAGTGAGACTTATCTTGTGTTGGGCCATGAAAATTATTAAGGTTCCATGTAAGAAATTCCACTTTGTGGGTTCACCTTCAAATATCTGCTGTCTCCAAGCAGCGTTGCAGAATAGACACCAAAAGGGGCAGAAATTTATAAACTGCCACTCAAATTTCGAAACGATGGAGCAATAAATGAATTCAGAAACTCAATAATGGCAATTGTACGGGAAGAGATAAAGTTTTAGAATATAATTTATATTATTTTTTAATATATATTCTCAAATGAAAAAAAATTGAATTTGAAACTTGTACGGACCACGTTACTCGTGTTTAATTTTTATAAAACAGAATAAGAGTAGTGAGATTCAAACTTATGACTACCAGATCAATAAATCTCTAATACCATATTAAATAATTATTTTAACTAAAAACTTAAACTATTAATTATGTATATTATTCTCTAACATTTTAGACCACCAAACAATAATGCATGCAGCCACCGATAATATGGCCATTGAGCTTATAGCTGGTTTTCATTATTTTTTTTCGTGGCACTTGTGACTTGACTTCATTGCCATTTCTGTTTTTTTTTTTTTTTTTTTTTTTTGCCAGCAATTAGACAAGCTTGAGTTTGACATCACATGTTAATGTATTGTCATGTTGCAATGGCCCTATAAACCAGAAGAAACAAGGAGGTAGGAACAAAATAAGTGAAGTGGAAGCTTGTCCTGTAAAACCACAACATGGATTAGTGTCAATTTGCAATCTAGCTCAGGAAAATTAACATGGGTCACTGGCCTCCTTCACAGTAGCAAGATACCATAATAATATGTTAATGGGCTCGACAAAAAAAGGGATTTGTAATGTCAATACAACGCTAAGCAGCACTGCAACCTTGTAACAACACCATCTGGATGTCTTGTAGCAAAGATGCCATTCTTGTCCCCATTTCTTGCCTCTTCAATGTGAACTGTGAGGAGAGAGAGACCAAACAAATGGTGGTGGCAATTATTCATTCATTTCTCGTAAACCTTAATTATTTATATATCCGCAGATCAAACCATTTTTCTATCAGAGAAAGTTTCAGTTTGGTGGGCTGTGCATCTCTGTTTCCACTGCTGCATTTCTTTCTTTATTTATTTCTTTGACAACTTCGATCACATGGCATCATAAATCTCACTTACACCTCTCCCTCCCTCCCTCCCTCCCTCTCTCTCTCTCTCTCTCTCTCGCTCTATAGGAGAGATGTGGGATCATTCTGAGAAATCATGAGCTTCCAAAGTGTTCAGCTCCAGTTATGGTGGAGGATTCTTGCACTAGAACTTTTACTTCTTGGAGTTCAGTCTTTCGGGCTCAGCACGGATGGTGTTCTTCTGCTTTCTTTCAAGTATTCTATCCTTAGCGACCCTCTATCCGTGCTTCAAAGCTGGAACAGCCAAGACCAGACTCCGTGTTCTTGGAATGGAGTTGCCTGTGGATCTCCTGGAGCAGACAACACTTATTCTCGTGTCACAGGCTTATCTCTCTCAAATTGCCAGCTTCTTGGTTCAATTCCAGCTAATCTTGGCATGATTCAGCACCTCCAAAATCTTGATCTGTCAAACAATTCTCTTAACGGGCCCTTGCCCTTTTCACTTCTCAATGCAACCCAGCTTCGGTTTCTTGATTTGTCCAGTAATTTGATCTCTGGTTACTTACCAGAGACCATAGGACGGTTGCAGAATCTTGAACTTCTTAACCTCTCTGACAACTACTTAGCGGGAACTTTACCTGCCAACCTCACTGCTCTCCTTAATCTAACTGCTGTTTCTTTAAAGAACAATAACTTCACTGGTAATCTTCCTGGTGGGTTTCGAACCGTTCAGGTTTTAGATCTCTCTTCAAATCTTCTCAATGGATCTCTACCTCGTGATTTTGGTGGTACAAATCTCCACTACTTGAACCTCTCATACAACAACCTTTCCGGTCTAATTCCACAAGAGTTTGCTAATGAAATCCCATCTAACACTACCATTGATCTGTCATTCAACAATCTGACAGGAGAAATCCCGGAATCTAGTCTTTTCTTAAATCAGCAAACCAGTTCTTTCGCCGGAAATCCTGGTCTTTGCGGCCAGCCATTAAGAAGTCCGTGTCCGATTCCTTCTTCAGCAACTTCACTCCCAAATATATCTGCACCTGCATCACCTTCTGCAATTGCTGCAATTCCAAAAATTATAGGCTCCAGTCCAGCAACCACTCCTCCGGGCGATTCAGCAACAGGGTCGACTGGGCAAGATGAAGGTGGCCTGAAGCCAGGAACCATTATAGGCATCGTGATTGGTGACGTTGCAGGAGTTGCTGTTCTTGGCATGGTTTTCTTCTACGTATACCACTATCTAAAGAAAAGACGGAACGTTGAAGCCAATATCAAGAAAGAAGCCACCACTGCAAAGGATAGCTGGTCATCTTCATCTTCAGAGTCAAGAGGGTTCACAAGATGGGCATGTTTACGCAAAAGAGGAGAAAATGAAGAGGATTCTGAGTCTACAAGCACCGGAAAGGAAGCAGAAATTCTTGACCACAGTCAAAGGCGGACAGGCCATCATGAGCAAAACAGAGAAGGGACATTGGTGACTATAGATGGTGAAAAGGAGCTTGAAATTGAAACTCTACTTAAAGCATCAGCTTACATATTAGGTGCCACTGGTTCTAGTATAATGTACAAGGCTGTTCTTGAAGATGGGACCTCATTTGCAGTTCGAAGAATCGGTGAAAACCATGTAGAAAGGTTCAGAGATTTCGAGACCCAAGTCCGTGCCATAGCCAAGCTGGTTCATCCAAATCTTGTTCGAATTCGTGGATTCTACTGGGGCGTTGATGAGAAGCTCATTATCTACGATTTTGTCCCTAATGGCTGCCTTGCCAATGCTCGTTACAGTAAGTCCTCTAATCCCAAATCAAAATTAGATCTGAGCCTTCATTGTTTCAATCTAACAGGTTCAAATTACTGCGTGTAGACGACGGCTATAAAGCATTTTTTTTTTTTTTTTTTTTTTACTTTCCAAGTGATTATTTCCATAATACTTGTCGGAAATCACCATCTCCAATTTGCTCGTTCGTTGCATTGCATGAATGCCGCATTCTGATCGGCATGAAGCTTGCTGAGGCGAGCAACAGACCGAAAGGTTTGACGGTGGAGCAGGTGCAACGAAACCTTTGTTTTTAATGCAATCTGTGGAAGTCAACTATGAAACTGACCGAGGGTGCTCATATTTGTTATCGTTAGCCCCACAGCTTACGTTATACGTTACCTGTAATCCCAGACCAAGATTAGTGAATCACTTTCCCCCGTTGAAAATGACCACTTGTTACTTTTTGACACACTTTCTCCCTCGCCACCTTGCCACGTGTAAGATGCTCCAATATTCTGATTCGTGGTCACTTTTTATGTTACAGGGAAAGCAGGCTCGTCACCTTGTCATCTACCATGGGAATCCCGGCTGAGGATCGCCAAGGGAGTGGCCCGTGGGCTTTCATTTCTCCATGATAAGAAGCACGTGCATGGAAATCTGAAGCCCAGTAACATACTCTTGGGCTCTGACATGGAGCCTCGGATTGGAGATTTTGGGCTCGAAAAGCTTGTGATCGAATATACAAGCTGTAAAGTTGGAGAATCAGCTCGGAATTTCGGGAGCAACAGGTCGAATGCATCGCGCGATAGCTTTCAAGATTTCGGAACCGGGCCTAGCCCAAGCCCAAGCCCAAGCTCAATCGGAGGCTTATCTCTCTATCATGCTCCAGAGTCGCTTCGAAGCCTCAAGCCCAATCCGAAATGGGATGTCTACTCTTTCGGGGTTATCTTGCTGGAGTTGCTGACGGGGAAGGTTGTGGTTGTTGATGAGCTGGGCCAGGGAAGTAATGGGCTTGCAGTTGAAGACAAGAACCGGGCCTTGAGGATGGCTGACGTGGCGATTCGAGCTGACGTGGAGGGGAAGGAGGATGCCTTGCTGGCTTGCTTCAAGCTAGGGTATAGCTGTGCTTCTCCTGTGCCGCAAAAGAGACCGACAATGAAAGAAGCCTTGCAAGTGATTGAAAAACTCCCATCCCCATCTGCATCATATCCTCATGGTCATTGATGATTAATAATAAGAATCGGAGCACATTGTAAAGAGATGTATCTATCGTTGACTTTTAGGACGTTTGTCTGTCTCAAGGTTTTAAGTTGTAGTTGGGAAATGATATATTATTGGTAGATCTATATATGTATGAAGCTAATTTTCACATTTTTTTTTAACTCAGTCTATTACATTTTTTTTTTTTTTTTTTTTTTTTTTTTATCTTTGAGCTTTGGAATTGGTTCAATGCATGAATAGTTTTATTTTTCTTTTTCTTATTCATCTTATTTTAATTTACTAACGAAAACATTTTATTGGATAATGAGATAGTCTTGTAGTGTGAACGTAAATTATTGGAATAGTTGAACATTAAATTTTGATTTCCTCTCATTCTACTCTTTACTCAAAAGGAGTCTAATCAATATCTTTGAGGATGAACATTCCTCTACAAATGAGATATTCTTCACCTTGCCATCAAGTGTTGCATCAATGTCACTCTAAATATGATGTGATTACTAAGAATAACGTAGACAATTATAATGGGCTTACAAATTTAAAAACTATATGTAGAACATATCAAGCATCCTATAGCTTGTAACATAAGACATCAATATTATGTGCACAGTCCCTACAAAGATTTTTCATGGATTTGCTTGAATATGTATGAAGCTAATTTTCACATTTTTTTAACTCAGTCTATTCCATTTTTTTTTTATCTTTGAGCTTTGGAATTCGTTCAATGCATGAATATTTTTTTTCTTTTTCTTGTTCATCTTATTTTCTAGTTATGTGTAGCTTTTGTAGGTAATTTAATTTTAATTTACTAACGAAAACATTTTATTGGATAATGAGATAGTCTTGTAATGTGAACGTAAATTATTGGAATAGTTGCACATTAAATTTTGATTTCCTCTCATTCTATTCTTTACAGTTTACTCAAAAGGAGTCTAATCAATAACTCTGAGATGCAAATGAGATATTCTTCACCTTGCCATCAAGTGTTGCGTCAATGTCACTCTACATATGATGTGATTACTAAGAATAACATAGACAATTATAATTGGCTTACAAATTTAAAAACCATATGTAGAACATATAAAGCATCCTATAGCTTGTAACATAAGACATCAATATTATGTGCAAAGTCCCTACAACAATTTTTCATGGATTTGCTTGAATATAGAACCATAGCTTTTATAACTTCACTTTTAGAGATAATCTTTTGAACTTTCCAATAAAAGCAATAGTATTTCTCAAAATCTTTAATGAATCATTTGTATCTCTATAATGAAATCTCTACGTATTCCTATGTATTCAATGAGTTTTATATATCTATATGACAAAATCTCTATATTTCTAAATGAGATCTCCATGTCTCCACAACAAAGTTTCCATGCTCCAACAAATTCTCCATATCCTTATAATAAAGTCTTCATGTCTCTATAGAACTCCACTTATCCATACAGTTTCTCCATTCACAACACTTTACCATTGATGCATAATTTTCTTCACCTTAAATGAAACCATTTCCATCCTATAATGAATAAAAAGCTAACTAAACTCTCATCTCTTTTACATGACATGTTAACAAAACCCACACGTAGGTAACATGGCATGCATAAAACAATATGTTTTTTCTCCCTTCTACTTTCACTAGTTAAGTGTTTTAAATATAAATGTTTAAAAACCAAAATAGAAAATTATGATATAAAATTAAAAAATAAAATGACATGTCTATTTAAACCAACCCTAAATAAACTACCTATATTTGTTTGATTAATGTAAACAGACCGGAATTGTCCAGTAAATGAACATACAACTATCTTTTTTTAAGATATGACCTAACTCATCGGATTGTTTGCTATCTTTTAGACTCAATCCAATAGAGGCTAGTACTTCCACACACCATAATGCATAGTTATGACTTTCAAAAAAAGTCATTGCAACAATGTGTTTTCTTATACTTATGTGTCAACTCTTAGTATAAAATTTACTTTTATAGTAAATAATTATCTCCTTAACCTCTCTTCTTATAGGGTGCCAACCTTTTTGTTCAATCATCCATGTATTCTATAACCTTTCCATTGATAACATAATGAAGCATAATAATTAACAAAAAAAAGTTCAAGTTATTTGTGAGGAAAAATAATTAGTCTTTATCATTACTCCACTCTTCACAAAAAAAACTCATGTGATCAAGGTACATACATCATATCACTAGGTAGACAAAATAAGTTCACTAAAGAAAAATAATTACAAGTTCATACAAAAACTAACATATAATTGTGTACGCTCTTTATTCTCCTTTGTTTTCTTATATATTCATCTATTTTCCTAACCTAAATTGAAAGGTAATCTATTTTGATAGAGGAGTTGTTTTCTAAGGAATACCAATATTATATTCAAGCCTCAACACTTTAACTTAAAACACAATAATAAAAAGCCTAAATTGAATATATAGTTTTCATAATTTCATATCAGTACTATAACTAGATTTATAATAGACTAGATAATTTACTCATACTACACTGCAAGTCCGATAAATTACAAAACAAGGTTTAAAAAAATATCAAAGCATTGTTAGCTTGTTTTCAAGAAGAAAACAATTTAAACTGTGTAGAGATTGATCTTATATAATCTTGTTATCTTGGCAAGTCCAAAAATAACTTGGATAATCAAGAAAAAAAAAATAGTTTGACTGAAAAAATTAAGATAATATTTAAAAAATATATGGAGATGATAACATGTCGAATTGACTTGGGTTAATCGAAGTTAACATGTAAAATTTTCAACTTAGGCTATGAAACCATGATAACCTTATAAAAAACAAATAAAAAAAATATATATCTATGCTTAATTCTCAATCAATCTATTGTTAACAAATACATTTTTTTTTTAAAAAAAAAGAGTCAACCTCAATTAACTATCAAAAATAGACCATGAGACCATTATAACTCAAAATAAATTATGAAACTTGATTTCAATCTAACATTAAATAACAAAATTGAAAAAAACAATATATTTAAAAACTATATCGAAAAAAATATCTAAATGGTAACTTGTCAAACCTTTGAACTGGAACATGAGAATGTGCTAAGCTCATATAAATTAAATTAAAATAAATTATAAAGTTTAATTCTCAACAAGCCTAAATTATAAAGAATGAGATTGAAAAACAAATACAAAAGAAAGAAAGAAAAACTTAAATCAACTGATTTAACCAATAAAACTCAAGGAGTAATTAGGCTGGTACTTATAATATAATTCTTTATTTTTTAAATAAATTATAATAAACTTCTTAATAGTAGATTCTTAAATTACATAGTTCATCGCATGTGAATTATTTTATACTTAATTTATATACCAATTCATGATTTTCATAATTTCTTGAGCATCTTTTAGCTATATTATTTAGCAATGCTCCAAGTATAACTTTGATAAATATATTATTGACTGTTTTTTATATCATTAAAAATATTATGCTAATTGATATAATTATTTTTATTCATATTATTCTTCTTATATTCAAATGGAAAAAATAACAAAGAAAAAAAACTAATATTCAATTAAAACATATACTTAATCATCATTTTTTAGTGGTTAAAATAAATTAAAAAATTATTATGATAGAAAAAAAAACATATACAATGAATAAGTGGATATAATATATTCTACATACTCTATACATATTTCATTTTTAAAACCAATACAATTTTATATTATATGATCTTATCATTTTATTAGTGAGGTATTTATTTAAAAAAAACATATAATTTAATTATTGTATTATCATGAACTTTTAAATAATTTTAAAAACTTTAATATGGACTGATGTAGCATGGATACAATTTAATGTAATTAGTTTTATTTTCTTAGTAAACAAATTTCAATATACCTCATAAAATTAAAACCTAGAAAATAATTTTTTAATTTTTTAAAATTAAAACAATAAAAAAATATTGATCTGAAATTTAGGTTTAATTGTTTTTTTTATCTATGACAAAAATTATGGTTATCATGAGGCCTACAGAGCCATTGTTCAAAGCCCACAATGATTTTTTCTCCCATAAAAACGGGAGCCCATAGGAATACTCGGATCCATAAAAACCCACCCACAAACCCCGGAGCAGACAGCAACGGCTAGTTAGTTCCATGTCAGAGACTTTAGCCATTTTGAATTCCATAAGGAGCCCGCTCTCCTCTCTATTTAAACTCTCTCTTTCTCTCTCCAAACTAAAAACACACACACACAGAGACTCAAAATCGAGAGAGAGAGAGAGAGAGAGAGATGGCAACTAATATCGGCATGATGGATTCGGCTTACTTCGTTGGCAGATCTGAGATTCTCTCTTGGATTAACTCCACTCTTCAACTCAATCTCTCCAAAGTCGAAGAAGTGATTTCCTTACTGATTCTCTTCTTTCTCTCTAATTTTGCCCTAATTTGTTCTAATCGGTGATCTATTTTGTTTTGATTTTCTCTAATCATGTAGGCATGTTCTGGTGCGGTGCATTGTCAGTTAATGGATTCGGTTCATTCAGGAATGGTGCCAATGCACAAGGTCAATTTTGACGCCAAAAATGAGTACGAGATGATTCAAAATTATAAGGTTCTGCAAGATGTGTTTAACAAACTTAAGATCACTAAGGTTTGTGTATGCAATTTTACTTCCCGATCTCTTAAATGTTTCGTTAGTTTGATTTTGATTTTTTCTTGGAATTTTGTTTTTTAGCATATAGAGGTGAGTAAGCTGGTGAAAGGCAGGCCGCTCGATAACTTGGAGTTTATGCAGTGGATGAAGCGTTATTGTGATTCTGTCAATGGAGGACTTGTCAAGTAATTTCACAGTTTATTGTTTTGTTAGGGTTTGCTTTGGTTGAAGTAAATAAGTTTGGGGATTTGTTGTTGTGTGATTGTGGTCAGTTGTTTGCAAATTAGTCTTAGAACATGAATTGATAGATTTGATGATGATTTTTTTGAAATTCATGCTCACTTTCAGTGTTATATGATTTGTTATTGTATTTGCCGAATTGTTTTTTTGGATGTTGTGTTAGGGTTTATCGAATCAGTAAATTTGAAGGGTATTACATATTTTTTCCCCCCTGACAATGTGGAGTAAAATGTATTGAAATTGTGGAGTCTCTTTTCTTTTTGAGTAATGGGAATTAGAATGGCTTAAAAGTGATTTAATTTATACAAAATAAGGTCTTTTTTTTTTGGATACGACACTTAAAATCAAGAATTTATGAATTGCAATTTTTTAAAATCTATTTTGATGCCCCCAGAGTGAAAGGTTTGACATATTTTTTCCAGTTTCAACCTGTTTGTCAAAAATTTTATGAACTGTTTTTACATGCTAAAATTTTGTCCATCTCTTCTTTTAACCTTTGTAATTGCAAATCTTTAGTCAAAGAGCAAAAGTTTGCAACCAGTTATGAATTGCAATTTTTTAAAATCTATTTTGATGCCCCCAGAGTGAAAGGTTTGACATATTTTTTCCAGTTTCAACCTGTTTGTCAAAAATTTTATGAACTATTTTTACATGCTAAAATTTTGTCCATCTCTTCTTTTAACCTTTGTAATTGCAAATCTTTAGTCAAAGAGCAAAAGTTTGCAACCAGTTATGAATTGCAATTTTTTAAAATCTATTTTGATGCCCCCAGAGTGAAAGGTTTGACATATTTTTTCCAGTTGCAACCTGTTTGTCAAAAAATTTATGAACTGTTTTTACATGCTAAAATTTTGTCCATCTCTTCTTTTAACCTTTGTAATTGCAAATCTTTAGTCAAAGAGCAAAAGTTTGCAACCAGTTATAGGCAATACATGGAAGATTTTATGAAGTTGCATAAATGCTCTGTGATTTCTTTGCCTAGATCATAAATAATAGGACACCTGTACAAGGTTTGAAGTGTTTGTTCTCACAGTGCTGAGAGCCACGGGTTTGTATTAGTAGTTTGGTGTACACGGAGGAATTGGTGCTTACTACTGATATGAAGCTACCTAATACAGTGGTCGTGATTTATACGAAGACCTCTATGGCTTATAAGCCGTACAAGTATCAGATATAGACTTACATTTGATGATCTATCTATAAGAGACTGCCCTGTTGCTAATTGTCTTCAACATTCTAAAAAAATATCGTTTTTTAGAGTTTTTAGTATCCTTTTCTGGTAGATGATTGCAAATTTCCTAGTACTTTGAATTGATTTCTGATGGTATACGAGCAATGATCTTTGTGAAAAGAGTCCTAGTTTAATCATATGCACGGATGATTTACTTGTCTGCTTTTGTGGTTAGTTACAATCCACTGGAAAGGAGAGAGGCTTGCAAGGGAGGAAAAGAAACAAGCAAGAAATGTCTACCGTCTCAAGCTTCAAGCAAGGGCTCTACAGCTGCTCCCAAAGCCCAGGCTTCTCACAATGCTCGAAGGAACGACGTGTCCTCAGCACATCCTTCAAATCAATCTGCGAAGGCTTCTAAACCTCCCAGTCCAGTGCCTGTATATGATGCAGAGGTATTATTACATTATTTTAAGGAACATGATTTTCATAACATTTAGAATCTAATGATGCAAATTGATAAGCAGATCACCGAGTTGAAGTTGTCAGTGGATAGCCTCGAGAAGGAGAGGGACTTCTATTTCGCAAAGCTGAGAGATATTGAGATTTTGTGCCAGAGCCCTGGGATTGAAAACCTACCAGTACTACTTCTATGACTATCAGATTTTCCTTGTATAACTGAGCAATTTAACTATCCTCGACAAGTTCTAATCTGTGACCCCATGTTTTTTCCACAGGTTGTTGCAGCAATGAAGAGAATCCTTTATTCTACCGACGATGATGCAGCGTCGGTATTGGCAGAAGCTCAAGCCATGGTGTCGCTTCACCAGAAAGAAACAGAGAAGTCAGATCCTCTGAAGAGAAAGAACATTGTGAATCTTGATGTCGACGCTGTAGGCATCTCAGCATTGTCACCGAGGCAAAGGCTTTCCGATGCAACAGACGTCCATTGCAGTGGGTCACCTCTTATGACTTTCTGATTTTTTTTACCATAATGTTTTCTTCAAACATATGTAGCAGCAGCAGCAGCTCCTATAGCTACAATATTTGCAGCACCTTCTACCAACAGTTGTATCTCAGGCAGTGATAATAGCCGGACAGTTGATTCAACAACTTATAATTGTTTTGGGTAGGAGTTTTTTTGGGTAGAAGAAATAGCTATCATGTGTTCTTGATCAGGAAGAGATAGCTATCATGTGTTCTTGGTTCTTTCCCAATATTTGTTCTACTTCTGCTCTCATGTGTCATTCATTGCATACTCGGAAGAAAGTAGCAATGATCAAGGTTGTTAAAATTGTTTTTTTTTTTACACGACATGAAAAATATAATTTAAAACCAGGTTGTAAAATCAGATTGTAAAATCACAAGTATATTTTTTAATTACATATTAACAATTTCAGCCAATAAATTAAATTATATTAAAATCCGATAAAGTGAGTTAAGAATATTATTATCAATTAATGATCTAAATAAATAAGAAAGATAAATAATTTAAATCAAGAAATCAATAACATTAAAAAAAAAAAACTCAAAATCAAATTTTCTAATATGGTCAAATTATTAAATGATAGTAAGTACACAAGAATCCCGTGACAACATAGTTATTCTCATTATAACAAGTTATAATTAATCTTTTTTAGGTTGCATGCTAATGAGTCTAAATTAGTAATTAACTAACATAAGTTTAATAATTAAAATAAACAACGTTTAATGCGTCAAAATTAAAGTAGAAATAATTTTTCAACATTAATTAAATAAATAAAATATAATAATAAAAACAAAGTTTTCATTCTAAATTTTTTCCTTGTGGTCTAAATCTCTAATTTTCACAAATTCTTGGTAGATTTCAATCATGATTTCAAACACATAATTCTCTCTCGTATGAGTAAATTATTGACTTTATCATATATATTTGAAAATATTGAGATATCTAGCTTCCCTCCAATCTAGAATCGCAACAAAAATTTATTTGTAACTCCAGATATGTCAAAAACAATACATCAATGTTTAGTTTGACAAATTTGACAAGATTCATCGAAAAATTTTGACTCTATAAAATAATATGTTTCTGAGCTTTGTTTAGTCTAATAATTTAACAAAAAATATTTTCAGGTATATAATATTTTCGTATAAAATTTCATCTAGATCCAATATATAGCTTGAAAGATATGATTAATCTCATAGAATCATCAACAAATATTATAAGGTCAAAATTTCAAAACTAACTTGGTTTTTCATATCATTAATTTAGTAAACTCGTAAAATCATACCGATTTTTCTGATTTTATCGATTTTACAGATTTTGCACAAGTGAAATCCGATTTTACTAGTTTTTGAGTTTTATCCGATTTAACATATAAATACATATTGACTTATAAAATCATAAAATTTTAACAGTCAACTCGCGATTTTAACGTGGTAATGATTTATTTATATTTATTTATTAGGATATGTGACTAGGTAAAGTGACATGTGGAGGTGTGTGCATGCTACAAGGGCCCGGCCCTTAGCCTAATTTATCGTCCCCATGAAGACCAAGTGACAAATGGCCAACTTTACTTCCACCAAGAAAGAATCAAGAGAGACCTCCCTATTTAAACACTAATTAGGAACAATAATAATTCCTCCTAACATTCCCACATTAAGGTTTCAAAAAAAATCGATCGCAGTGATCTTCAAATGAATACGCACACAAGAGAGGTACTTTCTCATCAGCTTAATATGTTTTGAGTATAAATGAATGGCAATATCTTTTGTAATTTCCATCTATTTTTTAATCTTCCCTTCCTTTCAATAACCACTATGATGCCTCTTGCCAGGAGACGGAGGCTGCCACCACACAAGGTGTGCCGGAAAAAAGGGTAGAAACAGTAGATTATACGTCATCCCCAGGGCAAGGCCAAGAGATGAGGAGGGTGGTGGTGGTTCATCAGTCCAATCACCATGACAATCCAACCACAAGTGGTGGAATCTTGGCCGGTGCCGCAGCTTCTGTAGCATCCACCCTGGAGTTCGCCAAGGATGCTGTCTCAGGAAAGAACAGAAATTGATTGCATGAGAACCGAACCTCTTCAAGGTTCTGTTTATTATTATTATTTCAGTCAGCACTATTTGTGTATTCATCAATCCTCTAATAAATTTTCACTTAGAATTGTCATCTCCATTTCATTCTATCTAGCCTGCTTGCTAATACTTCACTGTGCCACAGAGAGATTTACCATCTTTTCTTTCTTCTGTTTTCTGTGGAAAGACTAATCATGTCACAGAAAAGCAAGAGCAATCATAGCGAAATCGATCATAAACCAGAAAATGAAAATACTATTTTGTTAAGGATGAATCCTACTAGGCCTTGCATGATGAACACAATCCAGGCAAATGCTGGGCCCGGACAAATTACATTTTGCAAGAGATTTCTACCATTCTACATATCAACTCTCCAACGTCTTCCCAATCCACTAAAATGCAGGGTTCCACTCTCTCCAAGGAAAAAAACAGTAGCATTCATCTAAGTTCTTCGATCAAGAAGAAACAACTGCTTAAAATGCACACAATTGTAAGGCGCTACTAAGCAATGGTATAAAATTCAAAACCTTAGAACACGACATCACACCCTAGATGACCCGTATTGAGTTCCACACTACTAACACTATAGTAATAGGAGGATACATTTTTAATGTAATGCTTTTCAACTTCAAAACTTGAAGCATTGACATGGTGCAGCTAAAGAATGGACTACTTCATACATGTTTCCCGTTTCAAACCCTTTTCAGCATGGCAAATGGTAAAAATACTGATGGATGTTAAGAAAACATAGATGTTGATAGGAAAATTGACCAAAAAACACAACTAGAAAATTGATTAATTCACAAGGAAATACTGACGAATTTTTTTTGTTGGTATTTGACTGTTAATATTACCGACAACAGGTTATCATTGTCGTTTATGTTGGTATTTACTGACGGGTATTTCAGTTGGTCTTTTGTAGACACCATTACTTAAAAAATAGTTTCATTGGTAAATGCTGGTATTACAATGGAGTTCAAAAACTAATAAAGTATGATAACATGACATTTTTTTTTAGAATTACCGATGGAATTACAAATGGATATAGCTTGTTGGTAATTCTGTTGGTAAACACAGTTGGATTTGTGGGCAGAATTACAATGAGATTTCAAAACTATGAAGTATGATGATGTGGAATTTTTTACCAATAGAGTTACTGATATGGTAAACAGTTGTGCTGGAGGAAATAAATGCAAGATATACATTATGTTTCTCTGCTTTCATTTTCATTTTCATGTTTTTCTCCTTCAATTCAAAACATGATGTAATCAAAATCTAAAAGTAAATCAATGCAGTGTCGAAACCGAAATCATGCATCTGGCTGTTCATTACGTACTGCGCCACCTAATTCCTAACCAAATTACCATGTTCTGTTGAAAATTATGCATTTTGGCTGTGCATCATAATAATACTTCTTTTAATCATAGATGTTTTGTCTATTTCTTAACAGCTCCTGTCGGATTGGTTGGCACAGCATGGCCAACTGCCCTTCTCAGCTCTGCTCATGTTAAACCCTTTCTATACTTTCTTACCTCATCGCCATGAATTTCCATTCTAACAGAGCCGGTGAGACCAGTGGGTCCCTACTTGAGATGCCCAATTTCTACATCCTGATCAGACCACTCAAGATTTCGAGCGATTAAAACGTTAGCCATTTAGCTAATTAAGAGAGGGTAACTGTAATTCCAGTGACCATTACCCACCTTCATACGTTAGACTGGTGCATGCTGGTGTAATCTATGATTCACTTATTTCTCCTCGCAAGGTTTTGAATACAATCTTAAACCGTTGTTTCTTTCCTCTTTTCAGGACTCTTCTTTTTCCAAGTTTGACTTTTTGATTTGAAGCAAGTGAAGAAGTTGACATTTTGATTTTAGAAAAGATGGCTTACCTCAGTTCATGCTAAGAGATTGTTGTGAGCTTATTCTCATCGAGAAACAACGCCAAACCATCGATGACTATTGGGTTGTCGCCATCATTATCCCTGAATAATTTGCAATTTTTGCTTTAAGAGATCATCACTGGTTCCCGAAAGGGAAAAATCCTTGGAACTGTTTTGTAAACAGTAAATGCTGCAGTGTTAATATTTAAAACATTAATGTACTCGAGCAGACTTTACAGAGAACATTAATTCTGGCTTCTGAAACTTGAACCACAAGGCCGATAACTACTGCACATGCCCGTTAGTAGAATCGGCATTGGGTTGCTGTCCGAGGGATTTAATGTTGAGTTTAATTAATTTGAAGGTCAAGCTGGTAATGCATGCCATTTGGTCCTACTGGGAAATCCAAATTTTCAAACTTCAACCATTTACAACTAGGTTTTAACTATCACATGATCCAGAATCATTATTGCAAGGGGCTAGGTTCCTTGGCTGTTGCAATGCACATTCTCCCAAGGTTTCCTGCCAGAGTCATGCATACTCAAAAGAGCCTCCTCTCTTCTTCGCTGGGATTGTGAGAGGTATGAAAATCCAAAATAAAACAGAAACTTTGATTTTTACAATGATACACCTAGTTTTCCTGAAGTTTTCAACATCAAAATACAGTGAAACGACTAGTGTAGTGATTCACACTTTTAGTTCTTCTCAACTGCCTAAACTAATGTCTGACTGCCAATCACAAGCTTTGATTATGATTGCTCTGTCTTCGAGAGTTGGATTCGTGAATCCGTGAACCCGCGATTCTGCATATAGTTTAAACCAACAGACTAATAAATATTTTACATGACACTCCTAAAACAACTAGAACTCAGCTATGAATACACAAAGCTAGATGGGAAGCCAGATGATTATTAACATTTCCCAGCAAAATGAAGAAACTTGGGTTAAATCACTTAAGCATCTATCCGGAGTTTTTTGGTTGAACACACCAAATATTTTACTCCATTATATGCCAGAACGTCAAATATGCCAGCACTGAGTTTTGGTCTTACTGTTCACACATTACTGGAGCCCTCATTGATCTTTGGAGCACAATAGACAAACAAAACACTATCAATGGCTTTTCCAACTCTATCTATGGTTGGACTTCTAACAAAACACTATCAAAACATTAGTTTTACTGTGCCTATTGTCTTAAGCTGAAAATATCAAACCATCAATCTATTTTCCCAACTCTATCTATGGTTGGACTTCTATCAAAACTAATGTGGTTGAGGTGAACAAAAACAGGATAATTTTGGGTTTATTTAGTAAACCACGCAACATTTAATAGAGGAATGATTCAAATACAGACATCATGGTCATGCCTATAGGAAAAACATCGCCACCTTCTCATTCCTTTCTGAAACAATGAGATCACTAAAGATTTAGCCAGAAATGCATTTGCTAATTCATTCAACATAAAACGTCTGCGCCTCATGCACATACAGTTAATACGCTAAAGAGGAAAATTATGGTAGCTTGAGACATTAAGACAAAGAAAGATTAATGAGGACTGCTAAGCACATCCATGCACATACAATTTAGTGAAGGCAATCGCATCTGCTGAACCTGGGCTCTGCTTCTTTTGTATTGAGACACTGATGACAATGAGTGAGATGATGTCACAGCCCACGAATCATTGGAGCTTTCAGAGCTGAAAGATGCACCAATGACACCATTTGGGCTGCTGGGTTTGGACAGATACTTGCGCTTGTTGCATTGGTTTTGACTGCCTGATAGCTCTACAATGAGCTTGTAACACTCATTCACTTCATCCTGTTATAATGTAGCAACCAGAATTAACCAACAGACCACCAAGTCCAAAACTTGTTCACAGAACAGTCGATTTTGGATCGCAATGAAACAGAGGAACCAAGTTAATAGCATACGAACCTCATTGGTTTTGAGCACAGCCATAAGCTGATTTTGGGATTCCAGTTGATTACAAGGATCAACCTCCTTAATAACATGCAGCATTGTCACAGTAGCTAATATAGAAGGAAGATAGTTCATGAACCTTGAATCTGAAATCAAAATCCAATGTCGGAAATCATGAGTTTGAAAGAAACTATAGCATTAGTTAAGATTCATGTCCGATGGATCGAGTGTTTGATACAAGTGAATCCATTGAAGGGCAATCAAACAATTGACTTCTCATTTGCTTACCAGAAATGACAGAAAGAAGTAAACGCTCACACCTCCATAAAAATTCCCAATGCAAGTGGGTTTTTAATCCAAGTCTCCTTATAATGTGATCAAAGAAAGAAATTGAGGTTACAGGATTCATCCTCCATTGAAGAGTTGACAGCACCAGCAGCTCCATCCTCTTGATGGTTTTGGCTTCAAAAATGTATTTTGCATCCTCCACCTGAAAAAAACAAAGAAAACACAAAACCCTATCATTGATAACTGAAGAAAACACAAAATCAAACATTGATAATTAGTTCAATAAACACACTATGAGGACATTTCAACCAAACACCAAGATTGCAAATTTGGCACATACTTGCAAGTCTAAAAGAAGTGGCACATGGGTTTCCTCCACTTTAGCAGCGAGAGACAAACAAGCCACAGCAGCAAGTTGACCCATCCATGGCTTCTCACTTTGAAACCTTGAACTTGAAATGAACCTATCAAAGTAGTTAACAGCAAGAACACCAGTCAAAGCACTGAACCCATAATGCGCCTTTACCCTCAAAAACCACTCAACAGCCTCTCTACGAGCCACCATTAAAGATCCATCTTTAGAGCCTCCACTATCAAAACGAACATGGGTCTCTTTTTCTTTGGAGATTAAAGACAGTAGCTCGTTTTCTTCCCAAAACAAGTCTTCCGGAAGCAAAACAGATGATAAAGTTTGCTCCTTTTTCATATTTTTATCACAAATTTCATCATCAAAACCACAAGAATAATCCTCTCCAAATCCTTCCTCTTCACAATAAAGCCCATCAAGAACCAATGCTGGGCTTTGTCTATGCGTCTCTTGTTCTTGTAAGAAAGGCATCTTCTTCATAGAAGAAGAGATTCAATCCTTTTCTCATTATAGAATACCATGAAAATGAAAAGGAAGATAAAATCTCTCAAGCTTGTCTTTGTATCTATTGCATACCTTTCTCTCTCTTATTAGGCCCTACTGGGATGGAGTGATAGAGAGAGACAAATGGTGTGGGCAAGGGAAGGGTTTTCTTCTGAGAACCTTTCACGCCTGTCCCCTTTTTTTCGTTATTAATTTCCCACTACCTTGCCTCTGTTACTTTACCACCAATATTATTTTTGTATTTTCGTTATTACCAGTACAAATAAATATTAAAATCAATGGAAAACCTAACCCTTCCCAACCCCATTATCAGATTGGGGAAGCTAGATCCGATTTGGCTAGTTTTTGCAAGATGAGAGGAGTCAGTACACTTTTTATGTGTTTTCATTGTCGATTCAATAATATTTAAAATTTTAAAATAAAACAACAAACTTTGAAATTAAAAGAAATAAATCCTCCTAATTTATCTCCAAAATTAAATTGTAATCACAATGACAAAAGGGTTTCTTAAATTGACTATGATGTACATACAAAGATGTGTGTGTGTATTGAGGTGATGCCACTAGGCTTTCCAAGCATTTGAATGATATTTTATCCAAAACAAGCTAACGGCTTGTTTATAAATGTAGTTAAAGTTATTTTTTAAAGTTATTTTTGTTCAAAAATGTATCAAAATAATATTTTTTTTATATTTTTAAAAATTATTTTTGACATCAACACATAAAAATAATCTAAAATTATCAAAAATATTTAATTTAAAGTAAAAAAATAAAAATAAAAATTTTCAAATTTTTTATAAATACTTTTGAAACACAGTGTCAAACACCCCGTTAATGGATGACTATCAGGTTTTTTTATGGATCAGTGGGATAAATCTAAGTTTAAAAAAAAGTTCAGTCATGTTAAACTAGAGCAGTGGCTAAAAAATGTCAAAACAGAATATTTGATAGATGGAGTGGACTCAAATTTGATTACATGATTCTATCGATTATTTTCTTATAAAATTTGTTTCACCGTTCATCATACTATTGGGTTTTTCAAAAATAGGCCCACAAAATGCTGTTTAGGACACATTGTTATTTTTCCTTTATTTTTATGTATTTAATATTGATTTTTGTTTTCAAGTTCTTATATGTTTTCTAATAGAGATGGGATTTTCTAACCTATTTAAAGGTCTTATAAAGGGATTTTCTAACCTATTTAAAGGTCTTATAAAACCTCTTAAAGAGGTAGACATCATTAGACTTTATTTTATAATAATAATTATGAATTTATGGCTTATATTTGCAACTATTTTTGCTTATCAAAATGTTTTTCTTTTTGTGCTTGTTGTTATCTATTATGTTTCTCTTGTATCGATTACTATCATAGCCTAACAATTTTAGGTTCATTGCTTGTTATGCTACAATTATGTTAATACTTGTTTGTTTGTTGTGTGTTATTAATAGTCATGGTAGGCAAAGATCATGAAGTATGAAATTGTCAATGATGGGTTAAGAAGGTTATTCCCAGGAGAGAAATATTTTGAGAGGTCATTACAGAGGACATGTATAATAAGATTATAAAGTTGAATCGTAGGTTGGAGGAGAGGAACCTATGAGACCAAAACTAGGAGAACAACCATGAGTCCTTAGCAAGCACTGAATATCAAAGGCATGATCAAAGGAGACAATTTCATTGCTTGTTATGCTACAATTATATTAATACTTGTTTGTTTGTTGTGTGTTATTAATAGTCATGGTAGGCAAAGATCATGAAGTATGAAATTGTCAATGATGGGTTAAGAAGGTTATTCCCAGGAGAGAAATATTTTGAGAGGTCATTACAGAGGACATGTATAATAAGATTATAAAGTTGAATCGTAGGTTGGAGGAGAGGAACCTATGAGACCAAAACTAGGAGAACAACCATGAGTCCTTAGCAAGCACTGAATATCAAAGGCATGATCAAAGGAGACAATTTCATTGCTTGTTATGCTACAATTATATTAATACTTGTTTGTTTGTTGTGTGTTATTAATAGTCATGGTAGGCAAAGATCATGAAGTATGAAATTGTCAATGATGGGTTAAGAAGGTTATTCCCAGGAGAGAAATATTTTGAGAGGTCATTACAGAGGACATGTATAATAAGATTATAAAGTTGAATCGTAGGTTGGAGGAGAGGAACCTATGAGACCAAAACTAGGAGAACAACCATGAGTCCTTAGCAAGCACTGAATATCAAAGGCATGATCAAAGGAGACAATCTTTTAATTAGGAAAAAAATATATCTATGGATTTTGGATTTCATATCACAATCCTTGAGTTTATAGAAATTTTACAAGCAAAGGAGTTCATTAAACTAGTGAAATAAGGCTCAGAGAAATTTTTTTAGTGCATGGAGGTTCTTAAATATATGTAAGTGAAGTTAATGGTATAATTAATGATGTAATTGGGAAACAGAACTATGTTAATGACAATCCTAATAAAACACATGGTATGCTAATAGAATTTGTAGATTTGTGTTGTGAGGTCGCGGTCACACAAAGTAATTACTTTAACTTAAAACACACAAGATAATATAGAGCAAACAATAGGTCAATCCCATGATGAAGGTTTAGTTTAGATTTTCATGTTATATGTTATGCAATTGAGAGGGTTTGGTTGGTGATTATCTAGACTAATACAGAATTAAACAATCAAGCAAAATTAAATAAAAATAAAATTTATCAATAAAACAAACTTTGGTTACAAGTAAACATCTATCTATGGAAATCAGGTTCATTCCTTGAAACGAAACTTCAATTTATATTCTTATTTTTTTTTTATCTTTTCTTAATGTTAGTTAGTAAATAGATTTGTTGTCTAACTAACCATAACCAATGAACACTCACGATGTTCACACTAATGATTTAGTTAAATGGTAGCTTTAAAAACTACATAAAAATTGATTAATCTATACAACAAAACTGTTTGCAATTCATGTTTATTTGTTTGAATGTTCTCTCTAAAAATAATAACGTAGATCCACCACAATTATTAAGCTTAGTTGTTTCACAAGTTTATATACTATAACTCTAGTTTTGATAGTAAACTTAGCAATAGATTGTTGACAACTACAACTTAGAAATTGCTATAGCAATTAAGATAAACAATCATAGAAAATATAAATAGGAAAATAAACATATTCATTCATCATATAAAGTGAAAATAAATGAAAGAATAAATCTCATAGTTCTTGAAATTTGAAGGTTTATGTGTCCTTATAACCAAGAAAAATATTTTAGTCTTACATATCTATTGAACAGCTACTCAAAAAATAGAAAAATATTTGAACTCAAGTTTTTAGGAGAGAGGAGTATTTGTGTATTCTCTATTCTAACCGCACCCCTCTCTCTTCTTCTTGTCATTCTTTTTTTTTTTATAGCCTAGAAAACTCCAGTCTCTACTTTACAAAATACTTCTTCCTTAAGTATGCAATCTTACATTTAAATACTAGATTTTTGTTTTAGATTGATTGTCTTGTGAGTTTTATTTTTCTTTTTAACATCACTATTTAGTTCAAAATTCTAAGTTATCTTCTCATTTATTTTTTATTTCATATTTGTTCTTCATTCCCTTAATTGCAATTTTTTATTCTTTTGTTTAATTGATTTTTTTAATGATTTTAATTGTTCTTTTCAATTTCACCCTTGTTTTCAAAATTATAAGTTTTCCTATCATTTATTTTCTATTTCACATTTCGTCTTAATTCCATTGTTTTCTATTTTTTTTATTTTTTTTTTATTATTTTAATTTTATCATTTGACATTTGATTTATTGAAAATTAGGCTTCGTTGTTTTCCCAAAAGAGTACTTCCAATTTAGTGACTTGAATCACGAGTTTACAAATTTAACAACGATTGACATCATTTTTTTCTTTTGCATTTTGTTTTCAAAATTTATCATTTGACTTCGTTTGTTTTGAAATTAGGCTACATAATTTTCTATGATATTTTTTCAATCAACATGTCTCAATCTCTTGACTTGAGAAACAAGTTTGGTTGGTTAACCTAACCATTTTTTAGGGTTGATCTTTTTTTTTATTTTTTCCTTCAAAATTGGAATCTTTTTAAAATTAAGCTTCGTTGTTTTTTATATTTTGTTTTATATCTGATTATCATATTTGCATGAGCCGCTAGTGAGTTTTGATGATCATACCAATGTTTACAGGTGTTTTTTTAGGCTTTTTTTGTTGAATGTTTTTTTCCATATTGTTAAGGATTGCCATTTTTTTTTTTTAATTTTGTTTCCATAATGTTGGTTTGACCTTAAGTCCAAGGGTGCAGGTTTAGCTCTGTAGCGTAGGCTAACTTATGGTGCTTTATTTATTTATATATTTTTTAATTGTGTCTCTCATCATTAAATTATCTTGGAATTCAACTTTGTGATTTTTCTCATTTTGAAAAATATTGTTTATTGTTATTATTATTATTATTATTACCTTTTCTTTTAAGATTTGGTCCATATACTGTCAATGTGTTTTTCTATCATATAATTGAATGATCATAGTTTTTATAGTTTTTCTTTCCTTTTTTAAAACATATCTACAATGTCATGTGCACAGAAAAATTGGACACCTATCTAGTAGTTTCTGAGATGGAAAAGATACCATCTGTTAAAATGCAAAATCATTGACAATGTCCAAAAAAATAAAATCAACAAGTGGGAAATAAGAATAAAAAGACTGGTTTTTTTAAATATAATAAATTAAAAATATTAATGAAATAGCACAAACAAAAAAAGTATTTAGTAATACAGTTTGTGTATATTATAATTAAAAAATATAATTTTTATAGCTTATTATTATTCAGAATAACGTTTTAAAAAATATATTAAATCAAAAGTAAATTGGATGTTGGAAAACCTACGAAAGCATGCTAGGACTATACCGATTCCTTCCGTCACATTCCAAAACAAACGCGTGTGACCACATCGTCATGGATGTTGGATGTGCTTGACACGCGCTGATGCATGTTTGGTTCTGGAAACAGGTAAAAGCGTTGACCGTAAATAAACGGGGAGTGTCAGAATTTGTAACAGCAGTCTATGCATGCGCTAAAGGGTGTTTTTGGAGTTTTCTTTTGGTTATAGAATTTGTGGAGGCGTGGGAGCTGGTTAGCACTGGTTATACAGTGCTGACGTGTACCAACAAAAGATCTACCACCGTTTCCTTTTGGATAATGCCATTTTATTGTTGACACGTGTAACAACAAAGTATTATTTTACTTTCCAGTTTTTTTTAAGAACTTGAATTTTAAGAAAGTTCTTAAATATATTAGATCGATGTAAGAATGCATTTCTATATTTTCAAATTCTTTCAAAAGATATTTATTTTAAATTAACGCATAAAACTTTCACAATGATATTTTTGTTAAATAATCAAAGCAAACTAAAAGAGAAAATAAAAAATAAAAAATAAAAAAGCTAGAATTTCATTAATGAAATACTTAAATGCTTGATTAATCACTTAACTTAAATACGAATAGACTATATATAGGCTAAATAAAGAAATTATTCTCCCTTTAATAAATAATAAAATAAAAATAACTTTATTATCTTAACATCTCCTCTCAAACTCATGACGCGACACCCATAAACATTAAGAGTTTTCAAATATAAAATGAAATCAGGAAATAGAATGAGACTTGGTAAAGAAATCTATAATATGCAAAGAATAGAAAATAAAAGACAAAATGATGGCGTCGTATTTGAGATGATGACGAGTAAAATGATAATCAATCTCAATATGCTTAGTTTATTCATGAAAAATCAAGTTATAAGCAATGTGGTTTTGGATCAATTTTATAAGTGAATCAATTTAGTCCATAACGAGCCATTTGCCCTGCGCTCCGCTACAGGAAGAATCAAATTTTTTAAAACAAAAAAAAAATAGCAAGAGTTTTTTTAATGATATATTTAGCTAAAATAATTATACTTGACATAATTTTTGTGAAGTAATATTAAAAAAATTATTTATCAGATAATTTTTTGTGTTTAATAATAATGTAAAGTAAAATAATTTTACATAAATAAAAAAAATCAAAGACAAGTGCATCAACATATTTATGGGCAAATAATTGATGAAATCCAATAAAGATGAGTTATTTGTTTTCTATAGTAAACTGATTAATTGTTGGTTCTACTTTAATTGTTTGGTTAAATATTTAATTGACAGGTAATAAAACTACAATTGATAAAATTCACTAAAAATGAGTTTTCTATAATTCTTATTCTTATTATTATGATTGAAGGCAAAGCTAAAAAACAATATTAGTAGCGTAAAAGAAAATATTTAAAACATTTTTAAAAAAATAGTATTAATATGATTTTAATATGTTAGTATGAAACAAATATCAAAATATATAGTTAGTTTAACATATTTTTAAGAAGAAAATACATTAAAAATAATTATTATAATTATTTTCAACACCTTATCCACAATAAAATTAATATATAAGAAAAACTAAATAATTGAAAGAATTTAAAAAATTAAAAGAACAAAGGCCAAAATGAATAACACAATATATGACCAATTTCAATTGAAAGATAAAATTGAAACAATTAAAACCTCAACACCAAAAAAATAACAGGAATGAAAAAAGAAAAAGAATAAGGGCCATAATGAAACATAACAACTAATTTTTTTTTAATTAGCTGTGCTATTTGTGATTAAATAGAGTTTATAAAGATTATATATATATATATATATATTATCAAAATATATATTATTTTAATGTGTTAATATTAAACATATATAAAAAAATATATAATTGGTCTTTCTAGGATATTTCTTATTTTTTTTGTTTGTATATATATATCTATACTTTTAGTTTTGACTTTTAGTTTTTATTGTAATTTATCTTTGTATTAAATGCAGCTTGAGTTAAAAAAATAGATTAAGTTTATATTTGGTGGTGTAAAATGAGAATGAAACTCTCTCTTGTACATGTATAGTGAATCTTCAATTGTTGGTGATTTGTTATCTTTGTGCTTTTTTTACATTTTTTTGTTTATGTGTGGCTTGATATATTTTTAGTTTAAAGTGATTTTTATTTAAAAAGAGTTTTAATATTTTTATTTATTTTTTAAATATTTATTTTTCATATTATTATATTAAAAGTATTTCATAACACTGAGATTAAATTAATTTGAGATTAAAATATATATATATATATATATATATATATATATATATATATATATATATATATATATTAAGGCGTTAATATTTAACAAATATCAAAATATATAATTATTTTTCAGAGAAAAAACCTTTAAAATAATCGTTATCATTGTTTTAAACATTTTATCCATAAAAAAAATAAATGTATAAAAAAACTAAATAATCAAAGGTTTGTTGGCTAATTATTTCGCTCAGATGTATAACATCATAAAAAAATCTAAGACTATTAACATTTTTTTACATGTTAAAAAATTTGGTTCTGGGTGTGATGAAACGCATGACAAGTGACTTGTATATTTTTTCACTGTACATAATTTGACCCATTTTTTTCACCTATTTCATCTATGTGTGACCTCATATATTTTTTTATTTATACGATATTAGATATGCAATATCATACATAAAAAATCATTATAGTCAATTTGTAACAAAAACAACATCGACTGATGAATTATTTCGGTTATTATTCTCATTTTTATTCTCATGATTATTAAATTATCATAATTATTATAGCTACCATTATAACTATTATTAATTATTATTGACAATACTATCATTGCCACAATCATTATTGTTATAAAAAAATTAAATTAAATTTTCTATTTTTTATGATTTATTCTTTATATTATTATATTAAAAGTATTTTAGAGCATTGAGTGTAAGGAAATTACTTTTAGGTCCTTTACTTGGACCACAAGTCCTTCCCTTTCCCGAAATTGTGGTTATTATAGGAATTCCGTTTTCATAGGATACATGCTATGAAATACAAAATCAGTTTTAATTAAGGAGTTATATTCCATATCAGTCACTACCTTGATGGACGGTTGAGATTGAATTAAAGAAAACCCTAATTGGAATTTCGGTCCTCTCTCCACCTATAAATATAGGCTTTTATCCATCACAAAAGCTAGTCACGATTTTCAACACATTAGGGTTTATAGGCGAGGAGAGAGAAACCGAAACTCTTCACTAAAGCTTTTCTTCAACCAAAGTTCAACACCGATCAGCATCAGGATTCACCAATCAGCATCGGAATTTACCAATCAGTAGCAGGATTCGGCAGCAGGATCAAGAACCTCCTCGTACCATGATGAACGGAGGTAATTCTTAATCCTTCTTAAATCGAAATCTTATTGTGATCATCATGCAGTTCAAGATCTTAGGGTTTATGTTAAAAACGATTTAACATTGAGATTATATTAATTTGTGATTTTTTCAAAACAAAACTTAGTTCATTTATATATATATATATATATATATATATATATATATATATATATATATATAGGTATTAATATTAAACAAACATAAAAAATATAAAGAATAAGTGCTTACAATCCACAAAAACGCAATTATTGATACAATATTTTTTACTATGTGCTTTAACGTTTTACTTTAGCTATTAGTTAATAATAATCAAACATTTTTCCTTGTTCCATTGTTTTAGTTAAGGCTACCAAATTTTTTAGTCAAATCACATTTTTCTCACTTTAAAAGCTAATAACTATTTTTTTGAGTTTAAAAAATAAGCACAAGGTAAAAGGACAGAATACAGTGATGGATGATTTCGTCTGTGCAGTCTCTTCGAGAGCTTTGCTCTACAGAACATTAACTATACTTTAAATGGTGTAAAATTTTTTTTGCAGCAATTCATAGTGTTTTGTTAGAATAGCTACAATAATTTTCTCACACCATTTAGAATATAAATATATATATATATATATATATATATAAGTGGAAAAAGAAAAAAATTATATAATCAGGAAAAAAACTATTTCATGGAAAAACAATGAACAAAAAGTAAAAAAAAAACATAATAAAAAAAGCAAGAAACGAAAAAAAAAGAAAAAAAAATAATCAGAAAAAAATAAAAATAAAACGTAAACAGAAAAAAACAATAAAAAAACAAAAAAAGAGAAGGAAAAAACGAAAAAAAGAGAGGGGAAAGCACTGTTGCAATCCACAGTGTTATGTGTGGCAAGCTACAATGCTTTCCCAACACGGTTTAGTGTTTTGTTAATAATAGTAGATTCATTAGAGTTATTTTCTATGATTATTTAAACTCTTTGTAAGTAAATAAAAAGACTTAACTAATATAGTAGTATAACGAGCGAATTTGCCCGCTCCGCTAGGCTTTTTTATATATGTAGAAAATTGATTGATTTTATAAATGTTGTATTTTGTTATTTTAATATTTAATTGGTAAAATTATAATTGATAAAATCTGTTAAAAATAGTTTTTTTCAACTAAAAAATGATTGAATATTGCTATTGCTAAAAAACTTTTGATAAAATTTGTTAGAAAATTTACTAAGAAGGTGAAATGATTTGTTAGAAACTTGTTGTCACGGAAACTCTGGTTAAAAAAAACACAAAAAAAGAAACCGATTAAAAAAAAAAGACTTGAACACGACGGTTATTAAAAAATAAAAAAATGTAAAAAAAAGGTTATCGTTTATTAAAAGAAAAAAAGAGTATAAAATAGAAATTTAAATTAAAAGCTAAAGCCAAAGTTATATTTATAAGATTTATTAATCATATTATTATATTAAATGTATTCAAGAATACCGATATTAATTATTTTTTTGCAAGAAATCGTAGGTCATTTTTTTCTCTCTCTATATATTTTTAGGCGATAATATTCAATAAATATTAAAACATATACTCAGTCTTACATACTTTATAGTGTAATCGAAATGGGAAGTGGGTCGTAGATTTTTTAATTGTAGATAATTAAGGTAAATTTGTCAAAAAAAATTTATGAGTTGCCTTTTTCCTCTTGTAATATTAGATCTGACACATTATAAATAAAAATATTGTAATTTGTTTTTAGAAATAAACCTCAAGTTTTTTGCGTGCTATAATTACCTATCTGTCGTCTAAAAAAACAGTGTAATCGAAACGGGAAGTGACTCGAATATTTTTTAATTGTAGATAATGTAGGTAAATTTGTCATTTTTTTTAGTTGTATTTTTTGTCCAGTAATATTAGATATGAAATATTAAAAACCAAAATATTATAAATATATTTTTAAGAAATAAACTTTAAAAAACAGAGCACAAAATTAAAATTCGAAGACTTTTTTTTTTAAAAGATTTATTTTTTGTATTATTATATGAAATGTATTACACTGTTGAATAAAAAAAGGTAGACGTGCGCTGCGATGCATCGGAGCAAATTGCCAATGAATAGTGACTATGAGTCACGGGCTACAGTAGAAAACCGAGTTGTTTTAGCTCGTTAGGTAATAAAAGAAAATAATAATGAGCCCAGGGATTATTCGCGGTGCGCTTAGTTGGCTAGGAAAAAAAATATACTTGGGAAAAAAGACCGTGGTGCGCGTAAGCTGACCCGGACACCTCGGTTAAGAAAAAAAATGTATAAGTAGCAAAACAAAATAGGGAAAAAAATATTAAAAAAAAAAGTTGATTAAGAGATTAGTCGTGGTGCACGTAAGTTGGTTTGGACACTTTAGTTATTTAAAAAAAATAAAAACAACAACCAGTTATTAAAAAAAATCATTTTTTTTACAAAAAAACATTTAAAAAAAAAACATTTCTTAAAAAAAAAACAAATAAGATTTGTAAAAAAACACAACAAAAACCAGTTATTAAAAAAATATTAAAAAATAAACAATTTTTTTTACAAATTTTTTTCTTTCTCAGTTCTTAAAAAAAAAAAATCACATTTTGGTGTCTGAGCGGTTTGAACTCGCGCGCGCCTGTGTTGGCAGCGCGCGGACAACCGCTCGGCCAAAGCTTCTGATCTGTCATTTCCACCATAAAAAATACAAAAAGAGTCTTTGTGTAAAAAAAAATTATAAAAAAAAAGTGGATCCGGAGATTAGTATTGGTGCACGTAAGTTGCCCTGGACACTTTAGTTATTAAAAAAAAAATTGTTTTTTGTAAAAAAATAAAAACAACAACCAGTTATCAAATATTTTTTTTAACAAAAAATACAAATATTTTTTTTTGTAAAAAATAAAAACAACAACCAGAAAAAAAACATTTAAAGAAAAAACAATTTTTTTTTAAAAAAAAACAAATCAGATTTGTAAAAAACAACAACAACCAGTTATTAAGAAAAAACTTTTTTTTTAAAAAAAGAAACTATTTTTTTAAAAAACAAAATTAAAAAAAATTCATTTTCAATTTTTTTTTTTAAAAAAAACAGTTATTTAAAAAAAAAAAACAGTTATTTATTTAAAAAAAAAAAACAAAATGAAATCACAATTGGTGGCCGAGCGTCTCGAACTCGCGCGCGCCTGTGTTGGCAGCGCGCGCGACAACCGCTCGGCCAAACCCTCTCATCTGTCCATTTCCATCATAAAAAATACAAAAAGAGTCCTGGCGTAAAAAAAAAAAAAAAAGCGCACATACACCCGCGATTGACCGTGACAAATTGCCAGTCCACAGTGGCAATGAGTCACGGTGAACAGTAGAAAGAAGGACGATCTGTTTTAGTTATTAGGTAATAGGATCAAGGTTGCCAATACCGTTCCGCCATTCTATGATTATTTCGCCATTCTGATTTTTCTATTGGTATGGAACGTTTTGGTTTCAGAGCATTTCGGCGTGCCGTTTCGGAATTGTACTGTATATATATATGAAAAAAATTAAAATATTAATTTAACAAACATAATTAAAATTCAAGATAAATTAACTTTAAATTATACAATATAAACACAAATTCAAACAAACATAATTTCAAAATTAGAAACACAATCACAAGTTAATCAAAATAAGGAGGATTTTAAGGCCGGAACGGTACCGCGATGTTCCGGCCGGTATTTTCGAAACAGACTAAAATTAAAATCGAGATGAAAATGATACCGTTTTATATCGTTTTTTTAATGACATAGAAGGTTTTGGCTGTTCCATTATTATTATTATTATTATTATTATTATTTAAAGAAAAAGGGGGTATGGGATAAGAAAGGAAAATGGAGGGAAATATCATTTTGAAACGAGTACATTGTTATTCACGAGAAATATGTAATCGGAAACACCAGTACGCTATAAAGGGGACAACTCATGCATACTCCCCAGAGAGAGAGAGATAGAAAAGAAAAGAAATCTTTATTTTTGTGGCAGTATTTGTTCAGTATTGGAAAGGTGAAAAAAGCTTAAATAATTAAATAAATAAAGTGAAAGGACCAAGCTCAGGAAACTCACCATCTCTCTCTCTCTCTGCTGCTATCAACTGATCATAACTGCTGCCGTCCTGCCTGCCTGAAACACACGCCGTACTCTATTTAATTCTCCAACATTTTCCCATTCATTGCTAAATAATTGTCATCATTTAAACACTACCTGCTTCTTCTCTGCATCTAACGACTGCATTCTCGATGGGGCAAATTGCCGCTACTTGTTTAATGCTATTAGTATTTAACATTATTATCTATTTGTCATTTTTTAAAAACAATTATTTTGTTTTTTAAATTAATTTTTTTTAGTGTTGATATTAAAAATAAAAAAATATTATTATAATATATTTTTAAATAAAAAACACTTTAAAAAATAATATGTACCATACTTTAAAAAAAATCAATTACAATAACATCACTACCATTAATTATGTTTTCATCCATAATAGTACTTGTCTTCGATAGCTAGCAGTTAAATAATTACAAGAATATTTAACTCGCTTGTGTACTGGTAAATCAATTATTAAAAAAAATGAAGGGGTTATGTATTTTACTATATATGTTGAACTAAACAAATTGCAGGTGGATGGTATATAACTAGATTTTTTTTATTCTAAACAGCTAAATTGTTTTCAAAAATAAAGTTTTTCAATTCAACTTGAGGTGTCTGGTTTTTTTTTTTATTATAGTCCAGTTTGATGAGAGGTAATTTAGTGTTTTAGTAAAAATAAGATATAATTAAAAAATATATATAAAAATTGACGCGTGCAATGGATGTATTGGTGTGTGGAATGTATCTGCACTATTTGAGTGGTGCGTGATGAGGCATTTGGTGGCCAAATTATGGCTTCTACACCGGTGTTCGAGTCATCTTACTAGCGCCTTTATCCTTGAATGGTAAGTGTTGTTTATTATCTTAAAAGCTAATCCTGCTCTCGGTTTAGTTACTGTTTATCAAGAGAGAAAATATTGTGGATGGTAATAGTAGTGCTCAATTTTTGGATAGGTTCGGTTTGGTCGGATCAGTCGGTTTATTTGTTTTTTTTTTCTTCTGTTTTTGCATAGTGTAATAACGAATTTGTCCCTCGAAAAAGACAAAAAATGGCACATGGGTTGAGGGGTTCCACGGTAATTGCACATTTTCGATCCGGTCCGGTTCGTCTGGCTGGTTTATTATTTTTTTAATATTTCATTGAGCAGCGTAATAACCGTATTGTCCCTCGAAAAGGACAAAAATCAGGCTTGGGAGGGAGGGGCAATCCGGTAGTTAACCAATTTTTATTCTTTTTTTCGCTTGTTTATTGTTGGTGCGTCGTCGGACGCACCGTCCGTTTTCACGCTCATGCATGTTTCGAATGGCGCATGCAGCTTACTATGGCGTCCAAAAATACCCAACCGACGTCTAGAATGATTTTTAGGCACAATCTCTTCCATCTGATGCGGCGCGTATGACTATATGGTGGCCAAAGACGTGTCAATGGTCGTTTGAATTCCCCTATTTTCTCTCTCCTGCCTGTGCAAGATGATGTCAGCGCAATTGTTTTTTGTCAAATTTCATTTCAGTCCCTGAATGTTTGATTATGTTTTTCTGGTTCTTATTGCTATTATATAGGTTTTGATTTGTTTCAATTTTGTCCTTCAATTGAAATTGATTATATATTGTAGTTTCAATTAGGTCCTCATTCTTTTAATTTTCGGATTGGTCTGGAATCCTTAAAATTTTTGGTATCAAAGTTTTGATTTATTTCAATTTTATCCTTCCATGCAAATTTATTATAAATCCTTAATATTTTCGGTATCAAAGTTTGATTTTTTTTTTCAATTTTATCCTTCTATGCAAATTAATTATAGATTTTAGTTTCATTTCAGTTCTAATTCTTTTAATTTCCTGTTTTGTTTTACATTATTTAATTTCATCGGTATCAATGTTTGGATTTATTTCAATTTTGTCTTTTAAATTAAATTTATTACATATGTTTTCTTTTATTTTATCCCTTATACTTTTAATCTTGGATTTTATTTTAGTTCCTTTATTTTTTATACATATTTCTTACATAGTTCCTATTTCTGTCCATGTTTATATATATATGCTCTTAGTTTTTCTTTCCAATTTTTCTTTATTTCCAAAGTTATTAAGTTTTTCTATTTAATGTCCAAATTTTAATATGTGTTGGCCATTATTTGAAAATTAATAATTATTATAATTTCTCTTTTTTTCCTTTACGTCAAATAATTTCTTAAAATCTAATATTATTTATTTTTATTTTGTCATTTGTTTTGTTTTTTGATTGTTTTTTTTGTTAATATTGTTAGGTCTTGAATTGTCTAATTATTATAGATAAGACATTCAAAATAATGATAAAGATTATTTGTTAGTTTTGTTTTCTTTTAAATATGTCAGCCTAATTATATTTTTTTCATATTTATTTAATATTAGCGCCTTAATATATATACTAGATTTTTTTGGAAAAACAATTACTATCATTGATCTTAAATAATTTTAATATAATAATATGAGTAATAAATCTTATAAAATAAAATAAATATTTTTTTTCTAACAATAATTATGGTCTCATCAATTTTTATTATTTCCACTATTATTAAGGTTTTTTTTTGAAATATTTACATTTTAATTTGTGTTGATGATCATTTTAAAATTGATATTTATTATTTTTTCTCTTTGTTGTTTTTTAAATTCTTTTTATTTATCTTTCAAGTTAATTTTTTTTTAAATCTACCTATATTTTTTTTGGTATTTATTTAGGTTTTGTTTCTTATAAATATGTTAGAGTAATTATATATTTTAATATTTATTTAATATTAGCACCTGAATATATATATATATATATATATATATATATATATATATATATATATATATATATATATATATATATATAGATTGACCTATGATTTTTTAAAGAGCAAAAAAATAATATCAGTGTTCTTAAATACTTTTAATATAATAATATAAATAGTAAATATGATAAAAAAATGATTTTGCATTTTTATTCTATTTTTGTCCGTTTTTGTTTAAGCTTATTTCTTATAAAAAATTGATTCTTGAATTTTATATTGTTTTTGTACAGAAAAAAAATTGTATAATATTTCAGATTTGATATTACTGGGGAAAAAAAATAACTTACAAACAAAATGAGTAGACAAATGTACCCAAGTTATTTGCAATTAAAAAATATACGAACCACTTCCCCTGCGTTTCGATTACATTGTTCATTTTAGGCATAAAAAATTTTTCTAACAGATTTAATCTATTACAATTTTATTAATTAAATATTAAAATAACTAATTATAACACATACAAAATCAAATAGTTTTCTACATTAAAAAAAACCCAGCACAACGTGCGGGCAAATCACCTCGTTGACATCTAATTTGTCACAACAATCTTTTTCTCTCATGTTTGATTTTTATGTCTCACCCTCTAAATTTTCAAAGTAGACCTTCATTTATTATTTTTTTATTCAAACATGTTCTCTGTTTTTTTATTATTCTTTGTTTTATTTTAGATAATTTATAAAATTGAATTTTATTTTCAATTTTATCATAATTCATTTTTTATGTTTTTTATTTGGTCTTCATTATTTTCATTGCTATTTGTTTTATTTGAGATCATTTTTAATTCTCGTGATTTCCTCTTACTTTAGTTTTTTCTATTATAATTAATCATTGTTTTTTATTACTATTCATTTTTCCTTACTTTGGAAAATTCTCTAAATTGATAATTTTCTTTAATTTTATCTTTCAACAATAAACTCCCGAATCTAAGATTTAACAGGTTATAAGTTTGAAAGATTAAACCAAAATATAAATATTCACCTAGGTTTGGTTAGTATTTTTTTCTTTTTTTCTAAGCTTTTTTTTCTTTTCAATTCCATGTTTCAGCAATTATTTAAATGAATATTGAGATTAATTTTTTAATTTATATTCTATAAAAATTTTCCACTAATTTCTTTCAGTATTTACCATGTAGCCTTGCACAGTGGCACTAAAACCATCTTGATGATGATTTCTTTTTGGTAGTTGGGCGATGTCCAAAGAGGATGCGACGATGAGTCTTCAGCAAGTATTACCATGTAGCCTTGCACAGTAGCAACTTATTTTCTATGGTTAACTATTGCCAGTTTTTTTGTTTGTTTGATTTTTTGTTGATGTTTTTTTAATCATGTTATTAAATTATCTGAATTGTTGAACTCAATCAAGCAATGACTCAAATCTCTGAATTTTTTTATTTAAAAAAATTGAAGTTGCCTAGACATTTTTTTTTATATTAGGTAAAATTTAACTCGGTATGCTTCGTACCACCAATCTGATCTCAACTACTAGGATTTACTCATTTTAAGTAATTGATTTCAAATAATTCAACTGTTAAAGATCTTATTATTTTAATTACAGATGAATATATAAATACAGGTCCGGGTGATTTACTATACATGTATCAAATTTTAATACATATATTAATGGGAAAAAAACATATATAAATATACTTATAACTTCCAACATATTTGTATTTGAAGTGTTGACAAGCGAATAAGAGAATGAGAGGTTTACCGAGTTGTCTAGCCTAAATAATAACTAAATTATTGTCCTTTTGTGTTACGTCCTTGACATAATTAATATCCCTTACCATCATGATGAACATATGGCCTTATACAGCTAATTTAACTAAAATAACTTTTTTTTTATTAATGAAAATTTTTATTTATTTATTTCGCATGAAAAAATTCATGAAACAATAATTTTAATCATTTTTTTTAAATCTACTTTTTAAATACCACAAAAGCTATCACAAAACTAAAAACACACTACCATAATCTATTTGTTAAAAATCTATTTAGTAGTGCAATCGCGTTGCTTTTAAAAATGAGTTTGAGTCTAAAAATCATAAAATTGCTTTACATCTAAAAATCAGTTTTATAAAAATATTATTATCACATTATCGAAAATACCTAAATATACTCACACCTCATAATTGATCACTTAAACATGACTAAATGATTATATAATCACAAATTGAGTGTGAAAAAAGTCACAAAAGGTTAACACCATGCTCTATCATATGAAAGACTGATAGATTCTTGATCTTGTTACAGGAGTCGAGAGACTGATTTGCCTGTTTTTTTTATATTAATGAGGGTATTCGGGATAATTTGTGTATACCTCGATTAATTCCATGAGTCCTGAAATTAATGACCATGCAAGTCTCCAGTAGTCATCATATAGCAACTATAGAGCTCAAATCTGAGACCACAGGAGAAACAAACTCTTAGTTCTATGTTTTTACCATTGGATCACCTACTAGATAATTTGATTTTCGATTTTTGTTCAAGTTCAAGTTGGTGAGAGAACACTTGGTTATTGAAAACACTGAAAAGTCCAAAATTGTTTTCCATTGGTTATAGAATCTTAAATGAGAAGGGAAGGGAGAGGAAGAGATTAGAAAATAAATAAATTAAGATGACATTTGTGTATTTATGTTATATTATATGCGAAGATAAGTTTTATTTTTTGAATTGATCTAGAATGTAAAATATAATTTTTCAAATCACATAAATAAAGTTAAAAAAAAAAACAATAAAATTATAGAGGGTTTAATGTATTTAAAAAAAATTGATAAAATATCTAACATATTTTCTTAATTTATAAAGTAAGTTTAACTAGATTCTCCTTATGGGAAGAAGGTAGAGCACATTTAAGTTAAAGGCTACTTGGATAATAGCCTAAAATCTTCACTTGACAAAAATCATTAAGAATAAATAAGATATATGTTAATTATAATTTATGAAATAAAAATTGTCCATACTTAATAAAAAATTTCAAGTATAAAGTGGAATTTCTCCAAGGCTTACTTATCATATATGTATATATAAAAAATAATTAAAATACTATTTTTTTAAATACTTTAAAAGCATGGTTGTCAAAATCGCGATTTTGACACGACACGGAAGGGGCTTCCGAAACTTAGATCGTAAAATCACAGCCAAAACCGTGTAGGTAGAAAAATCATAAAATCACAAGTAAAATATTTCCGAATACAATATAACATAATTATGGCCATAAAACTTCATTAGTTAAGGTTCACACATGATTCAACATAACTTAAAAATACATTACAAAACAATTATGTCCATAGAATTTTATTAGCTAAAAACTAACAAATTTAAAATAAATATTTCAGTTTCGGTTGGCGTTTTGTTTTTTCTATTGGTACGGAACGTTTCAGTTTTGGAGCATTTCGGCGTGCTGTTTCGGGGTTGTACTGTTCATATATAATTAATTAATTATATATGAAAAAAATTAAAAAAACAAAAAAACTAAATATAATTTTTTATTTTATAAAATTAAAGTTGACGCAATAATTTTATTTTTTTATAATATATATTTTTAATTTTAATATATATATATATATATATATATATATATATATATATATATATAACTTACGGTTACAAAATACAAAGTGACAATTGATTCAATTGTCTAGCGGACAAATCGCTGGATTGATTTGTCCAACAAATTTATTCTATCCCACATCGGTGGATTGTGAAATAACCTAAGAATTTGTGGCTTTAAATCTTGAAAGCTATCCCACATAAATAGAAATCCAGACAAGGAGTTGTGTTTATAAATATAAATTAGTATTTCTATTAAACCTGCTTATCTCAACAGGGTTTGTTCTTAGGCCAGTGACATCCAGTGAACTTGGATGTGTGCTGGCTTAAGGGTTGAAAAGTAATATAATTTTTTGACCAATCGTAATTATTAACCTTGAGCATAATCGTAAAATCGGACAGATCCAGTTCGATTTTACGATTTTGACTGAGTTTGATTAAAATCAATTTTTCTACCTGAGTTGATAAGGTTTGATGAGTTGACTCGCAAAATCATATAATTTTGCGAGTCAACTCGTGAATTTAACAACAATGTTTAAAAGCATGTATTTATCCAATAATCTTAAGCCGACTCTAGTGGCAGCAGAAGTTAAGAAAAAAAATTATAAAATAAATGCAAATTTTTTTTATTGCTTTATTTAATTACGTGTCAAGTATAATCATCACTTTTCAGATTAAAGAGATAATATTTATACACTTTTCGTCGTTTCCAATGTCTTGAGTACTCGAGCAAGCCTGGATTCTGAAAAGAAGTACTCTCTCCATGTATTCATCAGCTTCTTTTACACACCATTTTTCTCCTTTTGAAATGCTGTGGTATTGTACGTTAAAGGGACTCTGTTTGGCAGCCACTATGTAGTAAGAAGTGGTTCCTTCTTTGCCAAAGAGATTCATGTAAGGCTCTTTTAAGCTTTCACTAATTTCTCAGCACGAGCTGCGAGGTACAGAGAGATATCTAGGGTTTAATGAGTGGGAGTTGGATGCCTGAAGAGGAGAGTGTGATCCAGCGAATTCCAACTTTCAAATGTCACATCATTTCAGTTATATGGCTATTGTGCAAGTTAATTTCATCCATTATATTTAGCTAGTTTAAAAGTGTGTTTTCCTTTGAGAAATCATTTAATTGATGTATTTTTTTTTATGTATTTTGACTGCATTATATTTAGTTAGCATAGCGAGTAATTCTTGATACATGTTAATAGGTGTCAAATAGTCCATATCTTTTTTGTTTTTTAAGTTCTTTATCACCAAGCTTTACTTTATATTTGTCAATAGTATCACTCTTAAAGACCCATTTATAATTTACTTTTGGGTGAAAATTTTATTAGTTTCTATGTATAATGGATTCAGTTTTACTATTGACACTCTCCTTCTTGTCATGATCTATTTCTAGGTTATTATCCAAACACACCGTTTCATTGACAGTCTCCTTCAGTTTTACTATTGGCGGTCTCCTTATCATAAACCATTATTGGATTATTCCCCAAAATCTACCGAAATAAAAAAATTAAAGGGGCTAGTATCGGTAGAAAAATCAAGGTGGAAAATTTAGACATTTTCGAGAGCCCGATTGTACATCTTTTATACCTAAAAATAAAGAAAAATGTAGATTCAAGACTAAATAATTTACTACTGAATAAATCTGCGTAAAAATTAAGTCAAAAGATATAATTATATTTTTTATAGGTCAATTTGATTTAATCGTGGGTCAATTTATAGTATAATTATGTTTAGGAATTAATTTACAGTCCAATTAAAGGATTTATTAAGTGCAAGAACTTAATTATATTTTGAATTGCTCAAATTAATTTTATTAAGGGCTTAATCAATGAAAAATCAAGTTCTTGAGCTTAATTTGGTTCAATTGAGGAGATTAGAATTTTCGGAGACCAAATTGATTTTTTTTCTAAGTCAATTGTTTGGAGTCTAGGGAAAAATTGAAGAAAATTAAGAGTTTAATGGTCAATTAAGGGTCAAATCATATAAATCTGAAACCAGAGATCAAAATAAAAAAGGCATGCAAAGCTAAGATTGTTGTTGAAATTTTTGTGGGGATACAATTGCATAAATTTAAAAGTTTAAATCCAATTGGAGGTGCAATTACAATAATTACAAATTGAAAGATCAAAATGCACTTGCATTTCTCCCAAAACTATAGACTCGCCACTACGCATATGCCACCGCAAAAACGCTACCGCAAGACGAAACCAACTACTGCATGCAATGGTTACCTCCAGCGCCTATAAATAGAGCAACAACCATGCATGACGGAGGGAGAAAATTTACAGATAATAGACATAGAGGCAATGAAGAATTTTGATTGAAAACATGCAAAAAAAAAAAAAGAGACCAATAACCACAACCCTTCCTCTTCCTCATCACTGGCAGCCACTCCCTATCACTGGCAGTCTCTCCTATCAGCCACAATCAAAAGCCAATAGCCATGGTTTTCTTCAAAAACCAATGACAACCGTCTCTCTCTCTCTTTCTTCTCCAACAACACCTCCCATTCGGGGAGCACCAATTGTTCCCTTAGCACCGACGATTTCTCCTCCACACTAGCAATTTCCCTGGCAGGCCCAACTCTTTTTCTCCAGCGCCTACGACAACAAACTCTAGCACAGACCGACCTTTCCGACACCTCTCCCAATCACCACAGTCCACCATTTTTGATGCCACAACCACCAGCAGAACCACCTCGGCCTTCTCTACCCAGCGGTAGTGGCAGGTGAGCCTCTCGTCACCTTCATTTGATCACCTTATTCCTTACTGTTCACGTAACATGTGAACAGTGCAACAATTTTCATTTTTCTTATTCTTGGGTTGGACATGCTCTCGGCCTAGCCCAGTTGTCTGGGCCGGCCCATTTTGTTGGGCCACGTTTATCCAATTTTTTATATATTTTTAAAAATAATATAAAAATCGCATTTAAAACAAACAAACAAAAAATGTGTTGTTTTTGTGCATACAACCAAATTCCAAGGTTCTTACAAGCATTTTTTCATAAAAATAATTATAGCATATTTCTCATATTTTGAAATGAAAATTGGATAACGTAACTAGTTTACAATTATCCATTAGAAATTGAAAAAAATATAAAAAACAAATAACAATTATTTTGTGTTAGTTATCGGGGTGTAAAATAACATTATAAAGTACATTCGCAGATAGAAAAAAGTTTTTTTAAATGCAGTGTAAAATAATATCGTAAAGTGCAACCACATATAATAAAAAAAAGTTTTAAATGTAGTGTGAATTTTTTTCAAAATTTAGAACTGTTAGGTTTTTAACTTCCAATGAGGTAGAAACTCCCTCGTGAAGAGAGATCTACTTAGAGCCTTTGAAAAGACCAACGAATAAAAACTAACTTAGAAAAAACAATCAAACAACAATGCAACTTATCTTAGGTAGGGTGCACTGGGGTGATGTGTCTTCCTCTTGCACAATAAGTCCTCTTACTCCAACTCTTGCAGACCAATAGGCTTCCTAGTGACCTTAATACGAGGAGGTGACTTTTAAAAATTATAGTTATAATTTTACGATTATAAAACTCTTCTTTTATCGTTCGTTATCTCCTTCTCCAGGGATAGCAAGGTGTGAAGCATGAAAAAACATCGTTACGACAAATCTGATAGAAAGCTTCATGAAATGATATTGCACTAGAGTGGCTTCGAGGTTCATTTTTAAACAATTAAGTTAGAAAATATGGATCAAATAATTTGATTATTCTCTCTCTCTTACTCTTCATTGGCTAACTTAATCTTCTTCTTCTAGAAGGTGACTACTAAAGCTTACTTTAAGAGTCCTATTATATGAATGAATTTATTGTGTTTTATTAGACAAAAACATATCTTTAAAGAATGTAACATGTTTTGTTTTTATTATTGTATTAAGATGAATATCTTCAGCGCTTGACTTGTTTATAAGAAATTGATAGTGCATTATTATTATAAACATATCCAATAAAAATACATTTGATATTTTTAGGTTTTCTCTTGAAATTTTAAGGATCAAGTACTATCATTTATACAAGATACCTCTACACTAATATATATTGTATTACGACTTCACTCGTATAGAAAAGTCTTTTACCTTTTCACAATTTATATGGTGATTTTTGTTGACCTTTGAGTCTTATATTTATATTTTGATGATAATAATAAAATGAAAAATTAGACTAATAATATGCTTGGTTAATAATAAGTTTTAACTTGTTTATATAAAGATCATATCAACAAGCATGAAGGATTTTATGAAGAAATCAATGAAGATGTCAAAGATTTAAAACGAGTGAAGACTAATAATTAATTATTCATTTTAGTGATTATGCAAATCTTTATATTTTAACTTAATAAAAAATTTAAAATAAATTAGCATACTTCACTTTGCATGCATATAGTATTTCTTTTAAAAACATATAAATAACTCTATTTCTTGCAAAAATACAAGAGGATTACAAGTGTGTGTGTGTGTGTCTAAGCTACTTTAAGAAAGAAACCAATAAGAAGTCATCAATTTTATCATACTATAAGGTTGTACTAAATTAAACCTTCATATTCTAGCACAAGAGTATAAATTCGTACACTCATTGCACTTAAACACTTTCATATATTGTAAGTGTTACTGAGTGAGCTACAAAAATAATAGATTCAATTGTATTATCTACTCTTTGAGAGAATATTGTTACAAATCACATAATTATAATCCCTTAAGAGTTAGTATAAAAGTTCTTGGCATTGATGAGGGATTATCACCAAGAAAAATCTTGAAGAGGATATATCTTCAAGTTAAAATATCTTGGCGTGGATTCATCAAGTGGTGATAAATCTTGAATAGAGAATATCTTCAAATAGTGTAATATCTTGGTGTGGATTTATCAAGTAAAAATTATAATCTTGGACTAGTAAAATAATACAATACTAAAGACCGGTTTAGTGCTTGAGGTATAGATGTAAACTTGTTAAACCACGTTAAAAATCGAGTTTACAATTCCAATCCCTTTATTATTTAATTTATACAATTTTTTATATTGTTAGTTAATTACTTTTAATAAAATTATTTACAATATTTATTATTATTAGTGGAATACCTAATTCACCCCATCTTATATATTATTGTTATCTTAATCATAAAACAATAATTGATATCAGAGTCACATTCTTATTCTTATAAGTTTGTTTAGACTTAAGTAGAATGACAACCACTAACTATAATCTTTAAAATCAAGGATCATCTATCTCTAGGCCATTTTTATCTAATGGTAGTGATTATGCCTATTGAAAAGCTAAGATGATAATATATCTTCAATCAATTGATTATCATTTAAGGTTATCTATATAGAATAAACCTCATAAACCTTCTAAAACTAAAAACAATGTTATAATTCTCAAGGCTAAAAGTGAGCAACAAATGGTGATAAAATTTCTATTTATGATCTTAAAGATATGAATACTTTGAATGGTATGTTAAATAGAAGAAAAAAATACAATCACATTTTGTAAAAATGCTAAAGACATATGACATGGTTTAGAAATAACACATGAAGGAACTGACTAAGTTAAAAAAAAACCCAAAATATTTATTTAGTTTATTAAAATGAATTATTCAAAATGCTTTCAAATGAATCCATAAATAATATGTTTATAAGAATGACAATTATAACTAATAGTTTGGAAGTTCTAGGTAGGATTTATATTAATACCTATATTGTAAGAAAAATTCTTAAGTCTTTACTAAAGACTTAGAAAGCAAAGGTGATGAAGATCTGATAAGCTAAAGACCTCACCAAGCCTCGATATCATAGGAAATAAATAACTACAAGAAAAGCCAAATAAAAATTTGATGTTAAAAACTATGCAACATATTAAGGAAGAAAAAAAAAGATGATGATGATTACAAACTCCTCACTAAAATTTTGTCCTAAAAATAAAATGGATTAAATTAATATCTATAAAAATAAAATAAAAATTGTGTGAAGGGTGAAATTGAAAATAAGTAAAAAAGTGTTGTGATAGTTGATAAGAAGAGAGAAAAAACAATTAAAATTATAAGGAAACATTAAGGTTATTTATGAATGAGGGGTTAAAGTGTAAAAAATAAAGAAAACGGATAAAACACCCCCACTCCATAGAGGCTAATTGCTGCTGAAACAAAAAAAGAGAAAAAATCTTGATTTTTTGTCTTTCAAAACTCTTAGACAAAATCACTATAAAACTAAGGGATTGAAAGGAGATTGAGAGAATTACTCACCATTACACCTATAAACACTTAAATAAGAGAGAGAATTAAAGGAAACCAAGGAAAATTTGGAGGGGAATACAGGACTACAACGAGAAATATAGGGAGGATTTAATTGTTTTTTACAAGATGAGATATAAAGATTAGATTACCACTCGATAAAAAGTTAAAAACATAATTTAGCAAGCTCATATGAAAAGGATACAATTGAGGTTGAATTCATGCAATTTGTGTTAGGGTTTATAGTAGAAATTGAGGGAATATAAAATGATATTGAATTGAACAAAGTGGGTTGTAGATTAGATTGTGTTGAGTGCTAAATCAGAAAGAAAAAATATAAAGAAAAATAAAGTGTCCCTGAGAGTTCAATGACGACAAAAATGCTTGTAATAGAATTGTGATAAATTAGCGTGTGATGTTGTTAGGAAAATAATATTTTGTTAAATAGCTTAGTTACATTATAAAATATTATTAGAATGTTATATTGTTAAGATTTGGGAATTCAGGAAGGATAATGCATTTAGAGGTGAAGAATTATTGTGTATTGTTTGATTTCACATGTAAGGGAGAGCCTTGATAAAACAAATACGAATAAATTATGGTAAGAGAAGAAGTTGTATGTAAGTGCAATAAAAGTTGAATCAAGTTCCCTTTCCTTCATTATAAATGTAGTTTTGTATTCACCTTTCAAAGAAGATAATACAATCAAAGCTAAATTTATATAATTTTAATTATGAATGAAATGAGAGGCGATATTCTTGAATGAATAATTTAAGTTAACTAGAATTGACCATCTTCTACTTTGTTTTAAAATTGTTTTGATATAAGACTTAATGTGGTGATTATTGTAAGAAAGAAATTTGAATATGCATGTATGTTAGGGTGAGTTATAAATATATTTTTTTAGGACACTAATGAAAAATAAATTTAATAAGAATTGAACTAGAAATAAAGGTAAAATTGTTAGAAGTAAACCTAGAATAATATTAAATGCTATGAGAATGAAATGAAAACTAATTTGGTAATCTTGTAGATACAGGAGAGGCCATGTAAATATGCAAAAATATAAAGATATTACTCATACTCCTATAACAGGCATATGTCATGCACCTTATCACATTTCTTTACCCATTTTATTGTAATTTGTTATTGTAAATGTAATGATATATCATGTTTGTAATTATGATTTAAAATAGATGAATTTAGTTTCATGATAATGAAACTAATGACTAGTAAGGGAAAAAGAAATAATTTATTTAATATCAAAGTACCCTTATAATTTATGTATCTTGTTATTCATTCGAAGACCATCTTACTAAATCAAAACCTAAAAAATAAATTGTCAAACCTAGGATTATATGCAACTTTTATAGAAAAAAATAAATTCACTAAAATTATTTCTAATCAATTTGATTTTTTTCATGCAACCTAAGTTATTGGAACAATATCAGTAATGTCATCATCATTGCTTCGAACTAACCACCGTCACCATCAATGCCACACACTGGTTAAAGTAACAAGACCACATTATGCTCCATGCTAATAATAACACATCAATGACCTAAACTAATCATCATCACCATCAATAGTCTACCATCATTTGTCAACTACCCCTTCCTGCATCCTTATCACCAACACCGGACAAAATGTATTCAACATTAAACCATCCACAATCCTTTAGCCTCATAACCTATTGTACAAAATACCTAAAATCATCCTCATAACCTATCATCACCAAATCAGCCTTATATTTTATGCTTCAAAGCTCACAACCACATATTGCTTATTTGAAGATGATATGTCATCCATTAGTTCATTTTGTAATACCAAAAAAACAAGTTTCAAGTTTTAGGAGCTTAACAATCCAATTTTCAACTTGTTTTATTAGAAAATAATGCTTCAAAAATATATTAAAACTCAATAAACTCATTTTAACTATAAAACATCACATAATCACCTCAAAAAAACAAACTTGATCCGAAAATATTCATAAGTCCACTATTTACTAGGCATTGGAAAAAACCATCTTTATTCAAATCCTCTTTTAAAGATGAACATATTCACACCATAGTTAGCTTTTTGTGATATAATGTGACCAAGAAGACTCTTTCTCTATCCTCTTCTTGTTTTATAACTTTATCTCAACAACCATGGACTAAAAAGTAAAAAAAGTTTAGGATTAAAACTTGAAATTTTAGAACAATTAGGATCAATTCTACAAAAAAATACAATTTAAGAACAAAATTGAAGTTTTTCAATATGAAAGGGGGGAAAATCTTTCTTTTAATGCTCATGTTGATCACGTTTCTTGTAATTTCATTTTTTTTTAAACAATAACCTAAAATCTTATTTTGTAAATTCAAGTTTTCATTTAACATCGGAATATTCTCTAACACGAAACACAAGTGAAAGAATACAAACCGGAACAAATCCTAAAAACAAAACCATGACAACATAACTTTCAGAACAAAATTAAAAAAATAAATAATCAAAGCAAAAACAACTATAAACTTGAAGGAGATGCTTGCGCATACTAACACAAACCAGATTTGTCTTTCCTGTTGTTAACTTATTGAAGGAGCAAGTATCTGCAACTTTATATGCTATTGATCATGGCAAATAAAGAGCTGTAAATGGCCAAAATATATTTCCCCCTCCACTCGGAATCGTGCTGGTCAGTAATTACTCAGTGGCTGTTTTCACAGCTCCCACGTTGCAGAATCAATTAGAGAAAACACACCCTGAGAGCGCTTTGCTTTGCCACCCACTCGACCAACACTGCAATTTATTTGAAGCAAGAAAAATCTTCGCTAATCATGGCTTTGACTAGTCTTGAAAAAAGGGCACGCGACAGCACAAACCTGAAATCGGTGCCCGGTTTGACTATTCCACGCTATGCTTTAATGGTCAATCAATTTGACAAAAGGTTCGAATCATTGAGAGGTGGTGGTGGGATATCCACTCCGACATCGTTTTCCAATCACACTATTCTTGAGATTAACGTCCACTACAAAGCTGACCAGGTTGCATGTCTTTGGTAAGAATTTGGCACTCAAAAGCTTGGAAAGAAAGCAAAAGATCAGTGGCAGCTGGGAGCAATATGTCGTCGTTTCCCGTGCTTTGTCAAATGTTTAGGTTTATGACAGATAAGAAGCCAGGTCGAAGTAAGAGGTCAGATGTAAGATCTGGTCCAAACCACCAGGAGACATCCATCGCAGGTGGTGGTTCTCTTTTTCTTTCTTTTTTGAAGTTCGTTACAATCATTAGACCATGTTTGTTTGTGTTGAGACAGCTTTTTTCATCTAAAAAACAGACATGACTCCTATTAATTAGGGAAATGTTCTGTGAAAAAAGATTAATAATAACTAGGAAAGAGGAAGCCATGATCAGTAGCACCAAGGTGAAGGTAAATATTTAAATAATCTGCAGGGAAAAGCTTCTTGTTGGGCCTGGATTGATCAGAATAGTTTGCGATCCATTTCATGTAACTGTTATTTCTTTTATTTGGGCTATTGGCCCATATCAAGGAAGCCCTTTTCACACATTTATTTGGGCCTGGCCACATGCCCTGCCGTCGAAGTGGTTAAACAGTCATAGCCCTCCTTTTTCACGTTCAAAAGTAACAGGAAAATAAAAGTGGAAATGCCACCAGAGACCATTGATACGTTGAAGATGAGGCTCTAAACAGCTTTTATTTTAAAAAAGTACTTTTGGTTTTAAAAAATATATTAAATTAATGTCTTTTTGAGTATTTTTTAATGATTTTAATTTACTGATATAAAAATTAAAATTAAAACCTAAAAAATAATAATTAATTTGATATTTAAAAGATCGGCCTGCACTGCAACCTAAAAGAAGAAGCTGCGCGTTTCAAAACTTTGAATAATAATAGCTCTTCTAACGTATTTGAAGTTTTGAACATGGTTTGAATTAAGAGTTGACCGTTGACTTTGAATGCAGATTATTTGTAGGCTATGAAAAGACTCCCCTCTTAATTTTGATTGTCAAAGCGGTGCTGGGTTTGGCCGGTTCCTCATTTTTCTTGGTAAAGAAATCGCTAGAAAAGAAACTGGCTAAAAGTTTTTAGGTTATTGGTGACTGAAGATGTAATTTCATTTGAATCTTCAGAGTTAATTCCATAAAATATTTAAACATTGCGAACGTGTTTTATATAAAAAAAAATTATTATAAATTTAAAATCACACACATTGAAGAATAAAAATTAAGTGAAGTTAGATTAAAATGTTAAACCCGCATCAAAGTCATGCTCCCCATGAAATAACAAAAATAATAAAAGAAAATATTTAATTAAAAACAAGAATAAAAAATTAAGTAAAGTCAGGTTAACATGTCGAACCCGCATCAAAGTCATGCTCCCCATGAAATAACAAAAATAACAAAAAACAAAATAGTTGTGTGAGTATACCAACAAATACCAAGGTGAACGAGGTGAACAAGACTCATTAAAAAAAACTTGAAACCATATACATGTGCTTTGTTTTTCAATAAACGGTATGAACAAGACATCATTCTTCCAATATTCTTTTTTATACAAAACAATTATAGATACGAGTTATCTGTATCTTAGAATTTGGTGACTAGAAAATCAGGCTTACACCTAAAATTATATTTTCAAACTCCTCGAATACCTTTTGTAAATTTTCTTATAACTTCAAATTTGATCCAAAAAAAAAATTAACTTAAAATCCGAAACTTTTCTATGTTAGATCCATTTTCTTATACAATTTAAATGTGAAAGAATAGCGTAATAAAACTCTTCTCATCTAATACAACCTGTTGATACCAAGATCGACCATTTTATTGTCAACTGAAAAAACCCAAATTAAAGATTCCCTAACTTTTAGTCTTTCTCTTCCAATTAGATGCAATTGACCTTTAATTTGGGCATAAAATAACAAAATTGCTCAAACTATATTTTATAACAAAAAAAACATTGTCCAAATCCAAAAATAAAATCATTTAGCTTAATAGAACCTCCCTGGCTTGGTGTTTTGTTGATATAGTAATAAAACCACTAATAAATTTTTGAAACAAGAAATTGTTAATTAGTCAAATAATTTTTTAGATCAACTATGCTTACTTGTTCATTGTTTCTTAATTTCAATAAGAAAAAAACAATAATTAAGAATATAATCCCAAATGAAAATAGGTAGCTACCCCACAAGTTAAAATTAATGTCAGAGTTAAATATTCCAATACCTAACAAAGACTTCCAATATTTAAGAAAGGAGTATACTATTCCAATAGATGTCAGGTAGATTATAATTAAAAATTTAGTTTAGAGTAGAGACAAGTAGCAATCATGCAGGTCAAACTACACATAAACATTGTTCCATTAGATGTCAATTAAAAAGGAAGTGAAAGAGTAAAAAGCTAATGTTATTTTCATAGTTGGATGAACTATTTATATTGGTATACGTTTAGAGTTTCACTTACATATCTTAATCAAATCATAAACAAATTTTTCATGTTAAATGAATTCTAATATAAACTAAATTGTAACTTATCATGTAGTTTTTTCTAATTACATAAATCCTAACTTATCTTGCAAATATTAGCTAACTCTATAAATATTCTTACTCTAAATAAGATTGATTTTTCTAGTTGATTACATGAATTTTGGTTGCGATAATTAAACAGTTTTCATTGATTGATCATGGCTTCTAAATTACCGATTAATTATTTTTTTAATAGATTTTATTATTCATGATCGATCTCTATCTTTATTTTTTGTCCTTTTCTTTTCTAACATGCTATATACATTGAAGTCAAGCAATGAAATATAAACTTGTTTACATCCAATACGTTTTTAATCAAATATTGGATTTTATATCTAAAAAACTATCCAACTTCATATCTAAAAAAGTGTTACCAAACATATTCATTGCTTTTTGAGCATCAAACATAAAGAAAGACAGAATCCACATTTAACTTTCATTTCACATTTCAAGCTGTTTTTTATTTAAGAAAATTCTATTAGTAAGAGAAAAGGGAATTTCCATGGTGTTGAAAAGAATCAAGTTTTTTTAGATTATTCTCAATTAATTTCACAAATTCTAGAACATGATAAACAAATTTAGTAATCCTAAGGTTTTGATTGATCAGCTACCAGATGGTTTGAAAAGAATCAAAGTTTTGATATAAAAGTATATGACCGGTTCACGAGAACGCGGTCGGAACCTAGCAGGGTCCCTCCCCTGTCTCTATGTGGCTGACGGACCACAACCCAGCTTCCCTCTGGTCCAAGCAAGTTCCAGTCAAAGGCATCAATCATCCTTTTTTTCTTTTTTTCTTTTTTTTAAAAAATAATCAGAAATCAAGTACTGCTTCGAAGAAAAGCAACCCTTCTTTCATTCCTAAATCAAGTACAAATAAGACATTTCGCATCCTGCTTTTTCTTTAAACGGCCACGATCACTCCCGCTCGGACACGCAATCCTACGCCCATCTAAACAAAATACCTAGCGAGTCGGTTCTAGGCGATTACGACGAGGACTCGGTATCTTTTGACGGGTGACTCGCTCGCTCACCCGTTTATTTATCACCACTTTCGCTTGTCCCCCAACACGCCCTCCCCCTTCTCTCTCTCTCGCATCTGGAAAACCTGAAAAGCTAAACTGAAACGAAGCGGGTACAGGGTATAAACCAGTTACTGAAGTGGCGTTTCTCTTTACTCACCAAATGGGCCAATCGTCTTCCACCACGAGTTATCCTACCAGTCAATTTTTAATCGCACCGGAACCATCAGATTCCACCGACGGAATCAAAATCGGTCCTCTTAGGGACTACACGGAGGGCATACCAGACGAGTGTTTAGCTTTCATCTTTCAACTCCTCAACGCCGGTGACCGCAAACGCTCATCCCATGTCTGCAAACGATGGTTCCGCGTCGATGGTCAAAGCCGCCGGCGGCTTTCTCTCAATGCGCAATCGGAGATCATTTCTCATGTACCTTCTATATTTACTCGATTCGACTCGGTTGTTAAACTCTCTCTCCGCTGTGACCGGAGATCTCTTAGCATAAACGACGATGCGTTGCTCATGATTTCTATCCGGTGCGAGGGTCTGACGCGGCTCAAGCTTCGTGGATGCCGTGAAGTAACAGAGGTAGGTATGGATAATTTTGCTAAAAACTGTAAGACCTTGACGAAGTTTTCTTGCGGTTCGTGTAATTTTGGGGCTATGGGAATTAATATGCTGTTAAAGCATTGTATTAAACTTGAGGAGCTGACTATTAAGCGGCTTAGAAATGTCAATGATGGGAACGATGTGGTCGTACCCGGCGCGGCTGCTTTAAGTTTGAAATCGATTTGTTTGAAGGAGTTAGGTTATGGCCAATGCTTTGAACCGCTTGTGGTTGAGTGTAAGATGCTTAAGACTTTGAAAGTGATTCGTTGTGCAGGCGATTGGGATAATGTGCTTGTAAAAATGGGGAGTGGGAATACGTTTTTGAGTGATGTTCATTTAGAGAGGTTACAAGTGAGTGATATTGGACTTGGAGCCATTTCGAAATGTGTAAATATAGATAGTTTGCATATCGTGAAGAATCCTGAGTGCACGAATCTAGGGCTTGTTTCTGTGGCGGAGAACTGTAAGAAGTTGAGGAAGCTTCATATTGACGGGTGGAAGATTAATCGGATTGGAGATGAGGGTTTAATGGCTGTTTCGAAACAGTGCCCAGATTTACAAGAGCTTGTTTTGATTGGTGTTAATGTTACGCATTTCAGTATGGAGGCAATTGCTGCTAATTGTCGGAGATTGGAGAGGTTGGCATTGTGTGGGAGTGGAGCTATTGGTGATGCGGAGATTGCGTGCATTGCAGCCAAATGTGTGGAATTAAAGAAGCTTTGCATCAAGGGATGCGCCATTTCTGATATTGCAATTGAAGCGCTTGCTTTGGGGTGTCCGAATTTGGTTAAGGTTAAGGTCAAGAAATGCAAAGGAGTTAGTAGTGAAGTTGTGGATTGGTTGGCACGGCGCAAAGGATCACTTATCGTCAGTTTTGATGCTATTGAAAGTGAGGGGTTGGATGCCAGTGGCAGTGATGTTGGAGGTCAAGAAAGTGGCGTGGGAATTCCGGTGACGGGTGGGAATGTAGTCGTCGGAGATGGCCCTTCAGTTAGTAGTGGGAGATTGGCTCTGTTTAGGGCAAAGTTGGGGCTTTTTGCAAGTAGAAATTTAGTGCCTTGTGCCTTTCACAGGTCATCATATCATGGGGATAATTCAAAAAACAATCTGTGAACGATCTCTGTAAGAGATGGTAAAATGAGAAACCAACTCTTGCTCCATTTACTTGATTCTTGTTTTTATCAGGGTATGTTCTTATGATTCCTCTTTCTGTATTGTTCAATTTTTGCTAGCAGTTCAATGAAAACAGCAACAATTTCGGCATATCATTTGCTTGTCTGTTGTCTTTCTCATCGCACTAATATTTCTGCTCTTACATTTGACACCTCAAGGAATGTTGCTTCCGAACTCATTTCATGTGTTTAGCACAATCCGCCCTTCTAGATTAGCATATGTTGAATCATTAAAATAACCCCCATGCCATAACTTCTGGTTTTGCCATCTGAAGAGTCTCTTCAGTTTGCCCCCCTTGTTTATCTTTTTTTTTATTCCGGTTTCAGCCTTTGAATTCTATTTAGTGCCTATTTGAGGAGAGTGGTTGAGGCAATTTTGAAAGGGAAGTTGAATTTGAAAGTGATTTTGTTCATAAATATATATATTAAAAATAATTTAAAAATACAAAAAAATTAATTTTAATTTCAAATATTTTTTTTTTCCTTTCAAAATCACTTTTCTATTCCCAAACACCCCCTTATTCCTTTGAAGCGCCACGGTTTCCTACTTTTATTCTCTCAAAAGACTTTGTTTTTTAGTACACCGCCAGCAATTTCATGGACTTTTAAAAGAGTTGAAGAGTTCAAAGTTCAAACCACCTCCACTAGCTCAGAGGAGATATCTTAGCTTTTGCCAGATTTTTAGGCAATAGTTGAGGCGTACAATTTAGAAAGACCAGGCAAGTAGTTGTGATGGTGACTCCATGAAATATAGACTCCAAATTCAAAAGTCTTTTTTTTTGGAGGTTTCCGAGTTTGGTAACTGATGGAAGAAATTTCAAGGTGTTTTGGGATCAGGTTCGGCTCTTCTCTAATTATTCTTATTTTTTGACATTTTCCACGAACCCATCTCGATCTTGTGTTATAATAATTAGCTTTTGTAACGAATTAAAGGGTGAAGATCTTTGATTACTTGATTGACCTGCTTTGAATTTTTATTAGGGCCTAGTCCATGGCGTGGCTTCTTTTTCTTGATATTTATGTTAATAGTTTCAATTTACAAGATTTTTTTTAATATTGACTTTATTTATTTAATCTAAATTTTTTGTTTTATTATTAAAAACTCAAAGAAAAATTATTTTTTCTAAAATGTTTTTTAATAGTTTGGATTTTTCTTTAAAATAAAATGAAATATTATCTTTAATATAATATTACTAATTACTTATTATGTACCATAAAATTCTCCGTTTCATCCACCATATTGATGTGTTTCAAGGCTTGGAAAAGCTTAAAAGTGATCTTAGTGTTAAAGCTATCGATGCGGGTTGGTTGAGAGGCTGATCTGTGTGTTCTTAACATTTGGCTAGAGGTGGAGTGTGTTCAGAGATGGAGTTGTTGTGGGTAGAGTGCTGGGAGTCTCTTGTGTGTATTTCAAAAATAGAGTAAAAAATTAGGTAAGAACAACCATTGACCTGGGTTTACTTCGGATAAGTAAGAAGTTTAGTTTTGAAATTATGATAATAATTATTGTTATTTAGATAATTTTAGCATTGAGAGTTTTTTATTATAATATTATATATATAAAAAAATAATAATAAATAATAAATATTTTCTTCATTTAACTCATGGCTACTTATACTGGCCAATATTTGTGCTGATGAAAGGACAAGGGCATGGTTGTTAAACTCGCGAGTTGACTCGCAAAATTGTACGATTTTACGAGTTAACTCATCAAACCATGTCAACTCGGGTTGAAAAATCGATTTTGGTCAAACTCGGTCAAACTCAGTCAAACTCGTATAAAATAGTAAAATTGGACCGGATCGGTCCGATTTTACGATCCTGCTCAAGGTTATAACCGGTCAAAAATTTATATTTCTTTACAAAACCTTGATTTATATTTATAGATAAAACTCCTTGTCTGAATATCTATTTAGTCGATGTGGGATAGTTTTCAATATTTAAAGCCACAAACTCTTAGCTTCTTTCACAATCCACCGATGTGGGATAGAAAGCTATCAACTTGCATCAAGCCATGAGGTGGCTAGCCTATTCCCATAAATAATTCACTCTCATCACATCACCTTTATTAATTTAAAATTAAAAATATATATATTATAAAAAAATAAAATTGTTGCGTCAACTTTGATTTTATAAAAAAAAATTATATTTAGTTTTTTTTTTTTAGTTTTTTTCATATATAATTAATTAATTGTATATGAATAGTACAACCCCGAAACACTCCGAAACCGAAACGTTCTGTACCAATAGAAAAAACAAAACGTAAACCGAAACCGAAATATTGATTTTAAATTTATTAGTTTTTACCTAATGAAATTATATGAACATAATTGTTTTGTAATGTATTGTTTAGTTATTTTGAATCATGTACGAATCTTAACTAATGAAGTTTTATGGCCATAATTATGTTATATTGTATTCAGAAATATTTTACTTATGATTTTATGATTTTTCTACCTACACGATTTTAGCTGTGATTTTACGATTTTTGTACGGAAAAATTCAGGTACGATTTTACGAATTACGATCCGAGTTTCCAAAGCTCCTTTCATGTCGTGTCAAAATCGCGATTTTGACAACCATAGACAAGGGTAATGAGTTTAAGGGTTTGTTTGGTATTGTAGTTGTTATTGTGGTTGAAGTTTAAAAAAACAGTTTCATGAAAAGCACTTTTAGCTGCGGTTCATAACTGAAATTGAAGTGATTAGTTAAAGCTGTGGTTGAGTTTGAGGATTAGTGAAAAGCAGTTTCGTCTGTTTGGTTACTATGTTTTTCATATTGGTGTCAACTTGTGAAATTACTTTAAACGGCATATACATACACTTTTTTTTTTTTATCAATTTTTAGTTTTTGATTTTATGAATTATTCCTGATCCCACTTTTTTTTTTGTTTTTTTATGCCAATTAATCAAGTACATTTTGTTTTTTATATTATTTATTCAAGATCCCAATTTTTTTTTTATCAATTATTCTTGATCCCACTTTATTTTTAATGTCAATTAATCAAGTACATTTTGTTTTTTATGTCATTATTCAAGATCCCAATTTTTATTTTTTGTTTTTATCAATTATTCTTGATCCCACTTTTTTTTCTTGTTTTTTTATGTCAATTAATCAAGTACATTTTGTTTGGGTTCTTTAGCTTAACTCGCGATAAATTTATGATTTTTATTTTCATGACTTCAAATAAATATAATATCGATAAAATTTAATTTATTTTTAGTATGTTAGAATTTCATGAATGGAGATAATTTACTCAATAAATTCATGAATGGAGATAATTTACTCAATAAAAGATTTCACATAAAAATAAGTATTTTTTTGGTTGATGATATTAGGATTTTTATTTGATTATATTTTGATATTTAAATTAGTGTTTTCAATTAACAAATATCATGAGATAAAAGATGTAGGTGTTGACTTTTTAGGACACGTGTCATAAGCGAAGGGACCTAAGTATAAAAATATATCAAGTTGAGTACCAAATAAAAACTAAGAAATAATAGAGGTGCTACTTGAAGAGATACCCAAAGTCTGGGGACTGCATGTGTAATTAATCCTGAGAAACAACTACTTGATCAGGTAAACGCCGTTTTCATCAAATTTCTGTGTGGGCCCCATGTCTAAATTCTGCGTTTCAGATTTTACCAATCACTGAATTGAGAAGCCGTTTGGCAATCGTGGATCGCACCACAATGCCAAACGGCCACTAAACCCGCTCCAAAACCCTAGCATTCACGACTACGACATAGCGCTCTACCTCTTCTACCTCTGTCCAACCCTAACTTTACTCTCTTCCACACTGCAACGCCCTCTCCACTCCTGTCCCAATCGCACCATCTTCCATACAGTCCCTCATAATCATTTTCCGATCGCAGGTTTTCACGGGAACAAGAGGGTCGATGATGTTGACGACGACGACAAGACCAGAGAAAAAGTACAAGCTACACGAGGACGGAGACGAAATCACTGAGGACACAATTTTATTCCTAGATTGCGATTACAATCACTAGCTCATCACCGAGAGGCAGATGTGAAGGAGAAGGGGAGCAGTGGGGATCTGTTGTAGAGGACGAGAAGTGAGAGATATGTTGCAGATGTGAAGGAGAAGGGAAGTAGATGTGGTGAGGACGAAGTGAGAGCTTAACTTGGAATTAATTTTCAATGGTAATTTTTATGGTGGAGTAATGAAATCTGTGGTGGTAGACAAGAATGAATAACTGTTTTTCTTGAAACACTGATTCGAAGTTTTTATTATGTGGTATCCACGCAAAAACTTCAGCTTTTTAATACTAACCAAACATTAATATACCGAGTTTTTTTTCCAAACTCAGTTTAAACCACAAAAACAACTACCCACTAAACTTGCTGATGAAATTTGTCCTGTAACGACAGTGGCAGTGATGGCTTATTGAACTATTTCAAATTTGCAGTGTCGATGAAATCACAACGTCCAAGGCTCGATGAAAACACTACTCAACATTAGTGCATGTCTAGCAATTTGACAGAACATGAATTTTGTTTTACTCGGCAGTACAGAAAAAATATATTTTTAAAAATAATATAAAATATTATTTTAATATATATTTTTAAAAAATAATTTCACAATTCCAAACAATTAAAAGAAAGTTAAATCAACTTGGTGTTGCACTGTATATAAAGACTAAAATTACTGTGGATTAGAACAGTGAAATGATAATTTTACCTCTCGGTGCGCCTGAGTTTTAACCTTGGAGTCAGGGGTAATTTTTTTTTTTCTCCACATTTCTATGCATAGTAAAATAGCGATTCTACCCCCTAATAAGACAAAAACATGTTTTGCTTGTAGGGGTAACTGATCTTTACACGCTTTCAATGAACAATGCCATTAAGGGGTAACTACCGATCTACCCCTATAAAAGACAAAAACATTGAATTGGCAGTAGGGGTTAGTCGGTAATTGACACTTTCTTAATTATATTTTAATCCTGGGTGAACAATATTTATGGTTTGTTAATACTGATTTACCCCTATAAAAGAAAAAAAAATAAAGAATTAGGCTTAGGGGTTATTCGGTAATTGACCACTTTTGAAAACAATTTCCTGTCGACTGCAGTAGATGCGCTGCTGGATTTCGGGCTCACGCCCTCTTCGACAGGCTTGTGATGTCTACTCTGACAGTGAAAAAATTGCATTCGGCGTGTCACCGGATGCACTGCCATGTCCTCCACCTTATGTTGGAGCGCGTTTCCTCCAAAGATGGTTGGATCTGTTCCCATTGGCGATCGAACGTTTGTTTCCCCTTTTCTCTCTCCTGCTGGCAAAAGTGCTCGGCAATCCCCGGTGTTGTTGACATTTTCATTTCAGTCATTGATCTTTCGATTGTGTTTTGTGGTCCTGATATCTGTTATAGAAGTTTTGCTTTGTTTCAATTTTGTCCTTTAATGGAAATTAATTAGATACTCTAGTTTCATTTTGGTCCTCAGTCTTTTAATTTCTGGATTTGTGTTAAATGCTTAATATATTCGGTATCAAACTTCTGATTTCTTTCAATTTTATCCTTCAATGGAAATTCATTATACACTTGAGTTTCATTTTGGTTCTTAGATTTTTAATTTCCGATTTGGTTTGAAATTCTTGAATTTTTTCGGCATCAAAGTTTAGATTTGATTAAATTTTCTCCTTTAAATGAAATTGAATATACATTTCGTTTTCATTTTGGCCCTTATATTTTGGCCCTTACATTTACTAAGTGTAATAAAATATTTTTAATACAATAATATGATGAATAAATCTTTTAAAATTAAAAAAATCTTTTTTTAACAATAATATGGTGTCATCGATAGTATAACCATTAATAATTAGAATATTAATTATGTATATAGTATTTATAATGACAACTTCAGTAATTGTAACAAAAATTCATTGATCAATGTTATCGTTGTGAAGAATAACTTCTGCTTTCTTTTGTATGATAGTTTAGATTTAATATCACGTAAAAAAATATATATGAAATCACATGTTGACAAGACAAGTAGAAAAATTATGCCAAATTATCTACAATGATAAAAACAAAATTGCCTTGCGTTTCGCCATAGCCAGCACCAAATTTAACAGTTAACGAAATTGTTAATGATCCTAAATGTTCTTACAAATGTTATATATCTAAGCTACATAATCAACTTAATTTTTTTTCAAGATTATGTAGGTTTTTATATGTATTTATTTTACTATAGATAGGACATTTAGAATAATGATAATAATTATTTTTAAGATTTTTTTCTTAATTGTTTTTCTTGCAAATGCTATACATTTTAGCTAAATAATCAACTTAAAAATTTTAAGATTATGTAGTTTTTATATGTATTAATTTTACTATGGATAAGACATTTAGAATAATAATAATAATAATAATAATAATTATTATTTTTAAGATTTTTTCCTTAAAAAATAGGTGAGGCTAATTATATATTGTGATATGTTTTTGATGTTAACGTCTTAAAATATATATAAAAAATTGAACTGACTGTTCTTTATAAATCTCATATGAATTTAATCTCAGTTTTCTAAAATACTTTTAATACAATGATATAAAGAAAAAATGTGATTTTTTTTTTGTGAATTTTAGTAGTTGCATTTTTGCTATTTGTCAAATACATTATTCATCAAATAGTTAGAACATGCCAACAAACAATTACTATGTTGCAGGCAACAAATAATATATTTTTAGTCAATTTGATCAATTGCGGTTTTTCTATATAACAATTAAATTATTACCCTGGTAATTAAAACAAAACTGTCAATCAAATTGTTTGTTGCATAAAACAAATCACTCATCTGTGCAAAAATTCATCGATTGTAATTTTACTATTTGCTAATGATATCATTCATAAAACAACTAAAACATACACAATAATCAATCAGTATGTTACCCGACGCACGTGGTTTATTGATTCCAATTGTACAATCTACCAATTAAATAATTAACAAATATTTTTAGCAATAACAATATTTAATCATATTTAGGCGTAAAAAAAACTCATTTCAAATATATTTTATTAATTATAACTTCACTCATTAAAATATTAAATTAACCAATTATAACACACATAAAATCAATTAATTTTTTACATAAAAAAAAAGTTCAACACGCGCGTGCAAGTTAGCTTGTTATGTACAGTGAAGGCTGTGCTGCCGTTTAGGGCTGAAACTTGTGACAATAGGCAAGTGACTTCAAAATCTTTAAGACACCAAAAAATAAAACAAAATCGAAAACCCCCATCTCTAAAACCCTTCCTTTCCGGTCTGTAAATATAACTCGAGCCGCCTCTGTCCTCCGTCTCCCTTATTTGTTCTCTCCTCGGAAAAATCATGGACAAAAACCTCCTGGCCACCAGAATCGCCGCCGCGTCGGATAAGGTAACTTCCGTCTCCGTCTCGTTACCCATAAGCATACTGATTATGATTTTACTTCACCTAAGGCTAGCAATTTGCGGAGTTTGAGCTTGTTATGAAAGTAGTTTTTTCTTTTCTAATAAAGAGAAAATGTGAAACAGGTGCTTGTTGATGTAGTGAAGTTAGCTCAAAAGCAAGGAAGGAGAGGTAGTCAAGGAAGCTGGAAGCAGTTTTTAAATGTTTATGAGAGGAAGTTTGGGTCTGGCTTTAGTGATCCGGCCAGAAGGTCACGCGATTCACTCGTTGCGTTTCTTCAAACTTTTACTGATGACGATGGTTTGAAGGTGTGATTAATTTATTACCACTTCATTAAAATACATGTTAATTGAATATTGAATTTTATCAATGTTTTTGTTTTCAGTTTGTTGATAATGTTATTCGGTCGCTTTCGAATTGTGAGATGTTGAAAGAAACTATGAAAGAAGCTCTAGACAATGAGTCACCTGAACAGGTACTGCCCATCAAGCTAGTGGTCTTATAGTTTTTAAATGCGTTTCTCTTTTTTCTTATGCGTAGATCTGTTTTAATCATGGCCTTACATTTGTGGCTTTGCAGAGGCTGGTTCGTTTAACTCTTGAACATCCACTTTACCTGCCAAAGTATGCACTTCCATCTTTTGAGAAGGTCTGCGATAATAGTTAAATGTTGTTGGAAATTGTGTGGCATAGTCAATTTGGTTTTCTTTCTTGTTAACTTGTGGAAATGATGTAGCAGGGATGGGCAGTAACGAAGGTCCGGAAAAAGCCCAAGCTGCTAAGATGTAATAAAATGCTTGCTGTTGATTGTGAGATGGTTCTCTGTAAAGATGGTACTGATGCTTTAGTGAGGGTGTGTGTGGTGGATGAGAATTTAAAGGTATAAAAGATCCCATTTTGTTTTGGCTTTTGCATGTTTAGTATAATTTAAACCCTTCAGAGATATCTGTTTTGTTATCATTGAGGTCTAACTGAAATGTATATGACTAAGTCATAAAATATACATGATTATTTTGGCACCTTTCAATACAGTAACTTGGACTTTATCCACTTAGGTGAAACTTGATGAATTAGTGAATCCATGCAAACCAGTTGAAGATTATAGAACTGAGATTACTGGAGTTACTGCTGAAATTTTGGATGGAGCTTCTTCTTCATTTGCAGATATACAGGTTTATTAGTGGTTGACCTATTATATCAGATTATCATTTGGTGCTCTTTGTCTGAAGGTAATTCGTGCATTTTACAGGTATCCATGAAGAAGTTATTATCGAGGGGAACTATTTTAGTGGGCCATAGTTTATATAATGACCTAGAAGGTATTATGTCGAGCTCTTTTTTTGTTGGGTAAATGATGATAGAACCTGATGTTCGAACTTGTGTTGCTATGTGGTCATATACATTGACACTCTCCCTTCTGCAATGTGTTTATTGCTGACAGCACTAAAGTTAGACCATGCAAGAGTGATTGATACGTCATTTATTTTCAAAAGTTCAGATGGACGTTCACCTTCCTTAAATAATTTGTGTAAGGTAAGTTGCTTGCATGTATACATGCTTTTGTGCTTTCTGTGATAAGATTTAAGAAATTGAACCATCATATATTCACCAGAAGGCAAAGAAAGCAACTGTCGGTGGTTTGTAGATGCATGGCTGATTTTTCATCTGTTGTTGACAGACTGTGCTGGGCTATGAACTTCGCAAAGCAGGTGATCCACACAACTGCTTAGATGATGCATGTGCTGCAATGAAACTTGTTCTTGCTAAGATCGAGCATGGAGTTGATAATTACATCCCATTGATTCAACCAGATGTAAAAATTGTGAGTTAGAATATATGTTTGTTGTGCAGCTCTAATTTTGATCGGCGTGATCATCAATAATTTATTTGTTTGTTTTGTGATTGTAGGTTCCAGAAACTGAAATGGCAAAGCTACTTCTCCACAAAATACCAGTTACTGTCCCCCGAGAAAAATTATGTGAACTGTTCCCTGCGAACTACACGATTGAAATCAAGGTTGAGTATATTCTGCATGCATTATTGTTTTTCTTTAGAAGATAATACCTGATTGTCTTCAATAACTGATGAAGTTATTTTCACATATGATAATGTGGTTGTAATTTTTCTTTATCTGTCATGATGTTTTCATTGTAAATTATAGGTTGTAGGGCTGTTTATGATGTCTCTACTTCTCATCTTTATAGCAACTGCATTATGGTTGTCCATAGAGTTTCCATCTTACCATATCTTGACTTGATTAGCATTTGCCAGAAGAAATAGCTATCAAAGTAATGATGATGATGATGGTGATGAAAAAGAGTTACTTATATGATTGTTCAGTGGAGACAATGCTCTTTATGTCTTATCAATTTTAATCATGCATGTGAAAGTAGAGAAAAGAGTTCATTTTGATGTCTCCATATTTAACACATCTGAAGCAAACTTGAAGAAGCCATCAAAATTGTATGGATCTTGCAATATTGGTTTGAAAAGGAATCCACTATTTAGTGTGATACCTGTAAGAAAGAATTTGAATCATTGCATTCCTCCCAACCCTTACAATTTCAAATGAATTGACCTCAGACAGCCTTTCTTGGTTGAATCTCGGAATTATTAAATTTTGATTTATCGAGCTCATTCCCTTTTGTATGCATCCCCATACTTAGTTTTTAACGTATGAATAATTTTGTGGCAGACACATAAGGTGATTCAAGGTGTGGGATATTCTGTGCTTGCCATCTTTAAGAATCCAGAAGAGGCATGCCAAGCATTTGAAAATTTGATTGGCAGCCTAGAAAAGGTATTTGCTAGTTACTGTGCCATATCTAAATATGTATACATATATTAGTTTACCGCTAGTGATAAGTTCTGTTTCAAACAGTTCATTCTTGATCCACTAATTACAGAGCATCATGAACTATTATGCTCTGCAGTGGGATTCAATTTTCTGCTGCAACCTTGCCTTAAATATGCTTGAATGAGTGAATTCAAATTCTGTAAATATATGCACCTAATTTATGCTTGTTTGGGAGACTACCCCCCAATTTTCCTAGTTCTGGATTTTTTTGTATGCTGAATGGATGTTCTCTTATTTCAGGATACTTCTGGCCGACCACAGAAACTAGTAGCAATTCAACTTGACACAGGAAGATCTGCTGGCATTAGGGTTCGCAAAATGACAAATGATAATTTTCTTTCCCATGTTTCACAGAAAAAAAGACCTTTTGAGGGTGAGGATTCAGGTGATCCCAAGAAACTGAAGATAGACCATTGTGATGACCACTTGAAAGAGATTGAAAGACTGAATCAAGAACTGAGGAAACGGGATTCAAATCAGTGTGATGACCACTTGAAAGAGATTGAAAGACTGAAGCAAGATATAAAAACAAAGGATATTGAAATCACCGCCCAGGATAAGATCATAACCGAGCTGAAAAGGAAATTGGAAGAAATGAAAAAGAAAAAGAAAAAGAAAAAGGAATGTTAAGAATTGTCAGACGAATTTTTAAGCCTGTTGCAGCTCACAAGGTAGTTAATCAACCTTGCTTGCTATTGACAAGGCTACTAAAGAGAATAGATTACCAGGGCCAAAGAAATGCGATTGAGAAATCCTGGATTTTGCAGGGGCCCAAGGTAGATGTCACCAGGTAATAAATACCAAGGCGGATGTTATCTCCCTTTTTTTTTTTTACCAATTTCCCTTCAGATTTGATTCCCTGCCAATTAAATTTGTTGTTTATGTAGCTTTTAATATACTTTTAGTTGCATAGAAAGGAGATGTTCAACCTGATTATGTTAACAAAAATCTAAAAGAACTGCGTAATTTCCTGTAGCTATCTTTGTTGGAACATTGTATGTTTGTTTATTTATTTTTATTTAATTTTATAACATGGTGTTTATTGACATTTAGTCCATGTAATTTGTTCTTCCTCATTTTTTACAGGACTACCATAGCCATGATGCCATTGTATGGTTCATGATTTTGTAGCACGCACGGGACTAAAGTTAAATAATAGTAATAATAATAATAAAAACAGCCTTGTTATATGAAACAAAATCGGTATCTCAACTTATTTGTTAATTTTTTTTTTTATTGAAATGTTTTTTTAGCTTTAATATTGTATGAAAAAGTAGATCGGGTCAAAAAGTTTTATTTTTGTATTTGAGTTGATTTTGTACTTGGGGCAAATTTATCCAAGTTTAAAACCACAAATTAATATTTTCTTAGGCTTCTAAAGGGATTTTTAGGTGTTATCAAATGAAAATCTTGTTAAAAAATATTAGGTTTATAGGGTTGAAAAAACACGCTCTGATTCTTCAAATTACCACTTTGGTGGTCGAAATCTAGGTTTCTGAATGACACGTTATCTACAGCTCCAAGTGACAAGTCATTTATTTTTTTAAGAGAAAATGGTTAAACGACATATCATTTGCCTCTATGTAGAATTTTTTTTCCTCAGACGCATGGGCCTGTGTTTTTAGCCAAGACATACTTGAGCATGGGTTTCTTGCCAAGTGCAAAAACATCTTGCCTCTTTTTTTTTTTTGTTATGTTTTTTCTTTCAATTTTTTGTTTAAAACTTGTTTCTTTCTGTTTTTTTTTTTTTAATTTGCAATATTTTTTTATTTTAAATTTTGATTAAAACCCCATTGTTAATCTTTTAATTAAATAAATATATATTTTAAAATACAAGGTTATTAATCCTGACAATGACCAAGACTACGGGTTAGGTGGGCTAGCCCAAATATATCCAAAAACATCATTGTACCTATATTTTTTTATAAATAAATGTTGGATCGACGTCTTTTTGTTTAAGCAAATTGGATTTTAGTTCGGTTGATCGAATGAGCTGAGCCACACCTTGGATGCACCTAAAGCATCATTATGCTAATGTTTATAATGAAATTAAACGATAACATCTACAATTTGTTTGAGTTAAACTTAGTTATAAACTTTAAATTTACAATCATAATTTTTCTTACATGTAAAAAACATGTTGAAAAGGGAATGTGATCTGCAGCAAAATGCGAGCCAGGTAACCAACCGGGTATATGCTGTCCGGACAGGACATGCTTCATGTTTTTATATAAAGATACAGATGAGATAAACATATTTCATTTCAAAAGTGTTTTTATAAAAAAATTGAATTTGTTTTATTTTAAATTAATTTTTTTGATTTTTTAGATCATTTTCATGTGCTAATATTAAAAATAATTTATAAAAAAATAAAAAATATTATTTTCATATATTTTTAAATAAAAAATACTTTTAAAAACAATCTCGACTACGTTATAAACTGACACTAATATTTGGTTCATGTACAAGACAACCTCACTCAAATATGTTTGGCTAAGGGGTGGTAAAACACCACTTGCAGCACCGAAAAAAATATAAATATTTTATTTTAATATATTTTTAAATAAAAAAACATTTTAAAAAAATAGTTTTTATTGCATTTTTAAACAATTGCTTATTGATGTGTGCTATGCTGCCGCACAAGACACAACAAATATCTATTTGCCTCTATACACGTCTTTCTTGCTCATCTCCTGTTAAATATTTTCGAGTGGTTTTAGTTTTTCCACAAGATGAAAAAAAAAAATAGTTTAAAGTAATCTAAGCTTGCATTCATCCTCGCATTTTCTTATTTGAATTAAATTTAAAATTATAGGGACAATTTTTTTTATTTTACTAAATTATGAATATTTTATATTTTCAATAAATTAAGTTCATCCCCTTTAAAATATACAATAATTTTAAATTGAAAAAGGCATGATAAATTTTATACATGCAAAATCACGTAAAAATAAACTAGTAGCACACACAAAATTGATTGCAAATCCAATAGAGGGAAGTCTTATTTTTTTTTTAATTTAAAAAAAAAAACAATTTCCGGAGAGAATAAGAGAAGAAATCTTATGGGAAAAAGAAAAGAAAAGAAGAAGAGGACTTTCTACTCCTAACCTAATTTAGTAACTTGGAAGAATTTTATTTTGATAATCAATACTCTAAAATGCTTTAAAAATTTAAGCTAATAAATACATAGAAAATCAAATTAAAAAATAATAAATATAAGGGAATCTATAAAATAAGGATTTTATATATTATACTCAACTGATTGAATTGGTGGCTAAGGAGACGTGTTTTCTTTGTCAACTTCTTATATTCAAACTTGGGGATTAATTGACAAATTTATTAAATTTCTCTACAAAAAACCCAAACTAATACGAGGAGTGGTTTCGGTAGATAAACAATCTAATTGTAAACAAAATCTTTAATGTCCAATGGATTTTTTTTTACAATAAACCAGGAGACGTGTAGAACCATTATTGGTGTGTGGACTCAAAAATATATGTAAGAACATAAATTTTATTAAAATGTTTTATTAAAAACTCAAAATATATTTATATAATTATTTTCTCTTGTAGATACTTTAAAAAAAAAATTAGAGTGAAGTAATGACAAATTATTGATGAGAAAGGAATTGGATCTGTGGTTGGTGTTAGAGTATAGAAGAATATTCTAGAATAGTATAATGTGTATAAATAGAGAAATGCACACACAACAAATATATGCAAAACAGAATTCAATACAATACAATTTTAAATTTCAGTTTCCCTCTCTTTTCTCTCTTCTCCCTCTTCCTTCTCTAAACCAATTCTTCTTTCAATTCTGCAAACTCTCTCAATCCTAACAGTTGGGACGAGATATGGTGGTGAGGGCTAGAAAAATAGGATAAATTATTTTAATACTCTCGTGCTCTTAAACTTTGAAGCAAGGTTATCGTTTTGGTTGGTGTTTTATTTTTTTTTATTGGTATAAAATATTTTGGTTTTGTAATATTTCGGTATGCTGTTTCAAGATTATATTGTTCATATATAATTAATTAATTATATATATATATATATATATATATATATAAAATTAATAAATAAATAAATATAAATTTATTTTTTATAAAATCAAAGTTGACACAATAATTTTATTTTTTTATAATATATATTTTTTTAATTTTTATTGTTTTGATTTTGATTCTTGCATTTTTAATATTCTCATAAACAACATATATATATATATATATATATATATATATATATATATATATATATATATGACCTCACAAGAAAGTCAGGTCCCATGGAAAAAAGCATTTGTCGAGGCGGGAGAGAGTTGGCTGGGGATTATTTTTTTTACTATACCGGTACATTTTAGCTGATATTTAGCTGAAAATTCTGAAACAAATTAAAATTAAAATTAGTATAAAAATAACACTATTTTATCTTGTTATTTTAACTGGTATAAAATATTTTAGCCGTCTCAACCAAAACTAAACGGTATTAACAATTATGCTTTGAAGCATGTCCTCCTTGCAAGCCCCCGTGAAGGCCAAAGAATACAGGAGAAGAGGCGTAAAGTTTGAAAAACTGCTTCTTGACCTGATTAGTTCTGCTTACTGGCGAAACGCCAGTAGTTTATAAGCATGCAGTTTGGAAAAAAAACATGAAATTCCTTTTTATGAATCAATAAATTAACTTCAAGAATTGAATATGTATTGCCACCTCATGATGCATTCGTCAAGCAGTATCAAATGCCTTCAAACATAATTGAGTAAGGAAACAGAAGTCAAACTGCAGGAAAATGGTATAAACTTTCAGGGTTAATGACATAACATATTGAGGGAACGAAAACAATGAATTCAATAAACTTATCTTACTTGCGATTATGCAGATCCTCACAATTTACTCACGTGAGGGGTAAGCCTTGAACATGTCACTCGCTTTCATCGTCTTCATCTCCGAAAGTGAAAACCGATGCATCAGCAGCGATTGCTTTAATGTCACTGGCTCCTCCAGAGTTGAGGTGATGAATCTCGATGCCGGAGGCAGGGTTCCCAGCCCCACCAGCAGCTGGTTCCTTAGAAGCATTTATCTGTGAAGGTTCATGACTTCTGAGTGACAGTTGCTCAGCAACTTGTGTTAAGTTCCTCATTTGTTCTGTTGTGGTGTTAGATGCATGACCAGGTTGGGAAAGTCCAGTTCCAGAAGCAGCTTGAGCTTGCCTGCTCTTTGAAACCCCAGTTTCCTCTCCCTCACTGTCTGAGAACACATCATCATTCTCAGCCATGTCACTTCGGTTGGAATGGCCTGCAACTCCACCATCTGTGGCTGCAACATGACCTGAGCTACTAACATCAGATCCCTTGCGGGCCGAATCAACTTTAGACCTTGCAGGTAAAGTTCCATCGTAGTCTATCATCACAACTTCAACCTGGAAACCTGGAGAGGGCAGTTTTCTCTGCAATGAAGAGCCAGAAAACCATCAAAAGCAAGTCTAAGAAATAGAGGAAGAGATCTATCTCTTGTTGAATGATGTAACAACTAAATACGAAAACCAGAAAGATTGAATTATTAAATACCTTGTCAAAACCATCAAGATCAGAGCCATTTAAAATTTTTCGATTCTCTGTCATCGATGTATTTATCCAACTGAGTCGTGAAAAATAAAAAAGATTAATCCTCGAGAACTGGAGTTACAAATAACAAAGCTATATGGAAGCAAATGGGACCCATAAACATCAATGACAAGAAAAGATTTATCAACTTTGGCTTATCAACTGATTAGAGTACATTGGATAGAGGTAAATTCTTTCAGCTTATTTCTTCATATATGTTAAGCTGTGAACAGATACAAGTTTAACGTGTGGATGTTCACAAACCAGTAGAAATCTCCTTGGCGATCATGAAAATGGATCTTAAAGTCTCCAGCCAGCTCTGTTAGACCTGGTTCCCCTGGTAGAGCAAATACTACCATCTTTTTCTTAGGTACACGGATCCAGAAATCTTCTGGCTGTGGAAGTATGTTTGAGAAAATTTGATAATAAATTTAAAAGTATTCTGGGACAAAGTAACGAATAACACCAACTATTGAGACCATTGCCAAATAAACTCAATAAATACCTACCATTAAATCCTTGGTTTTTGGATGCTTTCTGGTTGAGAACAGAACCCCTATGAGAAATAAGGTAAAACATCTCTGGTTATGCTATTATCCATGCACAAGTAACCATGAGACAAAAAAAAAACGTATCACATAATAAGACCACCTTCCTCGCTTCCAAGTCTTTTATTGCAAATTTTAGTGATAATAAACAAAAGCAGTAAAATTAATGTTTGCCCGAAAATGGGTTTGCTCGTAAGATTAGCATACAACTTTAAAAACAAAAACAAATCACTTATGTGGGCAGGTCAGAATGTGTCGGGGACATTATGCGACAAACACATCACAAGTACAATAAAAATAATTGACAGATGAACCAAAACCTATGAGCAGGACTTATATCATGCACATTTGTGTGAGCATTGAGACATCTTCAATGCAGCTACACTGGTGAAAAGATGAATTTGCCACAGGAAAGAGCATACCACTGTTGTTAGAGATGGTAATAGAGGGCCTTATCCAATACGGACATTGGTGAAGCCGGAATCCCCTAAGCATGCACCTGTACAATGAAAACTTGAGTAACCAAGTAAAGCTACTTTTGGATAGTGTGAGAGAGAGATGCCACAGTTATACCTTCGTTCGGGCTGGTTTTCTCCATTGAAATATGTTAAGGTCCGCTCGAAGTATTTGACATACCGCTGGTTATAGCAGAAAATAATTACTTTTGAGGAATGCAAATAAAAGCAACCCCATCAAAGTCACAAAAACTCGTTAATAAGCATTGTCAAAATGAAATTGACTAACAATCTGACTTGGATGAACGAGAGCCTTCCCATCCACACATCTTTTCTGGTTGAAGTAATCAATGGCCTCCTCAGCAGTTGGGAAGAACTGCACAGAGAACGAAAATGAAATAAGAATATGATTGAAAGAAAAGAAACCTAGAGAACCAAGGAAACAACCGAGTTTCACTAAGCTGAGAGATTCTTAATGAAATACCAATAGGCACCACCTTAAGGAAAAGGAGAAGGCTACATATCATTAAACCTGTCCTGCCCATTCCAGCTTTACAATGAACAACCACCACATTTTGAATGTCTTCCTTCAACCAGGAGTATGCACTTTGACAAAATGATGTAATTAGTTGAAGAGGAGGGCAATTATGGTCATCAAATGGGAAGCACGCTACCTGGAAAAGATTGAAGAAAATATACCAAGTTATTCAAATTCAAACAGCCATGCAAGACAGAATAGTATATCACCTAAAAGGTTTTAACATTGTTCCATTTTGGAAGCAATAGATTTCTACCATACCTAAACATAAAAATAATCAATATTAGTAATTTGGAAAGATATTGTTATTGACAGATCGCAGTTTATACTTGCCAAGATATTCTATCTCTTAATATGTTTACGATATCATGGCATCCACAAAATATATACATTACAATTTCTTCATGACAGAAACAAACATGATGTCAATTATTTCTAATAATGTGACTTGAATAGCTAGGAAACCATTAAAAACTAACCAAGAAGAGAGTTTTAAGAGGAAAAAAAAAGGTAATAATAATCAAGACCATCAGGACAAATGGTAATGTGTTTCTGGAAGAAATTGTGTTGGCAGTGTTTTTAATAAATGAATTTTGTTTTTAATCTACAAATAAAGATTAAAAAAAGTCCTCCAGACTGTATAACAAGTAACCAAAGATCAGTATTAGATCAATACAAAACCAGGAATGACTATTGGGAGCCATTGATACCAAGAACAAACAAATTATACTGGACAGCGGATAGTTTTAATATTTTTCAGATCCATTGTATCGTTTGGCTTTGATGTTGATATCCAGGACAATCAGAATACATAAATATAAGTGAAGAGGAAAAACACACCTTTCCTCCAAATCGTGATGCATCATACAATCTCTCTGAACAAAGATTGTATACCTTGTACTTTCCCTGAACAGAAATCATGATTATATCAGCAAAATGGGATTCCAAAACAAAAAGCATGTGTCAACCATAAGCCTGGCTTAATGCAAGCCAGATTCTTTACAGGAATCCATGAACCATAATTGGCATACAAAAACAATGGATGTAATATATCCTGATAATAACACAGCAGACTAAGACTATTGGTTGGTATAAGAGAGTGATTCTAAAGAGAAAACAATTTGTTCAGAATCAGAACTGTAATGAATAGCACCTAAAGCCATTACTCTAGGAGTTTGATATCAGGAATAAAATTTTGGTAATAAAAGGAAAGAAAGGAAGGTATTTCAATACCTAGTTAAAAAAGTTTTACGAAACTCTGCACAGATGCTTTTGGATAAAAAATTCAGTTCTTAGCCAATGACCAGAATGATTCAAATTACCATTTAAGTCCTAGAATGAGTTCTGTCTAAGCAATTAAGCCATATCACGTGTAAGATATTAAGTATTCCACTTGAAGTACTTCCATTTAATGATTAGGTCCCTGGACCATTCAAGCATGGTTTAAGTATGCTTGACCTCCTAAAGTATATTTTCAGTGTTCCATATATTACATGCAAATATTGAAAACACCCCAGTTCCAGCAGAATCATTAACAACATTTCCAATCTAGTTTTTATACATCCTGTGCATTTTCATAGAGATTGTGTTCGTTCCTCCTCTAATACTTGCAAGATTATATTGAAATTCTATAACTTTGTTTATGAGAGATCCATAATCACACCATCTTTAAGGTACATCCAGATTCACAGTTCCTAACTTTACAGTTTGAATTAATCATTCAGAAATTTTGAACCTTTTTATATAAATAGACAACAGTTTTTTTTCTATCTCAGAAGTTGTTACCACATTCCCTTGCTGTCATGCATCTAGTCAGAAATTCAAACAAGATCATACCTTATGATGGGTCTCAAAAAACTTTATCACTTCTTCCATGTGATTTCGATAGAATCCCTGTATTGATTTTCAGTTCATAAATTTTTTAGAAGATAAAATAAAATTCACAATGAAATTGTAAATGCATACTGGAAAATGTTTTCACCTCAAAGTATCCAAAAAGTCCAGAGCTTAAGTCACCAGCAGGAAAACCCATAGCAATTATGTTCTCAGTGATATAAGCCATATCCAAATCAAATCCTCCCTCCTGTATATATGTGATGGTGCAATCAACATTACTTTTGGTGATAACGTCGATATGCATGTCAAAAGTAAAACATGAAGAATGCTAGGCTGTTCCATGCAAGAAAAGGCAAGGGAATCAATAACCTGATCTGTGAGAAAAAATTTAGAAGCAATAACTATCCAGAAATGAATACATGAAAAAAAATGTAGGATTTTGATAGATCAATCTCCAGGCAAGACAATAAATGTACAATGAAGAATCAAGTCCACCAACAGAGCAAGTTTGATTTACTTATATTATGACCGTTTAAAAAATTTGCTCAACGGTAACAGATTTGGCTTTGTAAGCTAACTAATTTGCATACAATTTCATTGATGCAAACACTTTTAAGACAAAACAAAGTGGTGAAAAATTTTAAATTGCCATGAAATCCATTATTCAGCTATAACTAAAAACAGAAATTAGCGTGTCAGTAACAGCAGCAACATGGGTGAGGTACCTGGTATCTCCGTTTATTTTGAGAAACAACTTGGCGTGCCTTGACCTGCATGGCCTTCACAGCATTTCGAGACGAATCAACCAAACCCTTAGTGAATGATTCAAAAACACCACTTTGCGTAGATGTTGCATTGCCTTGACTACTCTCCTCGGTGTTAGGAAGCAGCGATCCAAAGCCACTGGTAAAACGAGAGAATGCAGAAATTCCAAAACCTTCAGTCTCCGAATTCGAGCTATCATTTCGGGTGGCGGGAGCCTTTGAATGTTGTTCAACATTACGAGAGTCCTTGGAAGAAGATTCAACAGAAGGAGGTTGAGTAGATGGGTCAGGATCCATTGTGTCGTCACCTATAAACTGCGAAAGAAGGCCTATAATGAACGCAGGAATCCATTCAGTTTGAAAGCTATGATAAATCTGAGGAAAACCCAAAAGAAAAGCAACCCTTCTCACTGGAATTTCATAATCAAAACTAGAGAAAGAAATGTAAGGATCAATCAATTATGGATATGGGATGGCTTCATTTTGATAGAGGAAACACAATGAGATCTGATGACTGACTAGCATTTTAGCAAAATCAAACAAGATAACTCACCAGATTTTATAAAAGTATTGGCTTCTCTTCTCCTCTTGCTTGTTCAAATTATATCACATCTCTCTCACACGCACATCATAATCGAAGACGTGATGTATTGTTTTGCTGGGTGCTTTCAAGCATCAAACAGATGCAAATGGATCCCTTGGGTTCTGGTTCGGAGGCAAGCAGAGTTGGTATTCAAACACATACAATTAACCTTCAAATCACGATATTTGTGATAAATAAGGATTTCAGAAATAATAATCACCCTCACACTTGATGATGCATTAGTGATAATTAGTATTAAATTTTATTATCTATAACTATAATCTATTCAATCTTTCTGCTATATATATTTACTTTTATACTTTATTAAACAAAATGAGTTTATTTTCACTCATCTCTCGATTACTTCTTATATTATTTTGTTTGAAAGACTAAAAAACAAGTTGCAAAAATATATCAATTCCCAAGGAAAATGCATTCTTGACGCAATTAGACTATTTTTTATTCTCAACATTTTTGCTTATCATTTATTATTTCAATCATTTTTTAATTATTTTCGTTTTAAGATATAAAAAATACAAATATATAAATTTTTTTGAGAAAAAACACATTTTCTATGCAATTCGGCCAATTCTTGGGCATTTCATAATTTTAACTTTTTTGTTTATCATTTTCATGACAACAAGTTTTCAAAAGTTGTGATATATATATATATATATATATATATATATAAGAGAATTTAAAAAACATTATGTGTGTTTTTTTCTCATGTCCATGACATAATTGAGAATTAAGATGAGATGGTTGATCATGACCCATGACTTTTATTGATCAAGTATAGCCAATAATTACATTATATATATATATATATATATATATATATATATATATATATATATATATATAAAGTGTTAATAATGCTAGCCATTTGGCCCTGTAATGAGCTTAAGATAGTGGTAAAGTCATGACCATTTAGTTGATGAATTATTGACAAAATACATCGATATGATTAATAATGTAAGGATTACTTTGTTAAGTTATTACTTATCAATTGATCAAGAAACAAAATATATTAAAAGGCGTGGAGATTTTCCACAATAATCCACAATTTCTTTTTTTTTTTGTCATTGATTTTTTTTCTCTTCAATCAGGTCAACTTTTATATAATTTGTTATGAAAATCCAAGATAAAAAAACAATGACCAAAGTGTAGGTCACGATAAAAATACATGGCCACTTAAGTGCCCGTTTGGTATTGCAATCCCATCGGCTTTTGGCCGAAATTTGATTTTTTTTTTCATTTTAAATGAATATGTTTTTGTGTGTTTTAGATTATTTTGATGTGCTGATTTCAAAAATGATTTTTAAAAAATAAAAAAAATATATCATTTTGATGTATTTCGGCACGATAAGCACTTTGAAAAGCTACCGCAACCACACTCCCAAACAGGCCTAAACTCATGAAAAAAATAATTCTTTTAAGTCCCCCAATTTCCCTTTAAATTCCCTTTTCAATTCATATAAAAGGTTTTTATAGGATGTTTACAATGTTTTCAACTATTATGAACATAATATAAAATACTAACTCATAAAATATTTAATTTTTTTTTTGAAAAAGCTTAATATATTTTGATATATTTTTATCAGATTTTTTAATTTTTTTCCTCCAATCTCATGCAAAACAAACTTAGAATGAAGTTTAAATATTGATTTAATCTTCTTAGTGATTCTTGAGTGATTTTTTAGGTTTATATGGAGATGTTTATTTTTTTCAATCTTTATGTACATAATATAAAAATAAATAAGCTCATAAAAATATAATTTATATATTTTAAAAAACTTTAATATATTTTTTATATTATCACATTGTTTTCTTGAGTCACATGTAAATCACTTAGACTTTATTTCAATGTTTATTTTATCTTTATGTACATAATATAAAAATAAATAAGCTCATAAAAATATAATTTATATATTTTAAAAAACTTTAATATATTTTTTATATTATCACATTGTTTTCTTGAGTCACATGTAAATCACTTAGACTTTATTTCAATGTTTATTTTATCTTTATTTTCTTTTGATATCATGATAAGTTTTATTTTAAAATATATTACTAGCAATCAAAAATTATAGTGTTGAGAGAGATGCATTAATGAATGAGTTTAAATTGGAGGGAAAAAAAACTTTACTTATTTCTTGTGGATTAAATTAAAAAATACCTTTATTTTTTTTATATATTTTTGGATGTGAAGAAACTCCATCCTACGAAAAACACACTTTGTAGACCTAAATTAGTAAGTAAGACCCTGATTGTCCAGACTCAAACAAGGGATGCACGACCTTGAGACTTGCTGTGCAAATCATAAGCTTTTTGCCATCACTTCAAGCCTCTTGGGGACACCTTTATTTTCATTGTCATTTCCTTTCTATTTTTTTTAAAATGTGCTCATAAAACATGATGATTTTATTTTTAAAAAGATCAAGATTTGTTTTTATGATATTATCGAATGTTTTCTAGATAATTATATATTAGTTTGAAATGAAGTTTTTATGATATTTTTCTCATTAATATTGAATTTTAGAAAAATAATAATTATTTCTCATGATTTGTTTTCATTATATATTATTTATATAATTATTTTTCAGATTTATTGTTCATATTTTCTCTATGCAGTTGCAAGAAAGATAATCAGTTTAATATTTGTTAAACAAATTAAGCTTGTTTTCATTATCATAATAATTTTTTTTATATTAAAATTCATATTTAAGATATTACTTCATTGGACACCAATCAATCCAAAATATAATTTTAGCCTTTTTTTATGTTAGCAACCATTTATTTACTTATGCTATATGAACCGACAATGCAATTGTTTTTTTGTTTTGTTTAAGGTCGTGAATATTCTATAAAAATAAAGTTTATGTCATTATAGTTATCGCAAATATTTTTCTTTTAATTTATTTTACTTTTTGTTTAATGAACTATGCTGGTTATAAAAAGAAGAAAATATTAAATGAATCATAAAAGAACGTTTTGGAAAAATACACACACACACACACTTTATTATTTTATTCATTGTCTTTTTTGTGAATATATATTTTCTTTTAATCATATAATTAATTAAAAAGATTGATTTTGAATAGTTTTTCATCACAAAGCGCGCGAGGAGTATAATATTTCTCTAACACATTTGCATCAAATCATATATATATATATATATATATATATATATATATATATATATATATATATATTATAGTTGCTTTCTACTCTCATCAAATTAAAAACAAAGGCAAAAATACGCATAAGAAAAACTATATTGGTGTGAAATATATATATATATATATATATATATATATATATATATATATATATTATAGTTGCTTTCTACTCTCATCAAATTAAAAACAAAGGCAAAAATACGCATAAGAAAAACTATATTGGTGTGAAATACGTGAATTATGCAAGAAAATTATTATTTTTGAACGGATTTGATATTATTACTTTTCTTACATTTTTTTATTATTAAATGTTTTTTTCTTCTTCTTAAAAGCTCTCTATATGACGAGATTATATATATTAATATGCTTCTTTATTATTAAATAGTTTAGTTTGTCCAGCTGTAGAACGTGGACACTTCTTGACATATACAATTAACACATAATATATACATACATATAAAATAAGATACAATATTTTTCTTAAGAAATACTTAATATTATGATTGTTTTTTATCTTGTTCATCAAATAATCTCAGGCATTAGGATCTATCAATGTCTCCTGTATCATTGCAACACAACAAAAATTCTTATTTATTTATTATCCTTTGATTATCGATAATAAATATTCATAATATTTTTTATGATTCGAATTAGTGATTTAAGGCATGTTCATCATTGCTTTTCAAAAACGATAAAAAATTTAAATTATTTTTTTTATTGTTTTTATATCATTTTCATATGATAATGCTAAAAATAATTTTTACAAAATAAAAAAAATATTTTGATATATTTTTAAATAAAAAATACTTAAAAAAAAAAACGAAAACAACCATTTCAAACACTTACCTTGGCTGATGACTGAAGTTGACGTGGCCGATAAGGGCTGAAGTAGTCTGCAGAAATGGCATATTGCATGGCAGGGGTGTTGGCGTAATTTGCTTTGCCTTGGGAGCCTTCTGTGGTTGCTGAGTCCTTGTGATTTCCTTTTTGTTGTTGATGGCGTAAAGAGTGATATGATTTTATTGGAGAAGACGGTCTCTTTAACTTGCTGGTTTGGTCTACTAAACTGATGTGATGGCAACCTGCTGTTACAGAGCTTGTGGTGGACCTCCAGCAGTATCGGGTGGCTACCTCGAGGAGGCGACTGATGGGCTGGTGGCTGGCCTATCTGGTTTGGTGGCGTGGCTGAAATAAAGTCGGCTATCGGTTTATGTCATTGATCTGGTTGCTGTGATGACTGGAGCGAATCTACGGCATTATTGAATCATCATTTTTTTGTGGTCGAGTCCGTTGGTAAGAGACACAGTGAAGAGATGGTGATCGGCCGAGGAGGACGTCGACTGAGGTCGACGGTTGGTGGTGGTTAATTGGGGTTGTGGGTTGTGGGTTGGGTCGGGTTGATGGGTGGAGGAGATGAACAATGTGTTTTACTTTTTTTTAAAGATCAACCATTGATGATGATAAACTAGAAATCTTCACAAGCTTTAATAAATCTATTAAATGTAAGTATAATTAAAAGCTCGTGATTTGATATCAAATTTGATGTGGAACAATAAAAATAAAATAGAAAAGAACAAAACTTTAAACAAATAAGCTAATGCTATAAAAAGAATAAATAATTCACATAGAAGAACATAAACATTAAAATATAATTAAAAGAGATAGGAGATAAATATCTTTCTTATTATAAATTCTTCTATTATTTCAAAGTGTAAATAATACAAGACAGTGTTATGGAAATTCAAGAGACTAAATTTAAGAGTAATGGACATTCAATAGAAATAAATATAATTTATTATGAATTTATAACAGCTAAAAATTAAAAAGAAAAAAAATTGAGAATTCATGGAAAGAAAAAGTCTAAAGCTTTGCAAATTTTTATTTAATCTATCAAATTATCTCATAATAATGAAAAAAAACATATAAAGAATACAACTTTAGTACATTAATTATTGAGCTCAATCTATTAATCATAACAATTTAACATAAATACCCCAAATAAATAAAGCAAAACAATGAAATAAATACAATCAAGTTAATATGGAGAAAAAACACACTACTCCTTGATTCAATACAAGCAATAAAAACTCTTTTCAGCAATTCAAACACCAAATCAATGTCTTTAACCCACCCTTATATGACAAAACTTATAAAGACCAGTCAATTGAAAACTCATACACAAATATCTAGTTAAATTAATTATAACCCATAAAAAATAAAATAAAACAAAATCCTTGGTACTACTTAGCCAAAAATAAAATACAGAATGAAAAAAACTAACTTGTT